>PTEX01000049.1:3386167-3659238 GCA_003342815.1 Eudromia elegans
CCGGTGGAGGCGGCGGCGGCGGCGGAGGCCGCACGCACCGGGCGGCCCCGAGTCACGGCCGAGGCCTCGGGGGGGCCGGGGCTGCCCGCGGAGCTCGGGGCTGCGTCGCCACCTCCGCCCGTTGCCCGTGCTCCATGAGCAGAGAGCTCGCCCCTTTCCCTTGCGGAGTGTATATGTATATGTATATATATACGTATTTCCTTGGAATTGCTGGCATCACTGCCTGGTGTATTGTCAGTGATCAAAACTTGTATATCCTGCCTTGATAAACATGGATATCTCGTGTTGGTAGCTCAGGATAAGCAGAGGTACCGATGCAAAACGCTGCTCGTCTCTAATGGGAATTGCTGCTCGCTTGCCCTGGAGCAAGGATGGGAAGCGGCAGGTCCGGGCCGTGACAGAGAGCGGTGCCAGCTCTGTGGTGGCCCCCGTGCCCGGTGCCGGCAGAGGGGCCGGTGGCATGGAGCTGCCGCCGCGTCGAGCTGCGTTTGCACCACGTTCCCATCACGGCCGCGGTGGTTTGATCCAGCAGTTGGCTGAATTCCTCATTTTTATTGCTGTAATTATATAAGAAAAAAAGAAAACCAGCGAAAGCTGCAGCGAGGACGTTCACTGGCCTCCAGAAAGGCAGCGCTGCGCTCGCTGCCTGCGTGCTGAGCGGGACGCGCCGCGGCGTGCCCGGGCAGTGACACAATTGACCAGCGCCGTGCGAGAGGCCCCCATCGGCCGGGCACGTCATCGATCGGGAACACGCGCCCGGCGCTCCGCCGTCCCTCGCGCTCCCAAAGGCCGCACAAAATCCGTGCGGGCTCAGGCTGCGGGCAGGGTGGAAGCCCCACGTGAAGGTGACACAGGGGGCTGGGAACCCGCGTTTGTCCCTGTAGCTTCTGCAGGGCTGAGGGTTGGACGTGGGACACACGGAGACGGACGAGCCCCGGGACGGGGGTAGCATCTCGGAAATAAATGTTTCAAATAAGAAAATAATGTTCTCCTCTTCATAAATACAAAACTGAGGTCTTCAAATCATATCTACAGTGTGCATGAGTTCAGGGTGGTGCTGTTGCCTGCTTGAGAGAAGGTAAACCCAGCACTTTGTACAGCAGCTCCGAGTGGGGAAGGGGCTCGGGCATCCCAGCAGAGCAACCAAACCTCTTCCGAGTGCTCCACGATGCTCCCGGATCCCTTCAACGGCCAGGGAAGAGAAGGGAAGAGAAGGGAGCCCTCCCAGCTCCGGAGCGGCCACAGCGCACGCGGGACAAGCAACGTCGCTCCGGAGCGGCCGGTGCCCTCGTCCGAATGCTCCTCGGGCAGAGGTTTATAACGATAAGCCTTAATTCTGCTCTTTAAGAAAATGTTCCTTTCGCCTTGGTTTGGCTATAGAAAGAACGTGCCATTAGCTGCAGGTTTTCCAGCAGGAAATCCTTCTGCAGGAAGGAAGGGATGCTTGGCCAGATCTGCTTCCACTGGGAACAAGGGCTGCAGATGGCTCCGTGCCCGGACTTTCAGTAATTTTTATTTATTATTATTATTACTCTTCCTAAACTTCAATATTTAGATTTTCTTAATGGTCTGTTGATATGGTTTTGGTCGATCAAAATCAACAAAAGGAAAAAAATCCCATAGTTTGTACGGCAATTTGCTGTTCCACTTGAATTATGGAGTCACCCAAAAGCAACAGAAAAGATGGAGATAAATGACACAGGAATAAGAGAAATAGGAACAAGAGTCACGGATGGACCAGCTGCATAAAGATTATAGCTCTCCTTTAAAATAAGTCATACAAACGTCACTAGAAAGCAGCTGCATTGACTTCAGCTATAGGGAATCACATCCTACAGGAATCAATCCTGCTAAGACTTCCATTCACATGGAGCTCCTTAATTGCCCGTAGAAATCTCAGTAATTGGAAAAAAGGTAGAAGGAGCTAACCTATGCTCTGGAGTCTGTAAGAAATGCATCATGGTTTTTTCCCTTCTGAAGTGGTTTCAGTAGAATTACTAGAGCTATATAAAAAGTAGAAATCGCACAGTGTATCTAGCAACACCATGCGAGCTGATTAAGCTGACTTAATATTAAAAAATCACAGTAATACTTACACATTTCAGGTAAAAAGTGCATTAGAAGCATTAAGAAGTCCTCACATCCCCTGGGAATATTATCCGCCCCATTCACGGAGGAGGGAACTGTGCCCTCAGCAGCCTCCCTCTCACTCCAGCTTTCCCTGTGCACGTGCTGATTAGTCATTAAAAGGCTGTTTAATTACCAGGCATCACGGGCACAGTTACTGGCTGATATGAAATCATAGGTGTTCATGGAGTGGGTTCTCGTCCACCTCTTCACCTAAGTCTTTCAGATCACGCCTAAGAGCACGAAGCTGAGGAAGGAAACGGCTTTAGCTCCTCCGCTCCGTTTATTTTGCCCCTCTGTGGCTCCGGGGCTGCCCAGGGAGCAGCACGCACCCAACACATCTCCTAGAGCTGACGCTCTACACAGGCACAAAACCCCATGAACAAATAATTTACGTTCCTCACCGTCACGTCACACTGCCCGGGAGCCCTGGGGCGGCTCAGGAGGCCCGGGTAAACTCAACACTCCAAGTATTCCCTCCGGTAACCTCAAAGCCCTATTGCTTTTCTCCGGTGATTTTGCTGAGTTAAGGAGCATCTTCCTGCTCTGCTCATCGCACGTGTCTCCTAAATCCATCCAGGATCACGTCGGGATGCACTGAATGAGGTGCTCCACAGCCACGCTGGGAGCAGGGCACTTCAATGCTGCACGGTGGACACACCATTCTCCTCGCTAGGAAACAAGCTCCTCTCTTGCCCGTCCCTATTCACTGACAAGGGCTCTGTGTTACGCAGCTGAACTCACCCCGAGAGACAGGACAGATTGCAAAGCTCCTACCTTTCACAAATGCTTTTTTTTAAGCTCACAGCTGATTTCCAGAGCAACTCCCTTCAGACCGTAAAGGCAAATTCACTTACACTCTGCTAAAGCTCGAAGGGCCAGGAAGCCAAACTCGGTTTTCCCCAAATGGGGCTAAGCGGCAGCGTTCCGCCGCAGGAACACGTCCTGCCCCACTGCACGCCCTGCTCCTCCCGCAGCCGCCCGGCGGGCACGGGCGCTCCCCACATCGCGCCCCGAGCCCCAACGGTCACGCTGCGGAACCGGGAACGTCTCCTTCAATGCCGGAGGCGGGCGGGACGTTCCAGGTGCGTGTCCTCCGCGGGAAAGACGGCGGAGACGGTGCCGGCGGCCCGGCTCGCGTGGCAACGCAGCCTCCCTTTATCTCAGCCTGGGAAACAGAAGGACTTTCTCTCTACAAGGTGAAGCAGTTTCTAGCAGATCATCAAAGGACACGGCCCTCGTACCTTAGAAACAGCGCAGCAAGTCGCCTCAAATGAAAGCGGTATCGAGAAGGGGCTGGGCGGTGTTTTTAATTTGAAGGAAACCACAACACTGTTTAATTCCATGAGGTTTTAGGCTTGCTTTATGAATACAAAGTGTTTTCCAAACAATTCAAATCCTACATCAACCCGAACTTTTAGCGACCTGTTTTAAGTCTTCTGAGTGTTTGTTTCCCCCCAGGTCACTCCGTACAAATGCACTGAAGGCGCCCAATGGTTCCGAGCGTCGTCTCCGCACGCGCTACGTGCTGGGCTCTCCGTCGGAAGGGAGCTCATGAGGAGACAGCACTCGAGCGTACGGGGGGAACCCAACCTTCCACCCCAGCCTTGGGACAAGATTATCCCCATTTTTACTTTGAGCAACCTTTGTAACAACGTGGGTGTTCAGATTACTGTTGCTATTGAATAGAAGTGAAAGAAAAGCAGTTTTAATGCCTCCTTCTCTGGTTACAAATGATCTCTAGAAAGCCAGATCCATCAGAAATCCTACATAAGTACCTTACGTATTAAAAAAATAAGACCATGCTTGTTGGATACTTAAGCATTTACTTGCTGCTGTAAATTTCTGTGCGCTAAACCAACCAGCGGTGAGTTCTCCTCAAGGACTGGTCCAGGTGCCAGCGGTCACACGTGAACCGATGCCTTAGTCTTGGAGGAAGGCAAATATTCAATCCCATTCGCTTTGCCTTCTGCTACCTCATTAGTGCAGGTTCACGGTGCCTTTCGGGAAGCCCTACACACCCCGACAGAAGACACGAGATGTTCCCAGCACGGGAATCTAATCTCATCGGGCCGGCTCTACCCCCATCTGCTTCCCAAGCCTGGGCTTGACTGTTCCTCCCTATATTTCCTTTGCAAAAGTCTCCTCTTCGCATCCATAGTATACACACAGCGCCTGCTCCCAGCAGATTTACTTCCTAACTGGAATTTACCTACTAAAAACCTGCACCTAAGTAGCCTCCTGCACCTATTTTGTTCTATGGAATGGTACCCTGATACTCCTAAGCTATGGCAGGATAGTAATATTTAGAAAAAGGTAAAAAGTCATGAAATGCTGTACATGTCCACATGCTTTATGGTGAATACCCACAACTTAAAAGGTATATAATATACAAACAAGAAAATTAATTTCCAGACCTGGCTGGTATTTGACACAGAAATTATTAAAAATTTTACCCAATATTTTAAAAATTATTTTGAGTTATTTAGGCAACAACCCGAGAACGTGTTCGTTGGTAAATACCTCTGTTAGCAAATGTGTTTTTCTCATGCCTTAGAACAGTCTGGTTTTATTCCTAGGACCTGGCAGAGCGCGGCTGCCACCGGACCGTCGCTGGGTGAAGGGCAAACGTCTGGAGTGTTGCAAATCACAGCTCCCGTGCACCAAAAACACGGGTTCTGTGGGCAAAAGCCCTGCCAGGCACCGTGGGGACCCAATGGCAGCTCCCCTGCGCCGGGATCGCTCGCAGGACGGGGCCTTTCTACCAGCATCTTTGGCACAGGTTAGATGTTTTATTATAACAAAAACAAGGTTAGAAAGTAGCCCCTTCCCTCCCTGCCCCAGTTACAGTTTCTAGTACAAATTGAAGTCTTTTATGGCAAATATCTTGCTTGGAGTATGTTTACATGCTGGAAAAAAATCGTAATCAGTCTGCATGCAGCAAGAGGGACGTCATGCTCCGGAATCACCATGCACATGGGATGGGCAAAAAGTGCCCGTGGCTGCTAACACCAGCAAGGCAGAAGGGAAAGGGAAGGAGAAACTGCACGGACTACTGGTTTACATGCTGTAACAAAACCAAAGTATGCACAAAAGTATTCACTGGTGTTCGAATTAGTATCTTCTGGTAAGTTGTGAGAGGAAGTGTCAAATTTTTTAAAGCTAAGTGATAGGAGAGGAGAAGACTGCAGGGATTACAGAGTTCACCATCGCAAATAACGTCTATTTCCTTCTCTGTAAGCAACAAGCAGGTGTGAAACGGCAGCCTAACTGGAGCTTGTATAAAACCTGCAGGTAGCAATTATTGTTTCGAAGTAGATCAACATTAAAAAAAGAAACAAAACAGATTATACCATAAGCCATTAACAATATCCAAAGTCTAAAATAAAAAACAGAACAATAGCAATAAAACGTTCAGCTAAACCTAAATCATCGTATCATTCAGAACAAGAACTTTCACAAATAAAGCACAATTTGTTTTATAAAACTTTATAATACTCTTTATGCTTGATACGATTATGTCAATAATATAGATTTGCTTATTATTAACCCTTATTATTAAGAGTTATTACTAAACATGCAAAATTCATTGCATGAAGCATATGTAAAAGGTATTAAATTCCCTTCTATCGATAAAACAATTGTTAGGTGCTTCTTCTTTCAAGCTTCATTATTCAACAGCCCCAAGTGTTCTAAATGAAAATCGGTTACTTTAAGACTAATTTTCACTCAATTTTCAGAGGTTACTCTGGAGAAATCAGGAAGTTATCTGGGGCTGCATTTTTGTTGTTGTTAATTTACTATATATAATGCCTTCTTTCATCTACTGCCCTGTACTGCAGTCTATAAATAAAACCAAGTAAATAACATTTAAGGAGTTACAATTTTGTTTTACATTCCAGGTTAGCAAATTTCATAGCAAAATATTGGTATCAGTAGAACTGGTTAACAGTAAACTTGAGGAGTGGTGTAAATTAAATTAACTGAACAAACGATGGCACCCTGGATCACAGAATAATCTCATGGAGATTAAAATTCACAAAAATATTATTATAATTATTACTATTATTATTATTAAAGACAAAATTTCACCCTTGAGTTTATCACATGCTACTTAGCGAAGATCCTAGCGATGTGGCCACTGCTGAAGATGGTTTAAATTTGGTCTTGCTTACAGGATTAGTTGTTGCCTCAGGGGCTACTTGTATTTTATTCCCCCCCTACCAGCTTGTTCTCCTCTTTTTCCAGCAACTATTTCCAAGGATTTTCCGCAACGCCCTCTCCTCCCTTAGAAGGCCTTCCGTGGAGTCCTGGGATGATGAAGAGGAAGAGGCTCCCCGAGTCCCCTGCTCCTATCTCACAGCATCCGCATATAAGGACTAAGTATTCAAGGTGTTTTTTGTTTGTTTTTTTTTTTAGATCAATGTTATATTTCTAACACAGTAGAGTGGAAAAGGGAGCAAAAGGATAGTGGAAGTTACAAAAACATATAACGTACCAAAAAACGGGTAAACTTCAGACGAGTCAGTGTGACTTCTAGCAGAGTAAATGGGCACTGTATACTACTGCATCTCCCCTCAATATAACATCTCAGTTGCAAAGCCAAAATCCTGAATTAGTGGCCTTTCCCCCACCTTAAGCTTCCTAACCCCACAATTTTCAGGCCCAAACGGAATCAACAAGGTCAAGGCCTAAAAACTCGAGGGTTCAGGACCGTTCCCCCTTGCGCGGTTTGTTCCTATTTTGCCGTTTCATGCTACATTTTGTAGAAGGGGGTGGACGAACTGGGGGTTGACATAGGAGAATCCTTCGAAATCCGTTTGGTCGATGTTAGCAATGACCAGCTGATCCGGAGGGGTTAACACCGGCTGCCCTCGCGTGAAGAATTTATCGAAGTTCTCAGCACCCTTGCCACACTGCAAGAAAAAAACAAGAAAAAGGCTGAACAGCAGCAGCAGTTTGATCATTTTACATATTTCTCAGCATAATTATAGGATTTTCCCATATTTTTTTACAAGTAGTTAGGATATGGTTTTCTTTTCTGAGTTTTTAACAAAAAGATCAAACAAATACAGAAATTCTAATCCATGGATTCTGATGTAAAACACAATTGCGTTATTTCCCATCCATGAGCACAAAGTGAGAAGGTGAAGAGGCTGAAATACCCACAGCTACTGAGATAAGGAACTGGGATAACAGCTTTACGGATGTGCATTGGCAAGAGAGACTTCACCTGTCAAAACGTTTGATTTGTCTTATAACCGTTCCAGAGCAAAATTAAGTTTTTGGGTTAACTGTTATTTCCTTCACAACCTGCAGAAAGCTTAACCAAATTTATTTATATGCTTTGATGTTTTACTTTGTAAGTCTACACAACTCCTGTTAATCCATAAGCTTTACATACACTGGCCTAACGTTAACGTAGGGGTTCTTAAGGGAACTCAAGTTGAACTCCAGGTGAGATGTGCATAGCTCATATGCAGTTTTAGAGCAGCTCAGTTAACATCTCCAGGGTTTTTGCACCGGGACATGCCATCCTCATCCTATCCCAGCCTATCCCATCCCATCTCACCCCAGCCAGCTCTTGCTGCACCTTGGGCCCAAGCTCTTTTTTACTGCAGCTGAAAAGGGCATGCTCCTCACAAAAGGCCCAATAAAACGGCAAGCAGAGGGACACTGCAACGGGTTAAGGGCAGATGTTAGTTGGCTTTGGTCACCCAGGTGCTCACCGAATACCTTGCTGCCCACTGAAGCCAATGCATTTTGGTACCGAACCTCTGGAGAACAAGAACGGACAGAGTTGAGCTTTGAGATGGGGTAACACCCTTTGCTGTTTGCAAGCCGATGGATCTCCAAATTAACACTCACATTTATTTAGAGGTTAAACAGTCAATTGAAAGCAGCAAAAAAAAGGGTTAATTTACCTGGAAAACTTTTTACTAAAAAGTTGTTTTACAAACATGTCTCCTGCTTCCATAAAATCATGGCCAGGCTGATTCTCTCAGCAAGTGGAAGATCATCACACGAGCTGTAGATTAAACTCACAGTTCCTGACCCCATTAGATCTCCTATCGCTTACAGCAATAGAGCTGAAAAATAACTCATATGAAATACGGGGAATTTTCATGTGAATGTAATCACTTTTCAATATTTTTGCATCTTCAAGTATGTGTTTTTCTTCATTTTTACAGTGTTATTGTGAGTGTGAATGTAAAATGAAAGCAGATTTGAAAATATGTGACACTTAGAACTCTTATATTTACAAATGTGAGTAAAATGACCTTTTTATCAAGCTAAGCAGTTAAGGGCTGTAGCCTGTGAAATGTCAATCTGGAAAGGAGCAGGTTTTCTATGGGACATTTGTGCTTTTCCATTGTGGCAAATGTCTCAGACTTGTGAGCTTTTAAGCAAACTGCATGCAGATTTCTTAATTTATAGTTTATTGTATAATATCCTTATTAGCACGCTGCTGCTTGGCCGATACAGGGTATTTACTTCTATGCATCCTCTATGCATTGAGCTGAATACTGCACTGTGCAATTGCACAGTGTAAGACCAAACACCATCCTTAGCTCAGCTGTCTAATCTTGTATCTGCAAATACAATTTTGCAAGTATTTCCACATTAAAAATCAGAAATGAATTATTTAACTGCTCTTTAGAGAACGTAAGATAACCCACAAAGCTGGCTGTAGGTCACAGAAGGGAACTTTTGGTAAAATTTTCCATACTTAATGTGTTTCTATGCCACTAAGATAAATAAAGCATTTGAGCAAGTTAAACCTAGGTGGAAGTTAAGGTACTAACACTTAGGCCCACTGGGGTTTCAGGCTTATTCCTGTAGCAACGCACTCCCCTAAGCAGTTGCCCCTTGCAAAGTTTTCTGAAATAAACCAAAGCAAACCCTGTAACTATGTCCACCTCTATAAATAGATTGTGGTTCCTGTGCTGATTCTATTCATATTGATTTTAGAAAGCAAAAAGCAATCACAATATGTTGCTAGGCCAGTTATACAAAGGGTATGAAAACATCAGACTTGGATTTTAAATGATTTTTGTTTGAGAAAAATAGGCTTC
The DNA here is from genome assembly GCA_003342815.1 of Eudromia elegans. Lineage (NCBI taxonomy): Eukaryota > Metazoa > Chordata > Aves > Tinamiformes > Tinamidae > Eudromia > Eudromia elegans. The sequence goes on from PTEX01000049.1 coordinate 3,395,371, forward strand.
ATGTGAATGCCTGGACTCCCTCAGTGTATTTTATTAGCAGCCTCTATAAAATAAAGTGAGTCATGATCAAGGGCGCAGCTGTTCTGCACAGGGCCCATAATGTGCAACAAGGTGTCGTGATGGATGCAAGCTCCATTTCAAGCTTTTAGTATCTCTCTGCTGATGTTCCTTTTTGGCACTCAGCTCCTTAAATAATAAACTTTACAGCTGAGAAAGTAGATGTGCTTTAATATCAGCTTTAATTTTGCCACAAAAAGCATGTAATGAAAAGCTTTTATTCTTGTATCCAAACAGCTTTTCTTTTCATGTCCATAAAGTATGGTACATAATGAAAGAAACTCTATTTTTTTCAAATTATATTACACAAGAGTTCTTGCAGTAACGGCATCTTTTCATTTGTTTCGATTTCTAAAATATTCCTATGGATACAAATATGCAAAACAGTAACAAATATTAAAAACAAATGAGATGATTGAATTGCAGGAGGTGCAAGTGTCACTACAGGAATTATTTTATATCTTTCCTTTGAAAGTGGATGAAGGAAAAAAATATTATTCCTGCAAAGTCAGCAGACTTGGGTTCTCTCCCTCTAAGATGGGAAATACAAAAGCCCCGTGCAGGGCATCCAACATGCTGCAAATCCACCCTAGATTGCGTTGATGTCCAGTCAGGAAGTCCAACACAGGGAAATGTTTTGCTATGGGGCAAACTAACCTGGATTAGGATGCTACATGTTGCAAAAGCATCAGTGAATTTACAGACTGACCTGTGTAACCAAAACGCCTGATTTTAGAAGTGTCCCAGATCTGCAGCAGCACCAAACCAGCTCTAATCAAACCCCATGGAAAAGCAGGAGCGTGGACAGCACGTTCAGCCAGGGAAGTGTTTTGCACCTCACTCACCACTTTAGGCTTGAAAGGCGGCTGAATCTCTCTGTTTTCCAGCTTTTCCCAGTCAATCCTCCTGAAGAAAGCATGTTCCCTGATGTCTCTCTCACCTTCAAGGCCGCAGCCAAGGCGTTTTGCGGGATGTTTAGTCATTAGCTGTCAAGAGAGGAAACACCAAATGAGCGACTGTGACGCGGGAGTGACAGCGTGACAGATCTTGCCACAGACTGCAGCTCCTCTCCTGGAGATGCAAATTGGTAATAAAATTGTTATGAAAAGCTCGGGTTTTTTGAAGCCTACTTTTATTCCTTGATATCTCTTGCATGTCAGCAGCACACACTGCACCACGGAAGCCTCCTCCTCCTCCTCAGGCTACGTCTGGCACCATGGGCCCCGTTCGTGGCGCTCAGCCCGGTGGCTGCAGACCCGCTCCTGCCTTTCACCTCCGCTCGCCCCATCTGGCCTTGCACATCTCCAGGACAGTATCTCCCCGGCCTCGCCAATCAATTAAACTTAATAAATTCCAATATATAAAGGCATATGAAGTACAACCTTCCTTTAATCTTTCTGGGCATGATCGGGACATCTCATTATAGAGGCTGCAATTTCTTGGCACCGAGTTGACAATATCTAATCTGCGTTTCCTCTCTTGCATCCTTAATGCCATCATGGGCAGTACTAAACCCAGCTGCAGAGATCAAGCACGTTTGGATAAAAGAAAAAAAAGCATCTGCATTGCACACTTTGAAGCAGTTATGTGCTAATTAACAGGCTCCTCGGAGTATTGGCTGTCAATTAATATAAGCATTAGGAATCAAGCAATGCAGCCTTCAGCTCTCAGTACCAGGATTGCGGGGACTTTTTAAAGCTCTTTTACATGTTATATAAGATTAATATGTTGTTAAGGGCGATACCTTAACACGTCTTTTTAAAACCTCAGCTGTACTACTTTAGTCTCTTAGCCTCCATCCAAATGTTCATTTGATCCCATTCCAGGTCTGAAACTAAAATAAAACAGATCTTGAGGTAGGCTGCAGGAAGCAGACTCTGCTCTGCAACAGGACCGCACCAGCCTTCAATCTGGTAATAGCTTTGGTTATTTTTGCTAACTTGTCGAAAACCCTTGTTTTCATGGCAGGTGATCCAGGAAAACTGGGATAACGCTTCCGGCAGCATTAACTGTTGGAAGAGCAGAGCGAGCCCCACGTGATGCCCCTGTCCCCAACTCATCGCCAGCTCCAGCTTCAGAGCGCAGTCCTCACCCCAGCGCTGCTCAGATCCAAGGATAACTGAAGCCCCAAGTTAATTTGTTAGTTTAAAGCACAGCTCTAAGGCACTGGATGTCTCGGATTTGACCCTAAGCCTGGTGGGGCGATGCAATTATAACTCCCTTTCGTAATGAGCTGGGACAAGAGTCTCAGCAGCAGAGAGGAGCACAGAGCAGGGCAATTAGACCAGACTCTGGATGTACTGCTTGAATGGATGGTTTTCACCTCAAAGTGTGCAATTTGTGTGCACTTTACAAAAACTGAGCATGTTTAGTTGGTCACAATCATCACGTCTACACTGGGATAAACTCCAAAATTAGTGTTCTTGTATTTTGTTGGTCTAAGTAGCTTTTTCTTGATGCTTTTCCTTAAAGGATTTATATCCAGACTATGCACAGTATTTCCTACACAGTTGCAGGTGAAAGGACGAAAGTAAACATCAAGGTCATTGGCCCTTAAGTGCACTGATAATTCTCACCATGAGACATCAAAGTAAGACCTTACAGATCGTGCTTTGCAAAAGCTGCAGAACAGAGATACTCTGGGGATTCGTTCAGAATAGGAATTCCTTTTTTTTTTCCTGAGCTAATTCCCTCAAGTCAAACCTATTCTTTCCCTTGAAAATAAAACAAAAGAACTTGAGAATCAGATATGGATTTTAGGTCACACAGGTTACAACCGGGTGAGGATTTCCCCACAATTTCCTTGTGTTTACACTGAAGATTTTCACACAGCTTCTCCTTTGCCTACATTATAGAGTGATTCCTATTAACCGTTCCTGTGATCGGGCTCTCAGACAGGGCCCGCCCTGCAGCTGAGCAATCCCATCACACCATTGTCCCCCTTCCAAGCCCTGCTTTGGATCTGGCAGCCTCTGATCCTGGCACTTGTTCTTACCATAAAACAAGCATGTGAAGAGGGAGCAGCTGAAAACTCATCGGTGACAGCAACCAATGACAGCCATAACACAAGGCAGCTTAACACGGCCCGACAGGAGCCGTGCTTACAAATATTACGTCTGACGGTTTTTGTCAAAAAGATCGCCGCAAAGAAACCCTCTGATGAAAAATATCTTTCTCACCCCCTTGCAGATAGAGACGGCTTCTTTGGAGAGGGATTTTGGGTAGGAAACATTATGCTCCATTATGGACTGGAAAAGTTCATCTTCGTCTTCTCCATCAAATGGAGGCTGTTAAAAATAAATTGCAGGTGAATTATTATTATTTTTTAATAAGCCCACTTCCATCCTTACCATGGCAGCTGGTAAAGCCACTGAAAGTCACTTGCATAAACCTGCCATTCAGGACAGTAACTGCATTCCTTAAAGTTGGTTTTTAGATCCAGTTTAGTGCAATACAAGAGCTGCTTTTCTATTTCAGTGACTCTGAGAGCCGTGTCTCAACCAAGCAGAAAAAGGGGTCTGTAACTAGGCGCGTTTCTTGTGGTGAGACCCATGCTTTGCCCTTAGGACATACGATGCAAAAAGCTTGGTTTTGTGATTTAACTGCAAAGCAGAGCATACAAACAGCCCTCTTACACGCTGTGGTTTCACACAACAGAACGCTATTCCTCCCATTTGAGGCGCGTTTTCCCATTCAAGTGTCTCCACTCAGGGCTGATGACAGCTCTTTCTAGCATCCTTTCAGGCCACAGAAACCGCCCCCAAAGGCAGTGCCTGCTTGGATGGGTGCACTACAAAGAGCCTCGATGTACTCGGAGGAGGCAGAGACAGGCAAGAGTGCATGGAGCTGATGCTGGCAGGAAAGGCCACGGGCTCTGGGGCTTCAGCAGCTCTTCTGTGGCCACCGCAGCAGCGGAGGGGAGCTCTGGGCACCCCGAGTGCGCTGCCCGTGCGGAGGATGGAGAGAGGGGCCTCCTCGGCACAGGGCACGACACAGTAAAGGCCACTAGCCCATCACGGGTCTTGAAAATGAGCCAAAGGGAAGGGGTAAGGTGAGGGTGTCACCACGTGGAGCCTGTTCTGCTCCTCGGCTCCCACCTGGCCGGCCAGCATCTCGTAGAGCAGCACTCCGTATGCCCACCAATCCACCGACTTCCCGTAGGGCTGGTAAGCGATAATCTGGGTGAGGACAAAAAAAAAAGCCATGTTAACACACACGGTGGCTTGCAAAGGTCCCCAAAGCCCAAATTGCAATCCTGATCATCTAGTGAATGTCAGTGAGGTTCACAGCCTGCACACGGCATCTCTCACAGGTTTATGGGGTGGTTTAAAAAGCACGGGTGGCATCCACGTGTGGCACGAGTGGCTACAAGTACAACAGAGGAGGTGCCCGGCTTCCAGAACTGCCAGAATTGGACAGTTTTGCAAACAGGTATCCACTGGCCTGCATCTTTTGGTACCCAAGAAACCAGGCAAATTTGGCTCTTAGGGAATCTAAGAATGCACATTTGAAGGCAAAAGATGAAGTAGAGCAGCACAGAGTATAAGATGATACAAAACCTTTACCCACCTGTGTCAAAACGTCAAATCACAAGACTCAATTTAGAGATTATCAATAATTAAGAGTTCCATTTCCTTTCAATATTTATATTTTTGTCCTCCTCTGAAAGGACAGCAAACCTCTGAAAATCTTTGTTTCCCATGCTACATTAATAAGATACACTTGGCATAAAGCCAGATCCCATTTTCACTGCCAAAGGTTTCCGCTGTTCAGACTAATGGACATGTCAGGTATTTTGCATCCTCTGGGTTCACGTCTGACTCACACAGAAGCCCAAATTGAATGGAGACGGAGGAGGCGCCACATGGGCGCCCAGCCTGCGGGTCCCCTCACCCTGCACTCCGTCCTTGGGTCTGTGCAGGGACAACCACTCATTCTCAGCACAGAATATTAGAATAAAATTAGATATTAGAATCAATCACACTTTGATATATGTTGCATGGAGGCAGCAGCAGGTTTCTCAAGTCCTAAAGAAAGGCAATCTTTACTAACTGTCTTTTTGGCTTTACATAGCTAGGGTGCTTGTTTCATGTAACAGTGGTTGATGTACTGGGATCCTCTGCTTGCAAGTACAGTTCTCCAGTAAGTACTCAGAGGTCCATTTGGAGTCAATGCTGCTGCTTTAAAGACCAAACACCTTCAGAATTTTTATCCAGGAAAAAAACACTTAGAAAATGCTAAAAGGCTTCATCCTCAGCCCTTCGCCATAAGCCCTCCTCGCCCGGTGTATTTTATCAACAAACAAAGGGATGTTTTTAAGGTCATTAAATGGCAAGGGCAGAACATGTCGTACAGTCCCTGCACTCCCGTGGACGTGGTCAACATAGGAACAATTTCCTTCCATTAGCAGATGATAGAAAGATTCCCAACAGCGCGAGCGCACAGGCTGCTGCGGGTCTCCATCGCGGGGCAGGTCTGCCCGGGAGGCAGGAGCTGCTTCCTGCCTGTTCTCAGGGAGCTCCACGGGAGGATTAAGCAGAGCAAAGCTTTTTAATATGATAATGCAATGTCATAACACGAGAGTGGTAATAAAGCAGCGGCTTAATGACACTGTTTGTTTAACTAGCAACAGGCAGGCCGCGATCGGGCTCCTCCTGAAATAGCATCCTCATCAGCACCTGCAATCTGCCCCAATTAGCTCTGCCCTGGCGGGAGAACATCAGGCAGACTCAGCAAGACAGGGTGAACCTGAGAAAAAATCCTGCATTTAACCTCACATATAGACAGATTTAGCAATCCCATCCGCAAGCACAATTTGGGCTATCAGGGAATAAGCAGCAGGATAATCAGGGAATAAACCTCTCTCCTATGGCGCAGAGCAGCAGCTGACCATCTCTCTCCCACCCTCTCCATCACTAACACAGACTATTGCCTTCTGCACCTCCTGCATGTCAAACTTCCACTTTGCTCACCCCTAAGGGTATTTTCAGAGCTCTGTTCTTCCTGGATTCTGTGGATTCAGGCGCTCAGGGAGAGCCCCAAGGAGCTTCCCGCATCCCCCCAGCCGGGTGGAGAGGTGCCGAGCGCTGCGGCTCTCTTTGCCTCCGAGGAAGGCAGAGTTTAGAGCAGGACACAGGATTAATACTAGCAATTTGTAGGAAAGTTTAGATCGTTGCAGCTTGCAGCTGGGAGCTGGCTGGGATGAAAGGATTATATCCCAGAGGCAAGAGGTAAAGTCCTCGGTGAGCACATCTTGTCTGCTGAAAAACTTACAGCAGTTATTAAAAGAAATAAATATAACTGGCACAAGAAACAGTAAAAAATGCATTTTCCCAAGCTTTGTAACATCCCTGGATTCGCAGCTCATGAAGTCTCTGGATTTCTGGTCCCTCTGTCTCCCCCTCCCCAAGGGGGGGGATTCACCGATTTAGGGGTATTACACCACATTGCTCATGTTCAAGCTCAGCACTTCAGTGAATATTCACTAAATAATCACCTCCTCTGACCCCAGACATGTTCAAACCATGATGCCACCAGCTCAACCTTCCCACACATCCCCGACTCCATAGGAATGAGGGGAAAGGGTTAAATGCAGGTTAAATGTTAGGTTAAATGTTACAGAATAAGAAATGTTGACCTAGGCAAGCACTGAGAAAGGAAGGCCGGGTTTTACAGCGCTCCTGGACCCGCACTCTGAGTCATTGGCTGTTCTGGAGAAACAGAGGTTTTATTTTGCCCTTTTTGCCGAGCTCAGAGGCCTGGGCTGGTCCAGATCCCTCTCTCGGAAGCGGCTCCGGCTCCTCCCGGCAGCAGGGAGCTGGGCGGGCGGGCGCTCACTCATTATCATCCATTACAAATTCTAGCCCACAAAAACGTGCTGAAATCCTCCTGCAGGCAAAACATGTTCCTTGCTTTGAAGTTTATCACACAGCCTGATTTAGTAATTTCTCAGTCACAGTCATGTCTTCAGAAACTAAAGCAAATCAGCCATCTAAGTAAAAGAAAATCTGCCCGAAAGATAATACAAACAAAGGCTAATTTCCTTCCCCTTATCAAGTGTTTTGGTAAAAGGTTTCCAAATAAAGTGAAATAAATCATTCTGACACTGGCCCTCGTTGATTGTTCTGGGCACTGAGTACCCGTTCTTGGTGGTTAATTGGCACAAGCCTATTGCCACAGAAAGGTCACTTTATAATTTGTTATTCATTTGTATTTTGACAGGGAAAAAATGCATTATTGCTCTCGGGGCAAGGAGCAGCAATTTGTGAGAAACACATGTACTTTTAATACACAAGATTTCATTCAGAAAGCATGAATTAGCAACTGGAAGGAAAAAAAAAAAGGTAACTGTTTTTCATTCCAGTTTCACAGAGATGACAGAATTCGCCTTAGACCCCAATTTACTTGTCCATGTGTAAATCTCCCCAGTTCCAACAAGCATCTGGCTGCAGCCAGAACGGTGGCAGGCAGAGATGCCTCCCGACCGTGCTCAGCGAAACGCGGTGGGTCTCGGATCCGCATCCGGCTGCTCAGGCCAAGCCAACCAGGCTCTCGAATGCTCGGCATACCCAAGACGCTGGTGAAAAACATCAAGGCCTCATCAAGTCGCTTCTGAGAATCAATAGCTTGTGATTTGCTGCACAACGCTGTATACATGGACGGATATAGATATATAATATATGTACGTACAGCTGTGGGAACCCCTAGAAAGATGCACGAAAGCTGTGTTTCCTCCCAACAACCAATATCTCTGCTGACCTCATCACCAACCTCAGCAGCAGCTGTTAACTCATTCTGGCTTCACAAATTAAAGCACAAACCCTTGTACGTTCCGAGGTTCTCAGCGAGCTCCCTATTTACCTCGGGTGCGATGTAGTCCGGAGTGCCGCAGAAGGTCCTCGTTGTTACCCCGTTCAACATGTGTTCTTTGCACATTCCAAAATCAGCGATTTTAATGTGTCCTTCTGAATCCAACATCACGTTATCTAATTTCAGATCTCTACGAAGAATCACAGAAATTTTATATTAATGTTCAGGGTCAATCAAGGTCAACTTATGAGATCAGCACCAGGGGATGCCCATGCACTGCAGCCCTTCAAATTAGTTTAGCAATGACCTGCATCAGATTATACTCACCTATAAACAATCCCTTTGTTATGGAGAAAGAACAGCCCAATTGAGATCTCAGCTGCATAAAACCTGTATGAAAAAAATAACAATTAGATTTCTTACTATCTCATGATTTTCCTCTGATAAACATTAGGAATGCATCACGGCTAAGAATGATAACATTAGCTTATTAAATATATGTTATATAGAGATGTCCACCTTACTTCAGCTGGACTTCAACAGACACATTTAATTTAGAGTATATGATGATAAAATAATGTAGAAAAAAAATGGAAATTCCTCCCTAGACCTCCTTAGCTGCCAACGGATCAATGGCAAGCTGCACTAGCCAGAAATCAAAATTGTTGTCACACCAGCTCATTTTTATTTAGCATTTGCTGGAATTTGATTTACATCACAAATATTTACCATTAGAAGCCATTGCGATTTAAACAAGCTCTGTATGATTATTATGAAAATGAGAAATAAGTGTAAACTACCACTTTTTATTAGTCTATTTCTACTGCCTTTCCCAGGAACCTTACTTCAGGCTGAAACATTGTACTCACTTTTTAAATGCTCACTTTCATAAGCAATACAAGAACAACAAACAACAGTTTGAATTCCCCTAACTCAGTTTTAACCTAGGAGTGTGACTGATAAATCTAACCCTAACTAAGACTTGCGATGTGATTTAAACATGTAGACATGAACACTCACACTGCTTGTGGCTCCTTAAACTTTCCCACTTGCTGAATGTGATACATGAGGTCACCACCATTCACATACTCCATAACAAAATAGAGACGGTCCTAGGAGAAGCATTAAAGAAGCACGTGAATACATTAGACATAATGTCATATGTATTCCTCAGCAAAAAACTCTATGCTATTGTAAAACTGCTGCACTATCATAAAGCTTTTAAGGTTCTTGGGATTGGTGGTACGTTCTGGCAAAACGGAGATGGGGAAACAGGAGTGATCTGGTTCGTTTTGCCTCTTAGTTGACCATGGTGTCCCCAGAAGTGTCATAAACAGTCTCATCTGAAGTCCATCTCTCCCAAAATACATGTGGAAAACATTTAAAGATGCCTGAAAATTCTTGCCTTGAGCCTACTTCCAATCCTTTAAGTTTTACTTAGGAAGATGGATGCATTTTTTGTTGATTATGGAAAGAAGACAAGGTTTACAAGAAGGGTTTACAAATCATCAGATTTTGGGTCTTTAACTGTATAAATTACAATCTTCAGATAACCAAAAGTGACTTAAGCAAAGATATTCCTTTTATGCCCTTCAAATAACCTGTGTCTTTTATTTAGGGAGCTGATTTTGGACATCTACATTGAAAATTCTGAGGGTAATATTGTGGCATGCTGATTTTCTGCAGTTTTCATGTGATCCAGACAGTGCACAAGACACATTACTAGTCTTCCTTCCAATTAGAGAAGACACATTTTTGGCTTCCTCCCAATTGCCTTTATTTATTTTGGATAGTATCATTATCCTGAAGTATTTAAATAAAGTTCTGCTCCACTCTTCAGATGGCAAAGAGATTCAATCCTGAGATGCTTCAATTTATCCTCTCCTCCCTCTCTTTCCTTCAGGAGCATTGACTGGAAAAAGAAAAAAGTCCCTAATCTTCCAATAACTAAGACTGCAGAACATTTGCATAAATTTAAATGCTGTGATTTCAATAGATGAGCCATGGGCAAAATGATTAATTGGCTGGATCACAACTATGGAATTTAGTTTTCATATGAATTGTCCATTATAAAATCCACGGCAACAGAAGTGTGGAAGAAAAAAGAGCTGCTAAAAATACTAACAAAAAATGATCAAGTTTTTCTCCAGCCACACAGTTTATGACGTTTCTTTTCTCATCTAATTTCTCATTTTTATAGCTAATACTAATCCTCCAGACTGCTTCACAGTGCCAAGGGTGAATTACTGAGCACTTACAAAAACACGAAGCAAATGAAGCAAAGGTGTTTGTTAATAATTCATTTAGCTCTGTCTGTGGCTCTCTTGCTCCTGTATGTGATCACCCAAAAAGAAACTATCAATGTGAATACAGAAAACACCAGGCATTTGTGGTTTTTGCAAATGGTTTTGGTTCACCTCCCAAAGCCTCCCAAGAAGCACCTGCCTCCCATGGAGCTTTCCCTGGGATCTAAGATCTTGAGCTGCCCAATGCAGAGCAGCTGCTTTGGGCCGTCTTGAGCAAATGCTGGAATATGGAAGGAAAATGTCCTTCTGGTGTAACTATGCAGAAGGAAACGCTTTCTGCATTGCCAGGGGTGCCACAAAACTAAATGACACCCATCAGTTGACTCACAACTAATAATAAGAGTCATTAAGACTTCACCAGCATGACCCCTCAGATCTTTTAAGATATATAGGCACCTCTGGGAATCCGTATCTGAGGCTCCGCGCTGGCAGCACACACTTATTATTAAATTTAGAATTTATCACATTGGTCTGCTTGACTTGCTGTAAGAAGTCAAACTCTAGAAACCTAAGGTTTTAGGTTTAAAATGAGAGTGTGTTTAATGGCTAAAGACAATTGCATGGGTGATCATCTTCTTCGCTGATTCCTGCTTGAAGAAGCCCTATGATACACAGGTCGGACAATAATAATAAAATACACAATGACAGAGCATGGAAAACACCGAGGAGGCAGGAGAGACGGAGCTCACGTACAACTGTCTGGAAACAAGAGTGAAGCTGCGTTAGGAACGGCGGCTTATCCTGCAGCGCCAGGACGCGTTTTTCAACCATGGTGCACTCGACATCATCGTCCTGAATCACCACGTCCTTCTTCAGGATTTTGATTGCGTAGAGCTCCTCCGTCTCCTTCCTGTCCGCCAGCATCACCTGCGTGCAGACAACAGGCTGAGAGCCCTCCTCGTGGCCCGGGAGGGAAGGGTTTCAGGTCAGCCTCTCCCGATATCCACTGTCACCAGTGACGGTGGCTTCTGGAACTGACCTAGGCAGCAATGTCAATCCCTATGTTTAACTTACTTGAAGCTGCCTAGCAGGCAGGATGCCCAAGTTGGAGAGTGCTGCCTGCATCCTGCCCGGCAGGCTGGAGTGACCTGCGGAGAGCACATCCCAACCCAGGCTGTGCTCCCCAGGGATGCCCCTGCTCCGCCTTCCGGAAAAAACCCTCCCTCAGAAACACACATCCCAATGCAACTTGCTTTTTCCAAGGAGCCCTTGTCATGCATTATTTCCCAAAGAAAAGAAACAAAAAGTGAGTGGAATACTTATGCCAAATCCTTACTTTTCCAAAGCTCCCCTTGCCGAGCACCATGAGGAAGTTGAAGTCGGTGAGCTTCACCCTATCCAGGTTGTTGGAGGGCACGCTCGACACCCTGTCTTCTGTTGGAGTAATGACTTTGTTACCAGCGGGCCCCAGTTTGGCTTTCTGGAGGACACACGGACACGGACACACACAGAGAGAGGGCGGTGAGAGGGCGGCCGGGCCGGGGCGGGCGGACGCTCCGGCTGCCGGCGCCCGGCCCGGAGGCGCCATTCGCTGCAGGACCGAGCGGCAGGCGCGGGCTCGGAGACTCATTCCAGCACTACTATCGACACCGCTGAGTGAATCAAAGGGGACAACTGTGCTCATGGAGAACCAGATAAAGGCAGATCCGCTTATCTGGTTAGCAGAGCCAAAACCAAAGCCAAAACCAAAGCCAAAGGAAAAGAAACGTCACTTATGGTCATGCCAAAAGCAGGCTTATCTGGTGTTTTTATTCTGAAATACGAGAAGTGCTCTTTAAAAATGTCATGCTATAGTCAACACGGTACTTGAGGATATAAACAGTATCTTTACTACATTCGCTTTTAAAATGTTATGTATAAAGTCAGTCTGCATAGCAAGAGTTAGGAAATCTTTGACATGCATTAGGAAGAACGACCTCCATTAAAATAAAAACAACATATGGGAATTAATGCAGATGGATATGGCCACTTTCAAACTAGCATTACAATCAACTTTGATTTTCAATCAAGCGTTGATCTGGAAAAGGGAGGAAGGGAAATATTACATACAAAAGTTCTGTCTTGGCAAGACAGCCTGGTTTGCAGAAGGTTGCAACAGTCTCAGTATTTCATATGAGACACCACATAATTGCTCAAGTAAGTTGCATTTCAAATCTCAAAGTTAACAGAAGAGAAAAAAGTAAGACTCACCGAAAGATAATGCAGGTTACAACAAGATATCCCCTTTCCCCCCTCAAATATCCTACATATCAGCAGAAGCAAAGCCAAGAAGGTTTAATAACAGCATTACTTTGGGACATAAGTGTCTCTTCCCAAATATCTATTAAATTGGACTGGCAAATAATCTCTCACAGGTTTAAATTGCTTTGTGTTTGACATATCCCTGACATTAAAGGGTAACTGCTTTCCCAGTACAATGCAGAAGGAGATTAGTTGCCTGCTGCCATCATTTTACATACTAAAAAAAAAATCTAAATATAAAAACTAAAGTATGTTCAAAACCACCTTAAAAGCTTGGCTGGCAGAGTCCTCTCAGCGCTACATACACCCGTTTCCAGAGCTACCAGGACAGGATTCAGCTCCTGGCACAGAAGCAAGACCAAGCAAGCACACCCAAGACCCTACAGATCCTAAGGACACCAGGCACACTTGGATGGGACAGTGAGATCTCCTTGGAAAAGCAGCCCTGGAAGATGCAGTGCCTTTTACCTGCTCTCAGGAGGCAGCTACTGCACACACAGGCCTGTTATTCATTCCCTAATGAAGTATCAACCAAAACAAAAACATCTCTTAGGAGCTTGAGGAGCATTTCCCTACTCAGCAGAAATCAGACTTGTCCGTAATCATCCTTCATGCTGACGAACTAAGGGAAAGCTTCAACCCTGCCTTCTTCTTATGGTCAATAAAAACACAGCTGTGATTCTGTCAACGGCTTTTACGTTAACAGTTATATGTACCCAGACTTGTGTAATTACGCACTGTAGTAAGTACTACATATTTTTGTACTCTTCAAAGAGTATTTATTGCGCTAATGAGATTACTGCTTATAGGAGAGGGATAATTGTTGCTAATAGTTTTACACCAATCAAAGAATTGCTCTTTATCAACAGTATTTGCTGAAGGTGCTAACATCCACATGTCATAATCACAGAGCTCTTGCATAAAGAGGTTATGGGATAATTGCACTGATTCAAAAAGTTATTTTTACAGATACAGAAAAATAGATAACATACATATATCCCTTGGAAAAAAACCCCAAAATCACCTACTTTTAAATGATCCTGTGTTCTTTAATCAGGAAATGAGTCATCTGCTCTAGAGCTGCAGTGGGTGAGATCTCCGCATTCCCACTGCGGGAGCTGATGAGGCTGGGAAGATTCCCAACCCCTGGGCAGCAAATTGGAACCACGCACATATGTACAGGGATGAAGAAATCTGGGAAGAGAGCTGTGAACTGCGCTCCACGGCATAAAACCGAATCGCCTCCCTAAATCCAGAAGTGTTAACTTCATGCTCCAAAACATACAGCAATTAAGTTGTTTTTAAGAGAGCTTTGCTAGGAATAAACCCCCCTGCATTTCCCCGGCTTTTTGTATATCTCATCTAGCAAGGGGCATTGTTTTTTTCATAGAAGGTGCAATTTTTATCTTATACTTAGATGGGGAACAACAAAGCACAACAAATCACCTAAATGACACACTGCATTGGGGCTCTTCCTAGCATGACTGGACTTGCAAATAGCGCAATCCTACTGGAATCCTCCCCGTTTTATTTCCTGACACTAAAACTTGCTGCCATTAACCATGGCATCCAAACATTGGATTCATTTTAGATGTACATTGGGACTGCTTGGATTGATATCTCTGATTTTAAAAGAAAAGCAACAATATTGTTACAACAGAGCCAGCCTGCAGCAAGGAAACCAGGAAAACAGCATGTTAAAGATAAATTAGTCTGCACTGGTAGCAGAAGTGTTAATCTTAAAGGAAAACGAGACATGCACATCATCTTACTTCCTTCGGTTTGGACGCACCTTATCTCGGCCAGTTCTTTTACCCTGGAAAAGGGTCAAACATGAGACACACCTCCCTGCCAGCACAAGACACGCTTCACATATCCATATCCATATCTTAAAATGTGGGGTTTTTAATGGAATGGTATAAATAACAGTCATAGCAAGTTGCACTGTGTTACGGTAGAGAGGTTTATGGAATTCTGTGTTTTTTGAAAAAAAAAAAAAAAAATCTCAGGTTTTATGGTGAAAATGTTTTCAACTATTTTATAAATTATAGGTGTAATAACTGTCCTTTTCATTCTATGTATAAAAAAGAGTCTTCTCTGAAACCTCAGGTTAAGTGTGAAGCAAAGAGGAAAATGGAAGTGATTTAGAAGATGCTTGTCCCTCATTGCTCCCATTTCCAATTGGGGAAAATGTTCTTTTTGAGTCTTTTCTCTGCCCACGTGGTCACATGGATGGTGAATGAACACCGAGCTGCCGTCTCCATCACGAAAAAATCCCCGTTTTGATGGGAACGAGGGTCAGAGATCTATGGGCCTTGTCATGATGCTGGCACTGTCTCCATCTCCCAGCACGGTGGGTTTTCCCCAGGAAAACACCCTGCACATGGAAAAAGCCATCTCCTGGTGGGCTTCCTTTTACCTAATTCTTTGAGTTCATCCTAGTTTATAGCAACTCCTCCTTGCCTGTAGGATATTTCTCAAAGAAACCATAAAATGTGTAAGAAGGAGGCAGCCGAGGAAGAGCAACATCCAAGTTCCACCTCTACAAGCCACATTCCTGTTGCAAGGGGAGGCTCAGCTCCGTCTGAGCCTCACAGGGAGCAGGCAAAGAAGAGAAGCTGAAGTTACCAGGCTCGGGGAACGACAAAAACCTCGAGTGAGTTTTCAAGCCCTGCCAGCTCAGCGGGGATCCACATCGACCCGACACATCGAGCCATTAGTAAGTCTTTAATAACGCAACAAATCCAATAAATTTCAAGTCAAAATCTGCAGGGAAAAGCCTCTTGCTCACTGACATGCTCTTCATCACCGTGGCAGCTTGTTTCTTACATTATCGCGTTTCCAATTCCACATAATTATAGCTGCTGTGAAGAAATATCAATTTCTTAATTTATACGACTTAATTACCAGGACGTTGATAATTTGAAACGAGAAGAGTCTATTCCCAAGCCCCAGCAAGACCTAACACTCCACCAGGCTGAGCGTGCGCCTTAACGCCACCCCCCAACGGCAGCTTATAATTCATTGCATGAATTATTTCACATGCATGAAAAAATCCTTGTGCCACGTGCAAAAAGCCTCCAGAAATGGCTTCCTGCTGAAAGGAAAAAGAGGAAAATTATCGAAGGAGCTGCAGGGCCCCCAGGCAACTCAGGGACACCGACCCGACCCGTGCCAGGGCTTGCAGTGACCCTGGAGACAGGGACAATTTTCCACAGTGATGCCCGGGTCCCTGGGAAGGGCCATTTGCCCCCCAGCCCCATCATACAGCCACAAACCCCTAAATATTTGGATGGGGAAAAATTAAATATCAGTGTCACTTAATGAAGGGGTTGTGAGAATAACTTAATATTGAATGCTGTCAAAATAATTAACGTAATACAATGTAAATTTAAGACAAATTAACAATATGGGCATTGGCATCATCTGCGTTCATTCAGGACTGCTGCAAAGGCCAGCTTTTATTTTATTTGATATTTTCACATTCTTTACTGCCCCCGTGTGGCTTGCAGCTTAGAGGAAAAAATTTCTTCTCAAGCTCACTGTGATATGAAATAAGTAATGTCTATCTAGGCCCTTAAACAATCAACGGCGTGGCGAAACAGTTTAATATTTTGCACAGCACCTGAACAGTGCTGCTAATTTCGGGGGGTTACATTCAAGTGAACTTCCAAAATTTATTTTACTTTTTTTATTGCTGTGTAGAAGTCAAAGCTATGTAAAGTCGTCAAGTAAATGACTTTGAAAATATCCCCAAATTTTCTGGGTTTAATATAAGGATAAGTAAAGCAAATATATACAATGGAGCCAAATGTCCCATATTTCATGCGAAAAGGGACATATTAATCCTAGAAATATGGGTATCAGGGGACATCACTCTGGACAAGGGACCTGTCACTGTGCGCAGTGAAGTCCAGGGAGGGAAGAGTTTCCAGTTACCCATTTGGCACCATCCAAATGTTTAATCTGTTTAATAATCTCGTAGGCACCTGAGTCTACTTTGTTTTTTGCCTTTATTGCCAAACTCTCCATCTCCTCTGAGACAAGAGCGGCTAATGAGATGAAATGCAATTAAAGCAGCTGCCTAGGAACAACATTGAGGAATCCTTGCAGAAAACTCCTGTGGAAGTGGTAGTAAAAGAAGTCAATATAATTATACCACTGGGTTTACAATCAATACTAGAACAGCAAACCCCTGAACGGCAGAAAAGAGCTGCTTTTACATACACTGCTCCTTTTTTTAATCTTGCAAATTGTTGCTAATTTGCAATAACCAAAAATCTGGGGTGTACTATTTGCTTTATACATAAACCCAACTGCCACTAGGCATTTCCAAGATGCACAAAATTTAAAATTGCTTTCTAAAATAACATGGCAAGACTTCAGTTTTGCTGATCTAAGTCCAAGTCCTTCACACATCACGGGCCCGAGAAGTCACAGATCAGGCCTGATCTGAACACGCTGCGAGTCCACATCTGGGTCTCAACAAGCCAAGCCAACACTTGACATGTGCAGATGTATGTGCCCTGCTGCCCCGACCCAGATACACGAAGATGAAGGTGTTTCCTGCAAGATGTTGTCTGCTTGCACATTGGTGAGGTTAGTCCTAATTGCAATTATTACAAAATAAGTACCCCAAAGCATACATAAAACGCTGCATTAAGAAAGCGCACGACGTGTCAGTAATCATTGCCCTAGTAAAGCAAGACAACTTGGTTAGAGGTTCACTACATGCAAATGACATGTCTGCAAATACATCCTCAATGCTCAGATTTGCCTTGAACGGAAATAACTGCGTGAGCTGAAGTGTTAGTGAACTAATTAAAATGGAAAGTGAGCAGGTGAATTATGAATTAGTGTTCCAGGGATCAAAGCAACCGGGCCTTTGGGTAAGAAGCCCTATGGTATAGCATGCCCCACTTGACACATACAGCATATGTACAGAGGATATTATACCATAACACATGCGTGCTGCTACACACTATGGAAGTTTAACTATAGAGTGGAATTGAGTATTATCAGATGTGCTGTCAGCTGTAAGAGTGTCTTTCAGAGCAGAGATGCTCCCTAAGGAGTCCCCATGGAAGGTCGCACTCATTTCCCTCATCCCGGACCAGGTGCACTGCATCTGCCACCCTCGGAGGGCCACATTTTGCAAGTAAACTTTCAATTCTGGGAATGTTTTGCAGCAAATTAGAGAACAAGCTCCCTTCAAATATTTTTTCTCCACTTAAGCTCAAACTAGGGAGTGAAACAAGTGCGTCCTTAAAACTTCATAGCATGAGGTTGAATTCACTAAGCGTAACATTCACGGGGAAGGGTTTGTGAAGGGTGACACACGGGAGAGCACCAAGGAGAGAACTACCTTGAGGCAGTGGGTGTTTACAGGACAGCCCTGGAAGAGACAGGAGAGGGAGAAAAACTGCTCCGTTAGTGAAGAGGGGCTTGCAAAGCACGGCAAGAGCGGTCAGCGGTACAAGAGAACAAGCAAAGACACAGCGGGACGACACAAATGGGCACACTGGCTACAAAAGCAAGACGACGTGCCCGGGACAGCTGCCCTCCATCCCTCGTTCCATTTTAATTCCATCTTGCACCAATGCCCCTTTCATGCACAAATTGATTGGCGTGTTGCTGAACGCGTAAAGTCACACGGATATATGGATGTATGGATGTCGTTGGGCCGCGGCGAAGGATGAGCGCTGCAGCGTGGCACAGACAAAGTCTGCTCTGGCTTTAAGGTGTCAGACACACATTCGAGTATCCTGTCCATAGGGGATGAACAAATGCCTCCTATCAAGAGCACTCACATCTTGCTTCCTCTCTTCTCACAATGTGTGTACTGGGAAGAACCTCTCCCAAAGGGAGACCTGCAAAGCGGGTCGTCTGCTTAAGAACCTGCAAATCCAACACAGTGAGTGGCTGGGAAACCTCCGGATAACTGCACAGCTGCATGGGGAATTTCCCATGCCACGCTATAGCATGAAACAGATGGACTCAGCTAACAGCCCTTCTTTAAAGCTGCAGAGTATTCCCTAATGATTAAATCCACAAAATTTAAAAATAGGAACGAGTGCCACAGTCAAAAAGGAGCTCTTCTTTTTATATCTCTCTATATATGGGGATTGAGGTGCCAGTGGTATTTGCACTGGTCATGGTTTCTATGGAGCTTAGTGTCTGCTTCCTGAAAACCAGAGTGAATCTTTTCTTTTACACCGAGAAGTGTCAGTAACTCTGCTTCTCTTGGTCACATCACCTTTGATGAACTGCCTAAAAATACAAATATCACTTTAAAATGAGGACTCATAAGTGTTAAGAGATGTGCTAGGGAACAACTTCTTTTCTTAATTTCAAAAATTTCAGAATTAAATTTCAAAAAACAGATTTCAAAATGAAGCCCAGTGGGTTCTCAAGGAGCTACTGAAACAATTCCCAGCCCTCTCTGCTGCAGCCTGGGCTGGGTATCACAGCAGTGACACGGATTCTGTCTTGGAATTAAAACTATTCTAACGCGTTGTGGCTTTTGATTATAGCAAGGAAAGAAAATGTCCTTTTGACTTAGAAGACACCAGAACACGTCAGATTAGTGCAGCAAATATTGGCCTTCTTTTGATAACGCACACAGAAACTGTCTAAAAAAATAAAGGGAGATAAAGGGAGAGTTAAAATCTAAGAAACACAGTAACTGCTGTGAAACAAACTGAACAAATGGAATGGCACCAAACCAAGAGGCCTTAGAACACACAAATGCCTTAAAATGAAGATTATAGGGGCAGTAACCTATCCTCTCTTAATAATTTCTATTTTTTTGGATCACTGTAATTACCACAGCTTACTGTAGGGACTCTGATTGCTTATGATGACTACACCTTGATACAGCACTTAATAAACATCAAGTTGCACCATTTAAACATCTCCCTGCCTTTTTTCTTTGACCAGCAAAACACTGTTAGAGGCGAGCACATCTATAGCAAATGGTGCATATTGTAGTTAAAAGACTCATTCGTTTGTGCTGATGGAGCCACCTGGGACTGTCACCAGTTGCCATGGCAGCCTGGGCACGAGCAATTAAGGAGCAGCTACAATTATTCTGCACCCGCCTGTTGAGGAAGGAGCTTCCTTGCGAGGTGGCCATAAACAATGCCGTTCCAGGGAGAAAACTCCCAAGCAAAGGTTAAAACAGAACGAAAAACAGTGGCAGATTTGATCCTGCCTCCACTTCCTAGCAGAGGGTATTTTTATCTCCAAATAATAATAATAATGATGCATCATCTACTAATCACTGAAGAGAGATTTGCTGGTGCTAAGTGAGCGGTTAAGTCTTGTCTGGTTCATAACTTTTAGTGATAGGCGAGGCCTTCTCCCAGTTGATTTATTAAGGGGATACCTGCCGTATGGAAAACACTCTACCACAGCAAGCAATAAAATATCTCTTTTTATATACTGTGTACAGCACTAAATAGTCAATAAATAAAAAGCGCAGACCATCAGAATACAAAACCCAAAGCTAGCTCATGTCTTTTGAAAGACAACTCATAGTGAAAACTGTTTAGCAAGGTCTCTGTCTGATTCCGTTGATGAAGTCACCATCCTCTTCACCTCCTCTCTCCCCTTCCCAAATTTGGTCCCATTTGGTGAGGGCACCAACACGACACCTTCAGAACTGCAAGCTGCAAAGCCTCATAGGCACGGGGCTGAAGCAGAACTAATTAGACTGTAAGACACACTAATTATTTTTGAGACAGAGCTGGCCCTATGCAAAACTGCTGTTTCTGGGACTCACTCCAGTAGCTTTCTGCAACGGAGCCCCACAGGACTTCTTTTCATTGCAGAACACAGACAAATCCTAACTATTCATTCCACAACCCACATATTTACAGTAGGTTCAAGAAGAAAATCAACATCTTACAGATTCAATATATGCAGCAAACATACTGCATACAGTTACGGATGCTTTAAATCAGGTATTCTTTTGTGATACGTATCCAAATCTGAGAAAGAGATAAAACTCAAATAAAAGAATGTTTAAAAAGATGTGTGCCAGAGATATGTCCACCAAGTAATTTTGACTTAAGTTCAGGTCATCTGCTCTTGCCTGACGTTTGGAACTACCTGCTTGTTATATTGAGGCTCAAGATAGCCGATTTGCAGGTAGGTGGATGTGATGCAGAGGAGTATGAGCTTCCTCCAGCTGGGACAATAATCAATGTGCCCTTTTCCCTTTTATCTTGGTACTTGTCTTTGTGCTGTCTCTGTCCTGAGGGAAAAAATGCATCTCTGTAGATTACTAACACTGACACACACATAGCTGCTCAATTCTAAACTCTGCACTTTTCACAGAGATATGTAAGGGGTGGAAAAAAACCTGCATTTAATGTTATTCATTCTAGGGAGGATAAAAAGCGAACATGATCTTGAATAGAAAATGACCTAGTGCAGTAAAATAAAATCACACTGGTCAGATCACAACTGTAAGGAAAGGAAAATGAAATGGAGATTAAAATACTTCTCAAATGTGTAACAAAAACCATAGTTCATGCTGCAGACAAAATTATGGTAGCTGATCCAAATGTGTTCAGAAGAAATTGATGCACCTTTTCTTTTTCCTTCTTGGAAGTTGAACATATGCCGTTTTTCCTCACTTTCTTGGGTTAACCCATCTTTTATAATAACAATGTAGAATTCTGCCTGATGGTGAACATAAAAAATTGCCATTTCAGGTTGAAAGCAACAGGCTTTGTGTTTGCATATGCACAACAGGTACATTAGTCACTTTCTGGATAAATAGACAACAGTTGCAAATCTTTGACTAGGAAAAAGAAAACAGAATATTGTAGATCAGAATATTTTACATTCAATGTCAACACTGCCTCTATGGCTGGAAAGAACACTTGGGTCAAAACAGCTGCACCCAGCAGAGCCATGAGAACCACCTCCAGGCCGCACCGTTCTTGGTGCTGGGTTAATGCACAGCAAGTATTTTGCTCTAATACTGCCTGCAGTTGTCAGAAGAGGCAGAGCTGCTGGCTAAGCCTGTTCATTAAGCAGGGAGAGCCCACGCTTGCAACTACCAACCCTGCCAACTGGTGTCACTGAAGGCAAGCAGACTCTGCTAAATGTACCACTCTTCTGTACGTAACCAGCAATACCACTTTTTCTGAAACTTCTGTACCATATTATAGATTTCAGAATTTCAGAATTTCTCAAAAATTTTACAGTTCTAAATAATCAATATATAACATCATAATTATTTTCCTTAAAAGAGTCTGTTCAGTTAAAAATAAATATTTAAAGCATTAAAATGCTGCTATTTCTGAGAACATCATTTTTCATTAGAGATACTAATGCCAGTGGCTGATAAATGTTATACACTCATTGCAATTAATACATGTACATGATATACTACATATCATACTACAATTGCAGGCAACAGAAATCATCACTTTTTAATATATAACTTTCTAATATGCATTCTTATATAAGAAAAGGAAAAATGTATGCAATATATAGTTGTATCCATTTATGCTTAAGCCTCACCTCAAACTTCTGTCTGAGCTCTGCATTTCCATCTTCATCAGCATCGGGAATTGGAACATTATAATATTCACCTTCTTCTTGATTCAGCAGCTTGTACCTGAGGAGCATTTGAGGAAAATGGTACCTTTTCACATCTATTTTCTTTAGGTTTAAAATCTGATGTAGTTGCTTGCACATGGTTTGCATCCACATGAGAGGTATGTAAAGAACTGTTTTCAAAAGTCTATAGCAAACTCAAAACCAGAACATATTGCACCTACCACTACATCTTTAATCTCAACCATTTGTCAAGGCACCTTCTAGAGTTAATGGAAAGGGATGTATCGAGCCCAAAAACTCTGCGATTTGATGGAGGAGTCAACCCTGAAGGTGCCTGTGAAGCCCTAGATGATTATCCTCATAGAGACATGTACTCTGGGGAAGGTGTGATGAGCTCTTCCCCTAGCCTGGCCTCTAATAACGTGTTACATGCAGAGCATGTACTAAGAAAGCATTTATCAATTCATTTCCTCCCCGCTTTGAAATTTGCATACATAATGGAATATGCTTAGTACTAAATATATCATATTCAAGATCAAAACAAAACTGATATCACAGGACTATGCAAATGGAATTGTGCTTGCAGCAACTCCCAGCTGGAGCAGACGTTTCATGTACACAACAAAGTTCTACAACTTAGCAGCATTTTCAGGAATTTATAGCCTGTGAGATAAGGGAAAAAGCTACAAAAAGTAGGTTAGATTAAAGAAAATACTGTTCTTAAACTTATTATTTGTGTGACATATTCTCTCCCTCTCTCTTTTCAGCAATTCTTACCATCCACTGGCTGGCATTTTCATAAGCTCCGACACCCCAAATGACAGAGATCCCATGAAATCATTTCTGGTGGTTCGATCCCAGTCCCAGACCTCTACAGACAACCGTCGGTCTTTGTCTGCGGGTTTTAATTTACTAAAAAAAAAAAAAAAGGAAGGGGCAAAGCAGAAGAGTTGTTAATGCAAACTTCAGAGAAATCATTCTCTACATAAAACACGTCACGGTGAAAGCGCTTAGGCAGACTTACAAAGCAAACGACTCATTCCAGTGCGGATTCAGAGTAGAACGGATGGTTTTTGTTTTTTGTTTACTTTCATTCTTAGGATCTGGGATGAGTTTCAGCTTCACGTAAGGATCTGAAAGTCCATTTGGATCCATGGGAATTAGGTTTTTCGCTTCTCGCACTGTCAATACAAAACACGTAGCTGATTTGTACAGGATTGCATAAAATCATTAACAAAGTAGTAAAACCTCAGAGCTAAGTTATTGGAAAGTGTTGAATGGTAAAATCTTGTTAGCTGCTGTGGATAAAACTAGTTGTACCATGAAGTTGCACTTAGTGATATTTATAAGAACAGTTGGAAAAAATATGAGAAAGTGGCAATTAGTAAATGTTGTCCTGCTTCAAAATAGCTCTTTTTCTGCAACAGGATGATTAAATCTACCTGTGTAAATTTGCAAGTGGTAGTTTGATATATATTTATACTTATTTACAAAGTGAAGTGTGTATATATACATATATACACATTCTTATAAAATAAGAGGAAGCTTTTCCTTAAAATTCCTTGAATAAAATTGCTCAGCTTTAAAAGAGGGTTGTCATTCTAATCCTTGGTATTTAAACTCTACCTGGGGATATTCGGTGTGAAACCAAGCAGGTTTTGCAGCAATTGGTTTCTCGGATGCAGAAGGATTCCCTGCAGCTCCCTAGGAGAGGCTGCGACTGCCAAGAGACGTCCCGGTGCTGAGAGCAGCAGGACCTGGCAGCGTGGGCAAGGCTACTCTTGCTTTTGCAGGAAACACAGAATAAGGAAAAAAAAAACCCTCCCAAATATAAGAAATAGAAGCTCAGGGATGAATTGGGAAGGAGAGAGACAACATAAGCTAAACACAGGTTGCTAAAGAAAAAAAAGTCATTATCTCACTCCTTAAGATATTGGGTCCATTTGTACTTTTGTCAGTGTAATTGGTACCCTTAGACATCTTTTCCCTACTGATGTCACACTTTCTTTCCTGAAACAGCACGATGATACTTGTGCAGAGCAGAGCTCATACAGAGTTACCATCCCGGCATTCCACCTCTTTGGCAGCACCCTATTTTTAGCAAGACGGGTCGGGTTGCTACGAGAGGGCTGAAAGGAAGGAGAGATTTCCCCTCCCCATCGGAGGTACTATCTTGTGCGTGGGGTTGAAACGGAGCAAGTCAAATAAATTTACTTGCTGTGGCTGGTTTCCCTTACAGCTGCCAGCTGTTACAATATCCCAACAGTATTCCCGACTAGGATTAAAAATCACTCTACCTTTTTCTCACCAACTAGGAATGACACAAAAGATCACACGTCGCTTTATAACTGTATGTTTGTTAAACTCAGCACCACGACAGAGCTCCCGCTGCTGCTATTTATAGGAGGTTAGAGGGAGGAAAACGTTTGCGTCATTAGGAGGGTGAACTCGGACAGGAACCCGGGCACCGCTCGCAGCTGCTCTCACTCCCGTGGTGCCCAGGGACGACTTCGGAACCCAACCAAGCAGCGTCCATGAGTTCGGGCTCCTAATGGTTTGTCCAGCTTTGTCCCAGGGAAGACAGCGTGGCGTTTTCCACATTAATGAGGAAGAGGTCATGCTATCTATCCAGCAGAAAATGAGGACTATTTTATAATCCTTCTATTTAATTATGTGCTGGTTGTATTGCAGCAGCATCCAAGGGCCGTGCCTAAAATTGGGACGCCCACTTTCCCAGAAATAGGATAAAGACATAAGCAAAGAGCTGTTTCTCAGGCACGCCTACTCTAAATAAATATCACAATAAGACAGTGGGAAGGTAGAGATCGACTGACATTTTCTGCGAAGCCACGAAATTCTGGTAGGTGAAGTCTGAGGAATCACCCAGAGCGCGGGTGACAAAACCCCAACCTCCTCAAGGGATTTCATGGGCCACAAGTCACAAAGCAAACGCAGTCACAGGTTTCTATCTTCTTGTGATAGCAGCAAAGAAATAAAGTCATGGGAATGAGTAAATGTTTCTGGTGCTGGCGCAGGGCAGAGTTATTAACAGCGTGTGTTTACTCAGTTCCTTTTCAAGTGAGTCATAGCTACCTTTTTCCTGCACTCCCAAATATTGATAACAAAATAGTTTACTAATCCCAGCAACCATTTCTTGCCAGTCTCCCGCTCCCTTCAGGCAACTTAGGAGAGCTGAGATCTCCCACGGGAATGTGAAGTGCTGCTTTTAAAGGGAGCTCCAGGCTCCGGCGGCTGTGCCCGGCAAGGGGAGGTGCAGCGAAGGGAAGACCATGGCCTGCACTAACAACAGAGCTCAGCTCCCTCTGCAAGAAGGAATTTTCTGCCAAGTTCTTGGGCTCTCGTTCACACTCTCTGCCTGTAAAATCCAAAGTTGTCCCTGGAAGTGCCCAGCTGTAAGGTTTTAATAAACCTAGTGCAGATTTCTTACCCTGTGGACCCAGCTGAGACTCAGGGGTGCAACTGATGCCAACAGAAACCCTCAGTTTTTTAGCAATATCTTCTTTCTATAGAGTTTTCAGTCACTAAAAGGCTCTCTGATGTGAAACTTTTCTCTATTCCCTAACCATTCCCCACTTAGCTAAACTTTCTTCTAATATCCCTCAAGAGATCGCTGCCTATCACGGCTCCTGGTATCCTGAAACCCGGAAGATGGCAATGGAATGAATGAGAGTATTAGAAAACCTGAGTTTCACAGGTGGCTTATGCTCAAGAAATAGATGAGCAATTAATTTGCCTCCTAGAACAAGATGAAAAATGAACTACGAGTTCATGGTACTTTATGCTTCTTTTATTAAGATGTTCTCTCTTACTAATAAAAAATGTACCACCATCTCTAATACTACTTAAGTACTTGTGGCTGCAATAGCTTTGCTGCTTTCATTTTCAACTAGAAATCTTACAGGTACAATTGTATCTTATTTTTAGAAAACCCTATTAAAAACTACTTAAGAGTTTTAACACAAAACCTGGCTCTTTTGCTGCATAAAACTGCCTGAAAAGTGCATCAGGATGAAATTTCTAATTCTTAGCTAATTATGAAAAACCACAATGTCTTAAGTACTGTGCATGAAGAAAGCAAATGTAAGGAAGGGAGAAGCATTAGGTTGTGCTTTGGGCTGGGCTTTGTCAAAGGCAGAGCTCTCTGTAATGAACACAGCAATCCTGTCGATTCTGTGGATGCCACAAAGGAGAGAGGATATCAGTACGGGAGATGAAACACGCGATTCATCTTCTTTGTGACATTAAAAATGCCTCCCACACGACAGCAGCTCTTTGGGACCGCGCTAGAGTTAGCAGGTACGAAAAGCTGGTCCAACAGCCAGAATATTCACGCGTTCCCTTTCAAAACCAGCTGCACAATAACATGAAATTAATGCTAACCAAGAACAGCACTACTGGCCTAGACAAACAGAAATAAAATTAAAGTATGCGCGTGCCTAAGGAGGCCATTTTTTATGAGAAATTTGGCAAGACTCCCCAGGTTGCCTCCCCGGCTGGTTCGGGCTGAGCTCTCCTGCAGCAAGTGGCGTGACAAAACATTAATATGCAGCCCCATAGGGTGCCTCTATGCAAGACATTCATAAATAATTTGAAAAACGCTCAGCGGGGAGCCCCGAGCTCCTGGTGCGATTATTGTTGATAGCCTGCCGTGGGCTCCCGACTTCGGCAAGGACCGCGGCGAGCTTCCCGTTTCTTGTAAGTAACGAAAAAATAAAATGAGATTTTCTGCATTCGTTGTAACTAAGAAAAATACAGAAAACGGAGCACTGTGGGCTGTAAAGCTTTTTTTCCCCTTTTTAATTAATGAGAAGTTTAGGTAGCAGCAGGGAGCTATGGATGGCAGCAAGTCACTAATGCCCTGCCTCTAAATTAGAGCCTGTGTCGGAGGGCAGCTCTTCATCGTGAGCTGCTGTCACAGCTCCCAGTCCCAATAAGGCGGCAGCTCCTCCTATGTCAGTGCACCAGATGGGGCTGTTTTGTCACAAAGGTTGTTGTTTACTCAGTATAAAAAAAAAAAAAAAAAAAAAAAAAAAAGAGCAAAACTGATTTACCCACCTACCAATTCACTCACAAGAGCCCCAAATTAATCGTAAGATGGACCCAACAAATCCATGTAAAGGAGTGACAAAACTTTAAGGCACATCAAGAGAAAACCCAGGGTAAGAGGTAGGGGGATTAAGGGTAGCAAGAACTGCTGAACTGCTTAACTATGTCTAAAGGCAAAATCCCCAAGTAATCAACCTATCAAAAGGTCACCGATTCAAGAGATTCCCTCTAAAAGGAAAACTACCACGCTGATTTACTTCAAGTGCAATAAGTAATTAATATCCAATGCAAGTCTCAAGCTAATTGGTATATATGGTAAACTGCTAATATTTGAGAGTTGCACCACAGAATGTAGCATCTCTCTAACCATTTGTGCAAATGAGAGAGATCTCACCTAAAATTTATTTCCCAACTACAATTAAATATATTTAACTACAGGACTGAACCATTTCCTCCACTACTGCAAATCAAAAAATTAAATAACCTGACTGAACCACTGGACAACTCCATCAGGCATCTTTATTCTGCCTCATTTCTTTCAGAGTACAGGCTGGGAATAAAGAAAGCAGTAATATTTACTCTATTTTATTGGGAAAGTGGATTGCAAATATACACACCCTGTAGCTTTTATTTGCCACATAAGTCACCAGAAAACCCTCAGAGGGATCACACAAAAATAAACCCGACCTGCAACACACAAAGGGTGTCCCCCCCATAGGGCCATTTCTGTCCACAGCAGAAATAGTCAATTTTTGCATAGCAATATGCCCACAAGGTAGGTAATGACTGCTCAATTCCTTTCCCACTAAACATGCAGAGAGGTATCTGCAAATCTAGCTGCTCTCAGATTACTCTCTATGCTATTTTCCATTTAAAGGAAAAACTTTTCTTCCAGGACTTTTTCTTGTATTTTTCTTCTTGTCCAGAAACGTACTTAACTTCAGGATGGAAATGCTGGAAATGCTTCATTTATAAACACACAAATAAGAGGGTTTGCCAAGCGCACTTGTACCAGCAGAGCCAGCATGGAAAACCCGGAAAACCCTGTGACAATTTCAGCACAGCCGCGGCTCAGGAAAGAGCTTGTCAGGTAAAATCAGGAAGGAAAAAAAAGAGTTTGTATCATGTGGTACCACCAAAGACTTGTGATCAGTGTTTTTGATGATGAACCTGACAAAATAGTCCTTTAACTAGAAAATAAATGTCTATTTTCTGAACAACATTCACTGTAACTTCAGACCTGGGAGGCAGGAGTGTGTTTGTGCGCACATATATGTACGTACGACCAAAGCTTGCTCATAAATCCTGAGAAAAAACACCAGGAAATGAACTGCCACCCTCTTTCCTGCCTCCCTCTCTTTCCTCCCTACCGTGGTAAATATTGCATTACTTTAGCTTTGCAGAATGCGATGATTTATTTTTAATTTCATTATATGTTGGGAGTAATACCTGGGACTGAATCCAAGCTGCCTTTGCGTGTTAAATACTCTCAAAAGCAGGAAATTACTCCTTACTTGATGGGGTATTTCTTGTGTTTTGAACATGATGGTTAACTCTGGGGTATTTAGCTATCCTACTGTGCTGCTCACTGCAAGAAAAATGGACTTCATCAAGATCTAGTCTCGAGTTCTTTAAGTTATGATTCTAGTTTTCACTCCTGTACTTATTTTTGATGCATGCGGATTCTTCAGAATGTGAATTAATACGGCTTTTCTTGATTCAGGCAGATACAGAATGAAATCCTAATACTATTGAAGACAAACACCCCACCATAGACTTCAATTCACAAGATATAGATCAATGTACATAAGCCCATAGTGTATATTACATATCTCAAAAACTCTGCAAACTTCCAAAATGTTATTTACCTGTTACTTCCAGTTTGTCCCCAGTGACTTCAGCTTTCAGATAAATCCTTCCTCTTTTCTCCGTGTGATCCATCCCACAGAGGCTCGGGACATTTATCACACATTGCTTATGAACATTCATATCACAGGCTGGGGAGAGAAAAATGGTTTAGACAAGCATAAGAAACCAGCAACACGATTACACTGCAACCACCAAGCAAGGGGAAGCTAGGACTACAACGCATAATTGTTGGCAGGACTTTAAGATTACAACTGTTTTATAAAAAAAAATAATTTTTAAGTGACCAGCATGGATCATTTCTATCTTAAAACACATTTTATAGACAGTGAATGATGAAACTGAACCTACTTCTGAAAGCAGTTTTAGCCCTGAAAGCACCTGCATTCATACTGAAATCCCGACTGGAAATGCACAGAACTGTAACTGCCCTGGTCCCTTCCACAGAAAAGGTGTGGGCCTGGGTCTCTACTTGCTTTCAAAGCCACCACGTGGCAACACTGAAGAACTTACTGTCACATTTCATCCCTTGGTGGATCAGCCCGTAGAGCAGGGACCCGCAGTGGTCGCAGAAGGTTGGGCTGCCATACGTGTGGATCTTAAACTTGTGCTTGCTCCGGGGGTCCTGCAGCAGAAGCAGAGAGTCAGAATAAACCAAACCAGCACGCCTTCAACACAGGACTGCAAAACCCCCAAACTGGGTAACTTGGCAGCCCGGGCTACAGAAAAATCCCCTATAGCAGCATGTGCTGGCACCGGCGCCCACCACGGCTCAGGGGGACCGGCCACGTTTTGCACCTATTTACCCTCATTTTGGCTTTGCTAGAAAGAACGCATCAGTTCAGCAAACACGGACTTGTTTCTGCCATTCATCTACATTAAAACTTCAATTTATGGACTGCATATAAAGAGAAAGTATAGTTATAAGATTCATTTTGGGGCCAACATGTCTGTAATGTATGTTTATCTATAAACTGTGCCTACCTACTGTGCTTACTATGGGACTAATGTGAATTAGGGTACAATGACTGCAAAATTGGGATTGTAGTGACAGGATCATCTTGAAAAGCTGCACATTTTCCAGCTCTGCAAGTGAAAGTGAACTATTCCTAACCTGGCATGCAATAAATATTTTACAGAGACTGCTATTCCTGTCCAAGTTTCCAACATTGAAATTTATACTGAGGAAATTTTAAGGTCACCAGTAGCTGGAAAATTTAGGACCAGCAAAATGGCATACACCCAAATATCTTCAAAACAGACATGCTGCAGTAATTTGAACAGAAATGTGACTACAAGAAGACAAAAACATACCTCCGAAACTTAGTCTTTTAGTATCTTATAGTTTGTGAAGAGCTTTTTTTGCCTGTTTTATATCAGTAATCCTCTTTGGTGATTTTTCTGTACTGATGGCATCTGTAACCAGCCCTTTTCACTGCACAGACAGAAGCTACATGATCGACGTGTTGCCCAAGGTGCCCGGTGAAGACCTTGGGGAACATCTGCTCTGGAGCACATCTGCTTTGCTGCTCCTGAAGGATGCAGCCAGCGGCTCCGAAGGATGCAGGAGAGGGGTCATGGGAACGGCGCGTTCCTCAAGGCTTATCCGATGGGTAGGGCCCATCTGTGCCCTTCAAGCAACTTGAAAGATATTTTCAAAGCTAACTGTTCATTAATTTATTTTTGTTTGGAGGATGTCAGGGAACTCATTGCCTTAGAAATACATATACTTAAACATTATTTTCCTAAGCACATCTGTTGCTAAGAAGGATAAAACCCCACGGCTTCTAAGAATGACACTGAATAAACAGACTTCCAAAGTCGCGTTTAACAGCTGACATAAGTGGTATTTATGACTATAAAGTAATGACATAGAGAGGAAAGAACTACAGGAAATTATTATAGTGAATGCCTAATAGGATCTATTGAACCTGTATATTATACTGAAATAATATAACAAACACAACCAAATAATCCTGCTCCAATCAATGGACTATAAATGGTAATTAAAAGGAACAGGGGTGTGTGCTGGCTTAAAAACGTTGTGACATTTGAGGACAACTACTCCTCGCTTACTATAAAGCGGCTCTACATGAGCAAAGGCCTCCTGTGCTTAACTGGGTGTGACTACAGAGTGACTGCGAAAGCTTTTTCATCAAGCAGTGCAAGGAAGAGAGTCACCCGGAGGAACGGATCAAACGCTGAAGCTGGGCCTGCAGGGGTCAACATAAATCATCTGACTCATCGTTAACTTCGTACAATAAATAAGTTTTCCATCAACAAGTAGAAATGCCCATTGTATTACGTTCAAAATGCACAATTCAATGGGAATGGGATCATTCCAAAGAACAGCAAGTTCCATTATTTGTTAGGTTAAAGGCACACATGAAGTTACTTCTGGCTGGCACAGCATAAAAAACAGTAAGGGAGGAAAGAAAACAGTATCAACCCCCCTGCTGAAACGGAGACTCTGCATATGGGAAATCTCTTTTTCTTATTTTTAATTTCTTCATCAGAAGCAACTGTAAGAACCTCAGGATCATCTGAAAGCTAACACCAAGACGAAAATGCCATGAGAAGTAGAAATTTAAAGACTGGGGGACAACGCTGAAACCAGGCTGTAGGACACAGCAAACGCAGCAGCTGCCTGTTCTCGTGGCTCCCGTGGGCCACTGATTTTAGCATTAACATCCTCGAGGGAGATGACTGCTGCGGCGACTTCCCCTGCACGAGCAGAGCTTGTCTTTGGGTGAGACTGGACCCTCTGCCAACTGCAGGAGGGACACGTCCAGGTCTAGGGGCCCTTGGGTGCAGAAGGGATGCAAGAGAAGAGCATAACTTGTCCCCATGTCCCCACCCATGTGCCCTGCGCCCCGGTGACTCTCCAGAGACTTCTCTGTTCCCTGATCTCTTTAAGCAAAGCATTCAACACTGTTTATAAAGGAGGACCTGACATTTAGTGCTATTGTAATTACCAGGCTGGTTTGCTCAAGAGGAAGTTGAAAGCAGCAGCAGGATGTATCTCGAAGCCCTAGCAGCTCAAGGACGTTAAAAGGAAAAGCCCTAATTGCTGAAATATATTCAAAGAAAGCGTTAACAAAACATCTTTTCTAAAAGGTCTTACCCAAAGGCAGTGAATACCTAAAAACATAGCTAAAAAATACTGGAAATGTCAAGAAAATGCTTTTAAGGCTGTAAAACATCAAATAATTATTAACTTGCAAGCAAGTCTGACAATGTATAAAGGAAGCTAAGAAATCCCTATGCATCTTCCATAGATGATGAAACCAGGTTACTGCTACATGGGCTTCTCATGCCGGGGGGAACTCCCTGGAACCCACAGCTTAATTTTCATTATATTAATAACTATTATACTGCAGATACTAGATGGTAGATACAATCGCAGGCACTACTGTAGCTTGCATCCAGATGCAGTTATCTGCAAGTTTTTAAAAGCACTGACCAAAAGCAAAGACTAAACCAAACCCCCAGAGCAACCGCTCTTATCCGGGAGCACAACCCGCTGCCCGCAGCCCTCAGCTCTGCTCCGGATCCCGGGAAGGGCCGGGCGCCCGCGCTGGCAGCCGCCCCTCCTCGTAAACCCGGCAGCGTCGCCAGGACCGTGCGGGGCCGCCAGGCGCTGGCGGCGGGAGCTGAACGTGGCCCCAAACCTGGTGCCTTCCCTCGGTGAAGCCCTGCAGGGAAAAGCTGCTGCTGCTGCTGCTTCCAGCATCCGTGTGAACGGGAAGGGGGCAGCGCCGGCACCACGCGTGGGCACCGGTGATGAGCCAACCTCGGCTCGCCTGCTTTCGGCCTGGGAAGTGGAGTCTTTTCTATTAGCAAGACAATTTCATGTTGTTATGAGTGCATCTGGATGGGATACAGCATAACTAAATTGAAAAGGAAGCTCTGGGCAATCAGGTTGATAGATACTTAAGTATTTGCCTTTCAAATACCTTTGAAATTGCCCCATGCCCTGATCTGTAACATAAGAGAGCAGAATTTCAGAGCCTCTAAGGGTCCTGCTGGGGGCAGGACACCTGAAAAGGGCAACAAGATTCACACACAGAGCTCTGAAAATTTAACATCCTTTTTGTTCATCACAGACCTGAGCCCGTCGTGCCACGGAGCTGCTGGCCACACGGACCCGTGCTGTGAATGGGCTCACGTGGGGCAGACCTGCAGCAAGAGGCTGAAATCTGCGCAGAAACCTGCAAAGCTGAAGGCATCAGGATGGCTGTGGCTTCGCCCCGCAGCCGAGGAAGAGGAGGGCTTGCGCTCGCAGCCCAGCAGAGGGAAGCAGACCCAAACCCCAACCACGGGGCTCAACCCAGCGCCTCTGCAAACTGCATTTCCCCATCGCAGCTCCCCGGCCACCACTTGTGGCCTCGTCCCTTGCTTTGCAAACACGAACGCGTCTGCTCTGCCCGAGAGCAGCACCCACGAGCACCACCCTGCGAGGCAGCATCCCGCAGCAGAGCGCCCAGCTGCAGCCCAGCCCAGGAGGATTTCATTCCCAAATTCCTCCTACAGGCTCCCTTTGGATTAGACACTCATTCCCACTGATAGCAACACGCAAGCTACTGAAGCCATTAAATCATCGCATTGCTTTTAAGGATGAAACCTACACAAAGTGCCTCAGGTGAGCTCTGCCTCAGCGCACTCTTCAGACACCAAGCTGCATTACGGGCTTACCTGCTCGAGTACTTTCTTTGCACCTGACCGGAGAGCAGCCACAAGAGCAGGTCAGGAATACTGCGACTCCGAGCCCAAAGCCTCGGAAACTGCGCCCGGCCGCCTGGAATTCCGCGTTTGGGGGTGACACATCCGCAGCTTGCAGGAATTTGGCAGCAATTTAGATCCCTGCTGCAAGCAGATCCACCAGTGCGGGTTCCTGCTCTGCACTAGTTATCAAGGTGGGGGAAAAGACTGACTGTTTTCAGTCATTAACACCAACACGCACACAGTAATTAGGCTCGAGGCAGGATTCAAGAACCATTTCTGAAGCTGCCTGTGCTCGGTGAACAGTTTTTTCCTCAGCTGAACTGTTATTTTTGTGCTGAGAAGCAGAATATGCACAAATGCAAGGGGAAAATACTAAGAGTGACGGTGCAAATTATACTTTGCGGATCATGAAACAATCTGTGACATGACCACAGGACTGCTGTTCAACCCCAGTCTTAAAAATATGTGTATTCACTGGCTGAAATGTCTAAAGGAAAAAGTAAGTTTAAAAGGTCCCCAGTTACTAACTTAGATGAAAGAAAAAATATTCCGAGATTCCTGGAGATCTCAGAATCACAAACTGAGATGCCAATTGGTTGAAATTCCAATGAAAACAGCAGGGGAGGCAAGACATTAGAGAAGTGCAACAAAACATAGAGCAAATTCTAAGAGATCAGAGGATCTGTGTTCGCCCTAAAACTAGAACTGCTCTGAAAAACGGGTCCATTTTTTCTCCACCGCTGCAGCTCCACCAACACAGCACATCCCTCTCCAATGCGCACTCACAACCTGTCTTAGGAAGATGCCCTGTCTTAGGAAGCTACTTTCCCTTTTGTTTTGGAGAGGTTTTAAGCAGAAGTTCTAAGCAGGTCCAGAGATGCCAGGAACCCCGACTCTGATGACACGGATGCAGCGACCAAAGAATGATTTCCCGTGATGAAAGGGCATTGCTAGTTGCTGCTCACATTTATTACTTCTTTTATGCTTCTTTTTAAAAAACTTTTCTCCAAGGAGGAGTAGTGCATCATTAACATGATGGAGGATTTAATATCAACAGATATGCTGCCAGCGTCACTTGCCTGTGGGACCTGAGGTTGCACTTCAACTGTTTTAGATTGCTTAATATACTTTACACAATAAGTTCTCATCACTCTTTTTCTTCTCAAATTTCCT
Organism: Eudromia elegans; assembly: GCA_003342815.1. Lineage (NCBI taxonomy): Eukaryota > Metazoa > Chordata > Aves > Tinamiformes > Tinamidae > Eudromia > Eudromia elegans. The sequence continues at coordinate 3,430,191 of PTEX01000049.1, forward strand.
TACTAGCCAGCTTGATGATGCTGGTTATTATATAACTAAAATAAAAAGTATTCCCTGCCATCCTCAGCTAGATCCCACATCCAGCTGCATCTCATTTGCTTGGGATGGGATGAAGGCTGGAAGGAAGCGATCCCAAATCCCTGGGGTCTCAAGCTCCGCCACGGCCCCCGTGCATCAACCCACGGAATGACTGGGATTGGCGTGGGCAGGAACAGGAACGCTCCCAAACCCTCCTCCAGAAGCCATCACATCCCTTGCTTGAAATTATTTTCAGCATATCACGACTTGGGAAAAGCATCTTTGTGACCCCCTAACTTTCTGCCTGCTGACAACAACAAACACGATGACAAAAATCCACTTTATTTTTAAAACCAACCCTGCCCTCGGTTACTCCTGTCTAATCTGGTTAGATATGTTTTGATTTGGGCTCTTAACAGCTATTAAGTCCTAGATTTGAGCAGATAAACGTGAGTTGATTTGTCGGAGGGCCTCGGCGGCAGCAAGGCTCAGGGCAGCGCTAGGGGATGCGGCTCTCCCTGCCGCTGCTTCAGCCCCCGAGCACATCTGCAAGAGCAATGCCCACCGTGTGTCCCTCAGGGCTGTCGTGGGGCACAGCACTATCTGCCCCTTTCAGACGGGCAACGCCGCTGCCTGGGAGGACCATATGGGTTTGCACTAATGCCTCACCTGCTTATTTACCGGGTACCTTCTCTGCCCACCTCCCGTTGGGCATCCGCGAAGCTCGGCGCTTCCCATCCTCGCGTCCGCCTGCACCGCCACCAAACAGGAAGGCTTTAGATCCATCTACATCAACATACGGCTCAGAATCGAAAGCCAAAACCACCTTCGGTACCGAGCTGTGTGTGGGAACCAAATACAGCGGGGTGGTTTATCCTGAGCACGGAAGAGGAGCTCTGAAGCGAAGATGATCTGCTCGGGTAGCGCACGCGCTGGAGCTGCCCACCCTTCCGCCGCGTTAGGGACTGAGGCATTCGTCAGCATGTTTTAAACAGATTTCCCCGGGGCAAACACAAAACACAGGCTGCTGAGGAGTCTAATTTATGTGTTTGCTCCTCCTGCCCACATCCCATCACGGACACTCAAGCCACAAACACCCAAAATGCCAACACATCCTCTCTTGGCCGCTCCCGGGGCTTTTGGGAATGCGGGGACCCGGGATGAACGAAGGGCAGTTCACTCCGGCTGACGGACAAAACTCTGCTGACAGTGCACGAACCTGAAGCAGCCCTTTCAGGAAAGGCTGGCAAGTTATCCACTCAAAGTCAGAGTTTCAGACAAAACGGCTTCGTCGTACGATTTTTCAACGAGTCGCAAAAACTTTTAGGGTGGAGGGTGTTCATGTTTCTAAGTTAATTAAGTTTTAGAGACAGAAATGACTTTGAAATGGCCGAGGAAATTGTCTTCAAAGTCCCTCACTGAATAATTCATATTTGCCTGATACTTTATACAGTGGCTAATCACAAAAATGGGCAGAAATGATGGTAACACATGCATAATTAAACCATCCTGCCTTGCTCTTGCTCCCTGCCTGAGGTTCTGTCACTTCCAGAGGAAGGGGTCAGAGCCCGCAAACCTTTTGCATCATGGGCACCAATCTCCTTCTCCAGGCGGTTATTCCATAGGATTTAGTCTCTGGACAAAATCACCTCTGTAGGAAAATACTGCCTGCAAGGAATCACAGCCAGCATCATATTATCGTGGATACTGATGCCCAGAGTCCTCCCATGGCATTTCATATCATATAAGCGCTGAAACAGGGCTTTTATCTGCCTGAACAGATGTTTTTCCATATGTCTAAGTAACCCTTCTTCCAAAAAGTAACCCAAACACACAAAATTTTGCAGAACGAGGAATAACGGCTCATTCTACCAGTTACCATTACAGCTCACATGTAAACTAACAGGTTTTTTTTCCTATTGCCCTTGGTTAAGTCTTTGCAGGGCTGCATCAAAAGCAATTACTCAAATTAATCCCGGGTACAAATGGCATTGCACAATATTAAATCCACTGAAAAGAGATCCTGCCATTGCACATACATTGAAGACTGACGTGAGGAGCAAGGAAGGAGAAAACATCTTGGAAAACCAGTTTTGCCTGTACCAGCTCCATGGTGGGCCTGCAGGGACACACAGACCTTAACCATTTCCATCAGACCTAGGATATTCTCTAGTGAGTTACTCCATCGCAGCAGCAGTGTAGACACCCATAGCCCCCCAGTAAAAACCCTAAAGAAATTACATGGGGTTTTTCTTTCTTAATAGAAGACAAAATATGAAAATTTGGGAAATAATCTAACAACAATCTCAACAGCAGGACGTAGAAAAACTCAAAGGTAAAGTAAATATTTACAAACCAGGCAGCCAGAAATTACCCTGGGTCCCTGAAGTCCTTAAGAAATGTCACTTTGGCCTGGAAAACTTCTCCCCACCCTTAAATGGGGCAAAAACAAGGAGTCATGAATAGACTTCCTCCAGGTGAACTTCTACATTTAACAAAAACAAATGCTTTCAGATAACACTGTTACAGTGCGCAGGACACGAATTATTGGAGAGCAATATAAAGCAATTAGCACTGCAGACAGGAGGGTAAATGCTTGTGGTTGTTTATGTGGAGAATTTCACATCTGGGAAGAATGCCTCTCTCGCCCTGCACTTCCTTGGGCAGCTTATTTGCTTTCCAGCAAAAAGAAGTGAGAACCTGGGATTTACACACAAGCTCTGTGCATGAGAAGGGGCAGAACAACTCGGTGCTGTGGCCGCCTGACCCTGCCCTGCCTCCCGCAACCCGAGTCCGACTCGCTGCAAGCAAATACATGGTGCAGTTATGGAAATAAATCAAAAAAATAAATAAAATCCTAGTATGCAAATAAAACAGCTAAATAGCTTTTCTTTTCTTTTACATCCCGGGTTGCACGCTGCGGGTACCCACTGTTTCCAGGCTGGGCCTACAGGCGACCCGCGCTCGGGTCTGGGCAGTTCCTATCACAGCTCCACAGCGGGGAATGGCCACTGATGGGGAGGACAGACCGGTCCCAGTCTCAACAGGTGCTTCTGCAACGCGAAACCCGCTCCATGCCCCAGCCCGCAGTTGTCTCGCCGTTTATCACCCGCAGCCCAAAGCGGAGAAACAAATCGCGTGGGACTCGGCGGGTAAGAGGGTAAATCTCCCTGCAGCTGTCAGAGACAAATCATCACATTAATGACCATTGCAACCTACAAATTATGATGTGATGCAATGATGTTTCATGCACCCGGGAAGGCGGCTGCATCCCAGCTTCTAAACCACTCCAAAAACGAACCATTTCTGCAAATGTGTAGGCCATGAAGAGCCCCTCTTCGGGGGTCTGACTCTAAGAAGTTTTCAGGCAATTTGTAACCTCTTGGCTTGGACATATTGCAAGACAGCCAAGTTGCAAAAGAGACAAAATTTCTAAGATAAACTAGAAAGAATCGTTAGCTTTTATCTGGGAAACACCAGCAACACCTGGTGATTTATTTCCATTTATTTCCATGCTTTGCACAAAGTCCACTGGCCACAACTAGTGCATGGGATTGCAACAGCTGGAACTGAATCATGATTGCCTCCGATTCTGGAACTTCTTTTGAAGCTGACAAACGTGTAGACAGACTTCTTTCCTATGGTTTCTATGCATTTATTTCCTATGGATTTATTTTTATCCCACTTCAGGGATATGAACATGGAAAAAACTTTTTTAACTCTGAAATAGACTAGAATAAAAACCCCTAAAGCTTTCCGCAAGGCTCCCTGATAAAATGTATTTGTGTTCACACACTGCAGGTTCAGCTATCGTGCCCACAGCATCACGAACCAGACAGCTCAGAATGAGTTGTCAAACCAAAAAAAAAGGTAATTTATACTTGAAACTAAAGGTTAAAACAGCAATACCTGTTAAAAAAAAATGTAACTGTTCCAAGAGGCTCATATCAGTATCGAGATGCTGCATGTATGACAACTGCTACAGAAAGAAGATGACAAAGAAATAGAGAAAGAAGAGACAGGAAAATTAAAAACACTGGAGATGTCACCCCGTGACTGAGCGCAGCCAAGACATGAGCAGCTCCCTGAGCAATCCACTTTACACTCCTGGGTGGCAGGCAGTGAATTCCTGGACACGGGAGCAGGCAGAGCCGGGCTCGAGGTGATTTCCCACTTCTGGAAGGTTTGGAGATGCTGACGCTCCTTTAAGGCACAAAAATCGAGGTCTCTGTTCTGCATCTAAGAAGGCTGAAGGAGCCTGGAACAGGGACTTGTCCAAACACATGGAGCAGGGAAGAAAACAAAAGGGAAAAAACAGGTCCCTCCAAGGAATGCTTTAACCAGCTGAAAAAAGAACCTTTCTCCAGTGAATCAGAGGGGTGCCACAGGAATCGAAATGCACCCACTGACAATGAGAGATCGCCGTTGTCTGGGCCTCCTGAATCCCCAAACTGAGACATCTGCTCCCAGATCTCCAGGGGTTTGAATTATTTTTAAACTCTGAACAAAGAACACTTAGTTCCACATACTTCCAATTCACAGCTGGGTTATTTTAAGTAGGAAAAAAAAAAAAAAAAGGCACCGGAATATAACTTTCTCATTTTGCAATATTTTAGCTCAAAGTTATTAATCTGTCCTTTGAGAACCCAGGACATCTTTGAACACTCCTTTTAAATATACACCATCTTTCAAAGCTATATGGCCTTGAAATAAATGTCCAAAATATCACATTGCAATAATTAATGCAAATGGAGCTCTCATCAAGGAAAAGATTCTGCTTTCTCTTGATAGGAAAATCTGTCTCCTCCATCCTCAACTCCTCTCCTCTGAGAAGGAAAAATAAAAGCCCATCCCCAGAAGCATTTGCTGAGGCTGAAGAGCAGATACTGTTGATTTTCGCAGTGTTTTGCAAAGGTGACGGGAGCTGCTAGCACACGCGCCCACGAGTCACCGATCGGTGACATTATCAGTGTCACGAGGTCCCTGTCTCGCAGACCCAATGACGACGGTCCGCGCCGCAAGGCACCGCGTTGACACCGACAGGCGGATCTGGAGCACGGGGACCCCGCAGCACAAAATCCCCCAGCCAAATTCATCACCAGCGGGAAGATAAGGAGGAGAAACCCGCCGCAAGCGCCACCAAATCCACGCTGGCATTAAAAGCCGCCGCTGCTTTCGCTCTGGTTTCATTACTGACTTGATGATTGTTTCTAGGTGCTTAATGAATTCAAATTCAATTTACACCCAGCAGCACCTAGCTTTAGTAAGTTTTCATTCTACGTATTGACAAATAAATTACATTTGCCATCCGTTGCAGGATGATGAATTTTGTAGTTAAATCTCAAACCTCAATTCAAAGTACTTAACAGATCCTCCATCACCCTTCCCTGAGTCACCCAAGCAGCCAGCAGAAATTACCATTCGTCTTCCCTCCTGCTCGGCATCACGAGCAAATAAATATTTCTCTTTTCTGCCAAGTAATTTGCTTTCTTTCAAGAGGTTATTAAGTATGTTTTAAAGGAAGTCGTGCAGCGCTGCTCAATGGGCCCAGCAGAGCTGCACAACACGCTAGCTCCAATCGTGCGGCTGGAGTCATCCTTCCTCAGCCCACTCTTCGGGAGTAGGATGTCAGAAAAATCCCTTCTCGTTGAGAAGCCCTTTGGCAGGCGCCGTGTTCCACGCAGCAGCTCCAAGTGTGGCCGTGGAGGACCAGACTCACGGGACAGGAGGACTTTGACATGTGGAGGAACCGCAATCGGCTGCTCGAGACCTCGGCCAGCTCGTTCGGCATCTTCTGCCAGCAAGAAAGGAAGTGGCGTCTCCTTGTGGAGAGAGAAGTGCTGGGTTTGCACGATGGAGGGGTCCCCATGAGGAGTGTCCCATGCGAGAGGACAGGCTCCGAAATGCAGTGAAAGACAAAGCAACGGCATCAGACGCCTAAATGCGGATCAAAGATGGCAAGCAAACACTGAACTGACATTAACGAACACTCCATTAATGTCCACTTAGGCAAACTGCTTTAAAAATAGTAACAGCTGCAGAATGAAACGTCAGTTTACTTTAATATAGACAAGAAAATAATTATTGCACAAGACTGCCAGTGCATGCAGGACACAGCAAAACCTACCTGGGGTCCTTATGCTCTTATGATCTTATCTTTGCCAGCCACGGAATAAAACAAGGTAAATCTCTAACAAATCTCTTAAATAGGGTTAAAATTTAAGGCGCTACCTAAAGTACAGATAGAATAAGTCAATGCTATTAATCCTCATTAGGAAGGTTGCACAGCACACGCACAAAAGCAGATTTTTCATTCATTTCATTTCAAGTATTAAGTATGGAACATTTGTCAAGTCATCCTACATATAGCGCTGCATCTGTTTAGCTGCCAGTTAAGTAGAATATTAGGATTATTTTTATCTGTATCAATAGCACCTCTGTTTATTGTTTGCAGAGCACAGCAACTGGCCTTTTCCCAGCCGGAGAAGCAACCTCGACTGCTCACGTTGCTCCTCAGACCTAGAAGAATAAAAGCTGAGGAAAAACGCAAATTGAAGGAGAATAATGATGTGTGTCAAGCCCTGCTTAGCAGTCAGGGAAGATGGATTTTCGGGAAACACAGACCTTGCTAGAGCGTTTTATTAGATCTGCATAGACGTGAGGATGTGGAACCCCACATGGGAAGGGACCTCTGAACTAGGCACGAACACCCTGACAAACAGAGGGCCTGGCTGCCACCTCTACGTTGCTGTCACTCGTGTCCTAACACTGCTCAGACTTCTACTTGCATTGGATTCAGTTTGCACAGGGCCTCGCTGACTATGGAGCTTTGCACATTCTCGGGTTTCTTTGCCACATCTTTCATGTCTCGGCTGAGCAAAGTGCTCCTCTCCACTCTGCTTTTTCCAACTGGCTCTAAAAATAAAAGTTCTTTTAAATTCTTTTCTATGGAAAGATGCTCAAGTCAAATATCACAGAAGATAAGGTAGTTAACACAGTGAACAGCTCTGAGGTGGATAAATCTACATTTTTACTTAATTTGGGGTATGCAGACTGGCATTTTTTCCTCCATTTTTTCGACAAGACAGAAAGTCTCTTCTCAAGAGATGACAATTTATCCCCGAGGGCCTGCACGGACTAGTAACGTGCTTTGAAGAGCATTAGGGCAGTCAAGCTGTCCAACTCGCTGCAATGAAACCAGACACACGCAGCATATGTGCCGGTGTAGCTGGCTGTATGCAAAGAGCATCTCAACATATGGAATGTCAGGCAAGGGTAAATCACCCAAGAACACACGCAGCCAGAGTCTTGCTGTGCAAAACCCAGGGCTCCCCTGCAATGTCCCTGCCCATGTGGGAAACATGGAACTCGTTCTGTGTTCGCAAGGAGATGGGGGCGAGTAATTCTGGAATATCAGAACGGGATCAAGGACAGGCTCCAGCAAAACACATATATCACTGAAGTCTTGTATCTCATCGATATAATATCAGAAGACATAGGACTGTACCACTATATCACAAGCAAATAGATTATCCTATCTACCCATCAAGGAGATCTAATTTTGAGATATAATTAGCAAAGTCTTCATTCATTTTTTCTTTGTTTCTTGAATACTATTAGTTTTCACTCCTTATTGACAGACTTCACTTTTAAGATATTATCCACTCAGTTAAAATAATATCAGCATATTCTTTACAAAAAAAGATACTTACATGACTCTGCACTACGCTGGGAATGTCAGAGAAATCTAATTAAAAGTAGATTTTCCTAATCCTGCTTCAATTTATACCTTGTTTTATATCCAGAGCATCACTTCATACTCCATTTCCTACTACCTCAACTATAAGCGCTCAGGATACTTGTAGGCAGCAGGTTCCCTGGTTGCTGCAAGAGCAGAGCCCACTGGAACAGCAGCACCAAGAGAGCCCAGCAGGTCCCTGCCTCAGCCTTCGGGGAAGATGCATTAGACACATCTATAAAATCAATATTTTCCAAAGCATTCTGGTATTTATAGAGGCAGCAGTACATTCTTTTCCGTTTTCATTACAGTTGAAATCTTACCTAGTCTTTCTTTTGTGTTAAGGAAACAGCTTCAATACCAACTTTGCAGCTCGAGAACACCTCATTAGGTACCGAAAAGACCCCCACTGACTCGGAGGCAAATTTTGTACTAACGTTAGAAATGCCTAGAAACCCACTGTTTCTAAGACTTTTTTCCTAAGTTTTGTGGTTCCTTCAGAATTGGTATACTGATCTATATTACCTGCAGGACTACGGTTTTTCATAGAGACAAAAAAGTGCAACTGTAATGCTTTTAAAATATAGATGAACTAGAAATGTATTATCATATATGGGAAAAACATTGTTTATGCACAGTCAAGTATGCAACCATATAAGCAAATCATATTTTAAAATGAGATATTTTCGTGCCACAACCTCAGGAGCTGTTTCGTTTTTGGAAGCCTGTTTTGATTAAAATACTTTGATCTTTTAATGTTGTGACTAATAACCAAAAGCCTTGGATTGCATCCCAAAAGTACTGGCAAAACAAGTCATAATGAACATAACTGGCCTGCACGGTGACAGGAGCAGATAGATTAAAAAGTAAAATGTAGTGCAGCGACAGGTAATGAGAAAAGAATTAAAGTAATACTTCTCAACCACTCACTGTAGAATAATTTGAAAATACATTGAAAATACACATTTTTTGCAGCCATTTTTGGGCTATCATGGTATTAAAGTGACTTAATTTAGGTATACAGCGTGCCATGCCTGAGCAGTCCGGGTTTACCTGCTGGCACAGAAGCAGTCTCCTCATCTGACATGAAGGTTTTAGTGTGGCCAGATGACAAGGACTGGGAAACACTTTCATCTGAGCTAGTGCAATTGGGAACGAGCTGCATTTTCCAGCGTGAGAGGAGGGCACTGGGCTGGGATGGCTGAATTGAGCATTTTCTACCCCTCTCTTTTTATACCCTTCCAAAAAATAATAAAAAGCCATGTCTCTCTCTGCTCCATTTTACCTTTATGTGGCATGTTTCTAAATTAAGTACATCAAATAATAAAGCCAATTGTGCCATTTTTGGGCTTGAGTTCGCCTGTGCTTGTCTGCCAGCCCCTATGCAGGGGTAGGAACAAAGTCCGCTGATTGCGCGGCCCTTCTCGCTCTGCTCCACGGGCAATCACGCTCTTGGCACACGCGGATACAAGTGACAGATGCTGAACAAAACTTGGAGGGCTTTGACCTACCCCCTGCAAGTTCCACGGCTGCTTTAAAAGCTGCTCTATTCCTCATTCTCCTCCTATTTTCTGTGCTTCGGCCCCGATGCCATGAGCACATCTTGCATCCTCTTGGGTGGTTTGGAGACCCGCGGAGGATCTCCACAAACTAAAGCATTAGAAATTCCATAGGAAGTTAAGGAAAAATTTCTTAACAGTGATAGGGTGACAGAGCACTGGAAGAGGTTGCCAAGAGAGGTGGTGGAGCCTCCTTCTCTGGAGATCTTCAAAACCCACTTGGAGGCAATCCTGTGCCACATGCTCTAGGAGACCCTGCATGTGCAGGCAGGTTGGACTAGATGATCTCTAAAGGTCCCTTCCAACCTTAAGGACTCTATGATCTACTGGCACGGCTCCAAAATGCCAACGCAACTCAACCCAACCCAACGCAACTGGTCACCATCTGCTTGCCGCTACAGAGCCAGGGCTGCCAGCTGCGCGCGCACCCGCAAGGCCCTTCCAAATTCAAATCTTTCCTAGCACAAATTCTCAGCTTTTCCTTGCTGTTTTAATGTGTATTTTCTCTTTTACAGTTAATAGCATTTGTACGTGTAGAACTATTCCATCATTCTGAAGAACTCGTGAAAATGAAACCTGATGTCGCACTGATTTCATCAAACTGCGAGATGAAGAACTCATTTTCTGTTAGTAGACCAACATCAGCAAGACAAAATGAATTACACTTTGAGGGCCACTATATAAATTTGAGTTTCTTCTACTTAACATTCTGATTTGTGCTAATGATGTGAAGTAAACAGGTTTGGAGTATGTTAAGAAACAAGATTTACACCCTATAAAGATAGTGCAGGTTGAGGAATAGAATTTTAGGTTTCCAGATTTAACAATACAACATGACTCACTTATTCTTAAGTAGGTCAGTCTGTACGTACTAAAATAGACCTTGAAAAACAAAGGTGGACTTGAACTTAGGACAGATATCCCAAAACTATTCATAAGAAGAGATGGCCAGGCCCACATACTGCATATGTCTCATGTTCTTAGGCCATCTGTCTCCACCTCCTTCACTGCAGAAAGGTTGGGGTTTTGGCCTTTTTTTGCACAAGGTTTTTTATGAATCCTTACAAATCACTACTTAGACAAGCACCATAGCAAAAAGAATCATTCACATTCATTGAAGTCTCCACTCATCTAACCAGTGAAACAATAATGATTTAGACATTATTGCTCTTCATTTCAAGAAATCAGACTATGTAATAGCATCTGCTATTCTTGAAGTCATTGTATTTTCCAGCAGTTCTGGGAAAACAATAATTAAAAAAAAAAGAAAATACTTTTAAAATTGTATTTTTCTCAGTAAGCTCAGGATTGAAACTTCTATTTGCTTTTACAAACTCTTAATGCCAACAAAGTTGGTCATCTCCTATTATTCTGCCAGTCTCCCAGTACCAACGGTACCAAAATAACCAGGTTCTATAAAACCAGGTTCTTTTATTTTCTTTTCTTTCTTCTTTTTTTTTTTTTTTTTTCCTTTTTTAGGAAAAAAAAACCCCTGAAATGCTCAAAGCAGCCAGAGCTATGCATATGCTTTTTATAACTATTTTTATAGAGGCTTTTATCTCCTTTCTGGTCCATTCTTTGCTGGTCGGATGCTCCTGTTGCCATAGGGACAGACCCGAAGGTGGCTTTGTTAAGGATTACAGCAGCTTTCCTGACACGCGGTGATTTCTTTCATGCAGCCCGTGTCATTCAGCAGGTCCCCTTCTCATGGGCACAAAAAGAAAAGGAGAAGAAAAACAACTCTCTGATATCTATTAAGTTCTTATTAGCAGAATTTAGCATTTGCTATAGCCTATAAGCATCAGCACATTGAGGGCTACATCCCTTCGGCTGCCTGCTCCCCTTCCCTCTCCCTCTCCCTTCCCTCCAGCCCAGGGCCAAAACACCTTGATAAAAACACTTGGCAAGATTTGCTCTGTGGTCTGTAACTGGGTAGGTTCCTTGGAGCTAGCAACTTCAATACGCCAGAACCAGACTCTTCAATTCACTACTGTGGGAATGGGACCTCACAGAAATATCTGCAGGACATTTTCCATCTCATGCCTTGCATAAAGGAACACATTATTAAGTGTTTTCCCCTCCTTTCCCCTTTAATATAATGTATTGCATTTTCATACTTCTTTCATACTCTGGCATGCTAATTTTTGTCAGGGGAAAGTGCAAGAGGACTGTGAAATAATTAAATTCAACTTAAACTGCACAACTAAATATACTCGAACAATTGCAGGAGGAAAATGAAGGCCGATGGGAAAATGTCAACTTTAATTTGGGGAATCAAAAAAAAAGTTTCGATTCTGAATTTAGCACCCTGCAGATTGCTTAATCAGCTGTAGTCACTGCCATTAGAAATGCAGCCTTATCAACAAGGCTGCTTCTTACTACTACAAATAACTTTGATGACAGCTCTTGTTCTATTATATCACTATCTATTATTCTCAAAAGCTTATGAAAATCACTGATATTTTTAATTCATCATTTATAGAAATTTCCTATCTCTTCTAACAGTAATACACTGTTGCCTTTAACTATTAATTCTTGGAAGTACCACCCGTGCTATGCTGTGTGTCACTGCCAAAGCCTAGAACGTAACTCTGTGACTTACACCGTGACTCAGGGAGGAGGATCCTGCCCGGGATTTACACCGTGTCTGGGGACGCCAGCTCCGTGTCACTAAGCCCAGGCCCTTCGCTGTCCTCCGGGAGCTCTGCATTCCTTTACAAACCGGTCCCTTCCCACTTGGCCTCCAGCACTGGAATATTTGAGGAAACTCTCGTCCCACCTCTGAAAGGGCCGGATGGAAAGTGTGACCGGGCGGTGTCTGCCGTCCCCGCTGCCTCCCGACCTCCGAGAAAAGGAGCCCTCACTTCTGCAGAGGCCAAACCCGCCCTGCTCCACAAACGCCCTGTTTTCAGCACGCTGCAGATCACAGGGCTTTACGGAGCTGAGCGGCTGGAGTCAGTTAAGAGCTTCACGTCAGCCAAGAAGAGCCCTGCGGAGGGTGTAGCCTGAAAGCCCTTTTCATTTCTGAATGACTGTCTTCAAATATCCAGAAATTAAATGTTTACTTTTGACTGAAAAATCTTCAAATTAAACAATTTTTATTTGCCGCTGTCACATATATAAAACAGGAGTGGAATTTCCTTTTTTTTTTTTTTTTTTTTTTTTTTTGCGAAGAGCTTTGAAAGTCACCTACGTACCTTACTCAGGGAACCTCTTTGCACAGAATTTATTTCAAAGTTCTCCTGTTCTCTCTCACAGCAAGGCACCGCTTTAAAACACACGTGGATCTTGCTCTTCAGTCCCATAGACATGCTCAGCTTGCAGAATAACGTCTCCATGAGCAAAGCCGCCCTCCCCTCCGAGCGCCTTCCTGCCCAACTAATAAAGCAGACGTGTCCAGCAGCTCCGCACCCCGCGGCGTGGATCCTGCTCCCCAGGGACGGCTCCAAATGAGACCCTGTCATCCTGTCCTCACTGCCGGGGGGGCCTGGGAACACTCCTGCAGCGGAAGGCACCGCAGGTGGCGGATTTGGGAATTCGGGCTTGGAGCGGCAGCATTTGGTGCAGCCTGGAACCTGGCTGCAAGACACCTACCTGGCTATTCGACTTCAGAGTCTCCTTATTAAGGAAAATTATTTTAACTGATAAATATTCCCATATATTATCTGTGAGATCTAATTTATATTAAAAGTACAACACAATATAAATGATTTTTTTCCTTTTTTTTTTTTTTAGAAATATCTAGTGACAAGAAAAAAATAGGAAGAGCCTTGAGGCATCCACAAGAGCAAATTGTTTGGTACATCCCAGGAGTGGTTACACAGTGCCCAGAAGGCAAGGATGCAGGCACACAGCTAGCAGGGTTTGGGATCCAAAGCAGTTCTCTAGCAGACCTTTCCTGGTTTTGGTTCTGATATCCCAGCTCCTCATTAATTACAGTTTTCTAATATGCACACTGCTGGCTCTCACAATGTACGTGTTTTTCGAGGAAATGCACATTATCAAGAAATGTCTCAATGTAAAAAGTTGTGAATTTTCTCATCCGAACAGAATATAAAGATGATGTCTTTAAATATAGATTTTTTTTCTCTGTTTTTCTATCTGTTTTTTTAGAAAGAGCCAGATGCACAGACAACGAACCTGCAAAACGTATACAACAACGCCCTGGGAATTTTCATTCCATTAACAGCAACACGACTCTCCTCACAAACAACAAACTCCCCACCATGCAGAGACCCCGGGGAATTTGAATAATTTCAGTATGCAAATTAATTGTGCACTTGCATAACCTGCCAGTTGTTTATGAAAGCTCTTTTTATTTTTCATATTTAAAAATCTGCCACACATTATGGGAGCCTTTGCAGCACATTGCATTTCTGAACTAAGCTTATACTAGCCGAGATAATAATAGGATACTAGATTATAAAAGGGGAGCCACTGAAGTCAGACAAACGTTCAACAATCCTCTTTGTTTAATAGCACCTGCTAATGTAGCACAGTTTTAATAAAACATGTTTATTTTCTGCATTGCTTTTAATCCTCTAAGCATTTCTGAGCTATCATTTCTGTGTAAATACTGAAAATGATCATTTGGTAACCCAAGTACTAAAATAAGGCATTAGACTGATTTATTTAATCACCGAGGCCAAAACAAAAAAGAAACCAAGAACGCAGTTGGCAATATTAAAGACTATAAAAAATGACTACATAATGGATTTTATAACAGCAAAGAGATTCTCCATAAAAATAAATGGTCTCACATACAAATGTGTGCTCTCATTTATACATTTCAGGAAAAGCAACAAAAAAACCCCCCTGAAGAATCCAGTTTTAAAATAATTCTCAAACACAGTCATTACGGATAGAGACAAGCTCTCCCCAAGTGTCACCACTAAAATCCTCAATGGATAGTACTTTTTATTAACAACATATTGCCATAACTGAGCATTAATACGAAGCTAGATTTAATTGTTTATTCTAGTCGGCTTTTAGGACTCACCAAAGCAAATCACTCTTTACTGCTCAAAGGCATCCCCTGCATTTCAGAGTATGATGAATTAAGCAGACTTATTCTAGGTCTTATTCTATCCCCATGCTGAGTCTTTGCCCAAACCAGTATCTAGCAACCTAGACCCCAATAAAAAACAGCAGCTGAAGCCACTTGCTCTTAAACTGCTCTTAAAATACTTCTCGGTTCTTACGCATTTCCCTATTCTTAAAACTTAAAAATAAGAAAACTTTTAAACATGTCACATTTTCCAAGGCTCTCAACAATTTGCCCATATATTGTTCATGGATCTCATGTCTGGCATGTTAAAAATAATTCACAAAAAGCTTATTAAAGCCCAGTTAGAAATGTCTACTGGTGGGTTTCATCAGAGGAGATAATAGCTACAATCTAGAGCCTGAACACATCAAAAGGAACAAAACAGGCGGTCGAGACAAAGGACACTTGGAATGTATTGTTCCCATAAGCAGATGGTAAATTACTTCACTGTAAAGCAGAATTTATAAATCCCAAATAAATGTTATTTTCCTATGAGTAAACACCATCAGTTTCTTAGTTCAACAGGGTGGCATAAAATTCTTGCACATATACCTTTCCGTGAAGGCAGATGTCTCGAAGGTAAATACCCGATATTGACCAAAAACCACTACGTGTATTTAGAAGTACTGATAGAGCACAGGATACAACGGGTGTATCCCGACTCGCATGTTAGCTCAGGCATCAATAAAATGCAAGTTTCAAAACCCTTTTGCAGATAAGGCAACGGGCTCGATTCCGAGCCATGGTCTCACTGAGGCTGTAAACCCTTGGGCGCAGAGGGGCCGTGGGCCAAGGTCAGCTCTGAAGTCAGCCCGTGAACAAGGTGAGTGCAAGAAGCAGCTCAGAACAGGGCAGGGAGAGAAGCCCCCAGCTTTTCTTGGCTGCTGGGAATATCTGATACGGGTGACATAAGGCAAACAAAAATAAACACTGGCTTCCTGCTGGATGCGCATCCCGGGACACTTACAGCGATCTTGCTCACAGCACTTACTCTTCCTAACAAAACAGCTCTTTCAAGTCCACAAACCTGCAATGTTCAGAACCATTAAACACTGCCAGCACCACAAATATCTATCATAAAGGACCTACAGAGATTGCTTTCGGTGCATTTTTATAGCTGGGGGTAACAACATAAAACTGTTCATAAAAGCATCGTATCCAATGGTCAATACTCACATCAGTGTCAGGCCCCTTGTCCGCCCCAGGACATGAGAAGGTAACAAATTCATGGCATCTCTTATGAACCACAAAGCAGCAAACTGCAAGAAAAGAGAAAAAAAAAAAACAGAGGGACATAAGTTCAGTTTTCTTCTCTTGAAAGAAATATAAATACACAGGAGAGCCATTAGAGAGACAGGAGAGAAGCAGGTATTTTAGCTTTCTACCCTCACCAGTGGCATATCTTTACTCTTTGGCAAATAGCACAAAAGAGGCCTATTTCCACTGATTTTGGTCCAGCTTTGCTGCCAAAGCTCCGGTTCAGCACATGCTGCCCACTTGTGAGTCTAGTTTGCAAATCTGTGTAAATCCTAATGCATCCTACAATTATCATTTGGATGGTTTGTTTCTCCTGATGCAAAGAGCAGTGAGTAGCAATTACTATTAATATTACTTGCAGCTGAGAAATATTTCAGTCCCAAATTGTATCTTTGCTTCCAAACTTTCCCCTCTAAGACAATAGCCTGATTTATGTTTGCAGGAGTAAATCGTAAAAAGAGAAATAATTTTAACTTTTTATTTTCCCCAACGGAAAAATAAAATGGATAGTGGGTTACCCACCTCCAGAGTATTTTGGGTAACTAATTCAGAAACTTCAGCACTGCCCCCAGTCTCATGGAACTGTCACCTACAGGTGACAATCAGGTGAGCAGCCACTTCCAAACTTAAAGATTAATGCTCAAGTTTCATCTTCAAACCCAGTATTAGACCATTGGTACACATTTTTAAAACTTTATTTTTTTCTTCATTTCACAAAATAATACATAACTGCATGGTTTACAGTAAAAAGGTACTCAGTTGAGATAAATGGATGCAAGACGCCTGAGAAGGGACACAGCCGAGTATGACATTTTTAAGGATTCGGGATGAAAAGGAACTTTCAGGTGCTGCTTTTGCAAGCCTATGGATAGCTCCGCATCTCTCCTTGCAGCTCTGGGGCACTCCTGCAGCCTCCAAAGAGCCCTGAAACGTCCCTCAAGAGTAGTGGGTTTATCACAAAGAAATGAGGGCACTTCACGCAAATCAAGGGTTTTCTTTCAGTTCCCAGGACTGAGCAAAACAAGCCGTTACTAATGGGTACGTACGTTGTGATCAATCACTTACAGCTACAACGCACGGCTGTAAATTTGAAATTGCTTTCTAAATGATTTGATGTATGGAGGTTATCAGCGTGATGCATGGAGAGTTATCTGCTCAAAGTACTGCTGCTGGTAGATGTCATTAGACAGAAATGAAATATCACGGTAATAAATACAGCAGCAAGCCCCTCTATTAGCTCAGCTATAAGGGGGCTCCAGTCACCCACCCAGCCCTGCATCTGAAGAGCTTTGCAGCCATGAGCATGCCGCATAACGGGGGGAAAGATATCAAGACAAAAGTGAGATGCTTTAAAATTTGGCATTATTTATTGAAGTCTAACGGATGTTTCCAAAACAAATTTGGCACCCCTGCTTTCCGAAGAGGATGCCAGCTCACAAAAGGCTCTCCAGTAGAAACGAGAGCCCTTGCTACACCTCTGATTTCACCACTGAAACAATTTAAGCAGCAAACAGCATGCAGAAAGTATATTCAAAAGTTGTATATATAATAAGTTCATAATAAACCCAGCACTTCCTAGGCAAATTTAAGCAAATTGCCAGTTATTCTCTTTAGAGATATTAAGCAGTTTTTTCAAGTCATCCTGGACTCATTTCTACGGCTGTCAAGACTATTCCCTCATCTCAAAATGTAATTTGATGAGGTCGCAAGGATAATAAAAATCTCATATTAACTTCCCGTGTCCGCAGCGCTGCACGAGGCTGGCGGAGCCCCGTGGCCTCCGGTCAGGGCCATCCCACCCCTGCCTTCCTGACACGATTCCTGCACGGCATCAAGCCATGCACGGAGCCGTCCTGTGCCTTGTGGGAGCCCATTGCAACATTTAATAGGGCTATTACCCTGAACTGCAGCAGGATACTGCCTCAAAATAGAAAAATCATCAAAGCCTTAACTATATTTGCCTATTTAAATGGACAGCAGTGTTTAAATAAAGTCACCACCAGCAGGCTAGAGTCAGGAGCCGGGTATACTTCCACAGCAAGAGCAGCAAGAATTACAAACTTTAGCAATCATTCTCTGTCTCCTTTTCTGAACATGGTATTATGCTTAGGGAAAGAAAAAGTATTATTTTGGTTCTTTTTGATTTACATGAGGCTGTGCATTATAAATCAAATGCACAAGTTACAAGTGCCACCTCGGAATGTTTTTAACATATCGAAGCCACAGGGGAATTTAAAAATTGCATGATGCTAACTTTTCCAGCATATAAAATTCATAACATGCCAGCTAATTTCTCTGCTGAGGTTTCATCCCCTCTGGAAGAAGGGTCTGTCTCCAGAGAGCACCCCGGCTAATGCTGAGTATTCATAAGTCTTTCCTACTTCTCATTTTCAACTTTCTTACATAAAACACCCCAGAAGTCCGTTCCACAACAACATGATTAATAAGAGAAATGTCTCTCCCCCTCCATCACCTTAACCTGTTCCTAAGCTTCTTACAGCTCTTTTGTCACTGCACGAGGACACACGGAGCCTTTCCCGTAAGAGGATTCACTGGGTCAGCCCAGACACCCGTCTGCTGTTTGCTCAACTGCTACGTCCCAGCTGGGAACTTAAGCATCAAAAGGACCAATTTAGTCTCTGCAGAAATGAGGAAAGGACAAGTGCGCAGGAAAGGGCTGGGGGGGAAAAGGGGATTTAAGCCTCTCTGGTGGTCACGAGCACCTTATTTCTGTTTTGTAACCAAATTTACAGTGTTGTTCCTACGAAAATGCAAACTTCCACTTAAGCAGAGAGGAACATTTAACGCTTCTTCAGACAGAAGGACGGAGAAAATACACAGTGATGCAGGCTAAGAAACTGGATTAAGTCCATCTAATCCGTGGTGTGTTACGCATTGCTTGCTTCAGGGATTATCTCTATTTCCACTGCGGTTTCTGCAATCCTCAAGGATGCTGCTAAGGCAGCATCAAAAACCTGCCTGGAAGTCACAAACAGAGGCTCTATGAAATCAATATTGACAAATTAGGGCTGCTCCCTACTTCTAAGGCTTAGGTGCTGCTCAATTCCTGGTTTGCAAATCCTCAGCCCAACTATCTCACCTGGCTGCCTAGATCCTCTTTTCCCACTTGGGTCAAGTCCAGGCAGGCTAAATAAACAGGAGGAGATCTGCTCTACATACTGAGAAAAATGTAGGAGAAAGTAATGGGTCACTGCAACACTATCTTGTTTGTATGAAAGGATTATATAGATCATCTGGACAGTCTTAACTGCTCAGGTCATTAACTCCTTTACACTAAGCACAAAGCAGATGGGCAGGGCCGGTGAGCTGGCCCTGGAAGCCCTATAGACCTGCATGCAGCCAGGGCACAGACACGTACATACATTCACATATATTCATGTACAAACGGCTTCACTGGGCCAGCTATGACCAAACAACTAATAAAACCTGCCTGTGCTCGTGCACGGAAAGAAAAACCCCTTAAATTGAAACTGTTGGACTGCAGAATGGGAAGGGCCAAGCTCAGAGCAGAGAAAACTGTCTCCCCTGGTGCCATGTAATTAATCAAGAGAAAGAATAACTAGTGAAAAACCTAGCTGGGAGCAGAGCCACAGTTTCAGGGTAAGTTACATATGCAGCAACAAGCATTGCTCCCTATGTATGCAGTTATATATGTCACGTGCTTCAAAAACATGTTTGGAGCTATTAAAACAGCATACTACACGCCCCAGAGTAACGCATTAGAGCTCGCACAGAGGTGGCAGTTCTTCCACAACCAGAAGGTACGGTCCTGTTTTTACCTAAATGCAATGCTGATAAAGCTGAGCAGGGTTTCGAAACATTAAAGCTTGTATTTAATATGAAGCATTCAAGCCTATCTTGTGAACAGAGAAGCCCGCATCTACGCAAAGTGCCAGCTAGAATTTCATAAGCCCGATAATCTCTGTCCTTGGGCAGTCCTGTTTTACAGCTGAGCAGGACCCCGGGAGCCCTCCATCCCCGGCTGCTGAAGTCGCTAGTTCCAGAACTCAGACAGGCCAGAGGCTGCAGCCGGGCCGGAAACTTCCCTCTTCCATCGCGAGCAGCCCAACGCCCCAAAGAGGAACGCGGGAAGGTCGCCCACGATTTCGCACTCCTTCATCTCCCATTAAATCACCCACACGGTCACCTCGCCGCAGGCTGCGCCCCTCTCCAAAGCAACGTTGAAATCTTTTCACCATTCGGAGCCTGCAGAACCGCTGAAACACAGGAGATGGGCCAGCAGAGCTGCAAGACTTCCAGAAATAGTGGGAATACTTCAGTGCTAATTGCAGAGCTTGGCTTCTCAGGACCTCACCTATCAGCTCGAGGTCAGGCCACCTCGATGGTAGATGGTAAATGTCAGAGCGGAATGCCAAGCTCTGAATGATAAACACTTTATCATATTTTGAATTTAAGGCTATTTTTTCAGCTATGTTTGAGAAATCTTATATCTCTCAAAATTAATGAACTTGACTTGCCTGGAAACACAGGCTACACCTTAATTGCAGTATTGCCAAAAAAAAAACCCCAAAACAAGAACACCAGTGGTTTTCTTCACTTCAGGATGTCAATGAGGGAAGCCAAGACAACACTGAACAAGCTATTGGACTGTGAACAGAACCATCTAATAAGTACTTATCTACTAGAAAAGCTCGTAATACCTGTTTGGATGCAGCTCCAGTAAGACAAATAATTGCTGGTTACTAACGCAACAAAGTTAACAATCCAATTTCACACTACTCATATAAAGGAATATAATTTAAAAGATATTATCCTTTGACATTAACTTTCAGATCCTGATTCCAGAATCGTGTGATAGGCATTTAATTTGCTTTAAAATTAAGTACTTCTGCCTTGTACCTGTATTTTAAAACCAAGAAGAGCACTTCAGTTCAAAGAGGAAGGAAGATCTAATCTCACAGAGTAAATGTCATGCAGCATTTACATGCTATTTAATGTTTATATCTGACATACAGTTACATAAACTCAAGTATGAAGAAGAACATGCTCTGATGCAGGGAAACACCAATGCAAACACTTCTCCTCAGCCCGATTTCATTTGCTCTTTCCAGCTTGGTCCAGGTCTACATTAAAAAAGTAATTATAAAACTACTCAAGTCTTCTGATGACCAATTCATCTTACATTGCTTAATGATCACCAGTATCTCTATAGGAGTTAAAATTGCTATCTAAATAGTTTCAAACTCCAAAAATTAGCTCATCCCTATTTGCAAGATTAATCAGTTCTGTGTCCCATTCTATGGCATATTCTGTAATAAATGTCTGCTAAAAGGCAGGCATTAAAAATAAAAGATATTAATTTAATTATATAGCAAATCAGCGGCAACTGAACATTACACGAGCTTATATTTCATTAAATCTTGGTCATGCTGCATCACTGCCTGAGTGCAGAGACTCAATTAATCTGCAGGAACATCTTCTTGACAGAGATCCAGCTTCTGCAGGAAGAATGTCTTGTTAGCACTGAAGACCTAGAAAACACATCGTCATTTTGAAATCAGTCATGAATTTGCTACATGACTTTCAGCAAATTGCTTTATCAGTATTATTTTCTTAAGGGGGGGGTAACATTACAAGAAGAGGCTTAATGTTACTTCACATGTCAAAAGTGTCAAGAAAAATATTTGGCCTGAAAGACACACAAAAAAAATTGAAAAGCCTTAATTAGTCTCTGCTGGTGCCAAAGCAAATCTTTCAGATATAATGAAACTGTCAGTATTCATTATGCCACTGTATTTGCAAAGCAATATTTAGCACCTTTAGTTACGCCACATCTCCAAATTAACATGCTGATCATGATGAAAACAGGCATTCCCATCTGATATTGGGCTGCAGTAGTTAGTCCGATTTGGACACTATAATTTACTCCATGTTAGCTTCAGATGATGATTTCCTTTGCTTTAACACAAAACAGACAGAACGTTGCACCTAGGCTGGTTTCTAAGCTACGTTAAAGCCACGCTCCGATCAGCGGGCAGCACGCGGAGGCTGCCGAGCATGGGGCAGGCACGAGGAACCCGCACGGGCAGGGGAAGCAGAGCCACGGTGACAGGGAGGTCCCTGAACACTGTTGTTGCACGTGGCTCTGGGCCTCCAAAGCCCATTGCCTGAAGGATGATAACGCAGAGGCCTTACAGAGACCTCCCCGGTGGCCCATGAGGAGATGCCAAGGGGAGCAGTGAAAGGGATGGATGTTGGAGGGGGTCACTCAACTGCCCTGGGCTCTGCAGCTCCTTTCTCCAGGACTTTGGAGCTCAACCTGATCTCATGTGGTTGCTCATCGCTCTGCTTCGGTTGTAGGCGCTGAACTACACCATGAAAGCGATGCTGGTTTGTGCCTTGCTCCTCCTGCAGCTGCTTTTCCTTACTTTTTGACACTATGCAATGGGTGCTCAATATCTCTTGCAAGTGTTACCCAAACAACTCTTATTAAAGGGTCATCCACTATCAACTTCAAAATCCCTTTCCTACTCTCATCATTCACTGAAAACATCTCAAAATAGCAGAAAGCCCTCTACGGTAGACAAATTACAGTTAGATAGTCATGGCCAAAGTCATTTAAAACACGTAAAGCAAACACACCGAGAAATAAATTACACTGCTAAGGAAATCCATCCTTTCCTACTGGTGTAACATTTTTTCCCCAGTGTTTTTGAATGGTAAATTAATTCCTCATAACAAGCAGATTCATTTCTTATGTTTGGTAGTCATCAAAATAACACAGTCAAGTGAATGACCCAAGTTACGGTAATTTGTTCCAAAGAGCAAAACTGGTAATTACAGAAAACACCTGCTTGGTGAGCTCAAACATTTCCACTCTTCAGCAAACACTGCCTCGCTGTGCAGAGCTGACACAGCGATGATTTCTCGGGCCGTGGTTAAACGGCAGCCTCCTGCTTTCATAAAGGGTGGTCCTGTCTGCTCGCTCCCACGTCCCAGCGTTCATGCAGCCAAGTCTGGGGTTTGCTTTCCTTTTGGCAAGGTTCGTTTTCAGCTGGAGCAGTTCCCTGAACTAGCTCAATGTGCAAATATGAATGTTTGTGGAGCACAAAAAGCAGAGCCAAAGACCTCAGTAGCAGCCTGGATGAATGCTGGATTTATCCTAGATAAAACAGCCCGGTAACGGTGACCTCACTGAACGCTGGTGCTCAATCCATCTTGCATGCGGAGCTCAATGAGCCAAGGAGGTTTCCTCCTATCTCGCTTCGTCTAGACAGCTTAGCAGGATTTCAAGACATTTTTCAAGAGCAGACACAATTCCTAGAGTTTGAACTTCAGTTCGAAGTGTTCACCAAAGCTAATGCTAAATTTGAGTTCTTAGCACGGTGCCTATCTGCGTTAACTTCAAGATTTCTTTGGAAGTCTAAAGGTTTTCTCACATAAAGAATCTCTATTAAACTCCATTCACCCAACTCCCCCATACCTACATACAAAAATGCAATTAAACCTTTTGATACTATGCATTTAATATCTTGATAAATTAGTCTTTTGCAGTCCCCACAACACTTCAGTGTACCTGGGATGCTGCATTATTCAAAACACACTACAAATATTTGTCATCTACCAGCTCGAAAAGGCAGGTTGTTGCCAGAGGCAGAGCATAAATCACCCGGCAGCTCCCTGGGCAAGTCGGGACAGGCCTGCTGGAGCTTTCCCCAGGAAGGGGAGAGCGCAGACTGAAAAATGCAAAAGTCATTAGACTTTCTGGTTAACCTTAGTGCCCTCCCCACACTCGAGGGAGCTGCTGCAGAGCCAACCAGGAAGGTCCCGCGGTGCCGGTGGCTCTGGCCAGGAAGGTCCCACTGCCAAATGCCACCCGGGAGTGGAACAGCAAGTGGGGAATGCAAGAAACACAGGGACAAGCAAAGGAGCAGAAGCACCCCAGCCAGGGGAGCCTCCACGGGCACCCGTGGACACCGTATGCGAGCACTGTTATGGTAGTGCTGTCAGCTGCACCGTGCGGATGGAAAGAGGAGAAAACCAAGGAGGGAGAATGACAGCTCCAGGTTATCCACGGCAGGGCACAGCCCAGAGAACCCACGGGAAGTCGTCTCACTTCGATCCTTGCTCCATGCTGCAAGAGGTTCAAAAAAACAGAAAGAAAGAGTAGAGAAAAGAACCCCCCACAGCACATTTTCGCTTGCAAGATCTGGATTTGAGTCTTTATACTCAACAGCCTGCATAATGGAGTTTTATATAATGCAGCTCATTCATTACATCTCACCCACACTTCTCAAATATGATTTAGTATTCCTGATTATGCATATTCCTTCATTGTGGGTAAAAATAGTTATTTCAATCATTTTATGGCTTTTTAATGCCACACACCGCAGGGTGCTTAAAACCCTTCACAAACTGAGTAAAATAATGCAATAGAACTGTATGAAAGCAAGAGATTTAAGTAAAATTACACGTTCCCTCTGTAAACTGTGTGAAACCTCTACAGAAGTGCATGGAAAACAACAAATTCCAGTAGACTCCAACCAGCACGAGAACAGATGAATTCTAGATCAATTATGTTGAAGTAGTGTAATAAATGTCAAGTGAACTTCAGGCTCTGAAGTCTGAAAAATTGAATCCTATCCACAGTACAATGTAATACAGCAACAAACTCCCAAATAATAAATAAAACTTCCAATAATACCTAGATACAACACAATTTTTCCATGTGGCAGAAACTTGGCTTTAAAACTGTAATTAACTTGCTAGTGAGATATTCAAATACTTAATGTAGGTGTTAAAATGGGACTAAGCTCTAAAAACCAGCCTGAAAACATAAGGTTTCACAGCAGCTGGAGAGGATCTAAATCAGCAGAACTTCTTCAATTACATGAGGATGGAGCAAAACCACTTGCTAGCCAGGCAGTCACAGGGACAAGAGCAGACAAGCTCTTTATATTTATTTTACATTTATAATATTCCTGATGTGGAGCAGTTTTTGGGGCTTGTAGTGGAGTCTTCACCAAGAAGAGTTCAGCATCTTCACGCATCAGAACGGCAGCCAGGAAAATCCCCATTTTGGTTCCTGCTGCACTTACCAGCCACCTGCTCCTTCCTTACTGCAACATACACTAATATACTACGCTACATACACTAATCAAGCAGTACATGTGGGATGGAAGCATTAAAGCTGTTATAATCCTGGAAGAAACATGAAGAGTGTCCTGGGCTGCATTAAGGATTGGCGAGACAGCTGCTGCAACTGGGATTGCAGGCTGTGAACTTGTTCGGAAAGTCACTGCCTTTTAACCTTGTTAAAAGCAGATTTAGTAAAGTGACTCAGAACTTGGACCAAACTGACAAGCAACAGCAACAAAAATAAAAAAGCAGAAAAAGAGAGAACATTTAATATATTTTTTTAAATGTTCACAGCTAACATGCATTGAAGCTGCTGAGAACTCCCTGCCCGAGACCACATTAGTCTTCCAGAAGCACCAAATTTTAGTAAGGTTTTAACATCCACTCACACAGACACTGCGTAAATACTTTAACACATGCAAGGAGTTTCACGAGTTCCATTGTGCTTGTTAGTCGTATCTCAGCTTTAAATGACTCTGCACTAAAGGACGAGATTATGTCTTCCTGCTTTATTACCCAATTGGCATTTAAGTCAATCTACTGAAGTTTATCTGCTTCAGTGGAAGCTCTAAATAACTCATTAGAGGAATATGCAGATCTCTGAGCCTTTTTCCAATACTTTAATCTAATAAGAACTTATTGCTAAGAAACTGTAGCTGAATCTGTTCGCCAGCTCTCCGTTAGTTCTTTCATAATTTCACTTCTGCCATCTTGAGCAAGATAAACAAATTAAACGAATGGCCAGATGTTTACAGTGACTTCAGGTTACGATACTGGAAACAAACCTTTCGTCCAACCCGTATTTGTAAAGTTTAGTACAGTAAGGAAGGCGTTCTGGGGAACATACCACATCCTGAATAGTATTTTCCAGAGCAGAAGGGCACACGGCTGCTTCCTGGAAAACCATCCTGTTTTCCTGGAAAACCATCCTGAGAACTTAAGAATTCTCTGCCACACGGAAAAGCTGCATGGAAACGTTACCAACTGCCCCCAATCCTAACAGCAAAGATGAGCTGCCCTTCATGAAATTCATCTACTGAAACTATAAGTAGGAACGATAAACACGAAGCACATTTAACATGAGGCATATGGAAGAATATTGTCTAGAGGAGGGACTCCTGAAGCAACACTTATCTGCTGGGGTTTTGCTCCCTTCAAAAGGGGCAGCAAATCACTGAGAATTACGGAGGCTCCAAGTAGGATGCTGCTATTTATTCATTGTTGACCATGTATTTCTTCATTAGTGACCAATAAAGTAGTGGGAATTTTCTCAAATGGTTAATAAAGGCAGGGAATGCAATGCTTGCAGAGACTATACCTTTAAGAAACTCGGCATGGATGAAAATACTGGCTCTTTTACACTTCATATCATCTAATTAATCATTCAATATAAGCAGAACACTATAAAAAGAACTCTATTAAAAATTAACATAAATGAGACTCTATTCAAATAACAATCTTTAGCTTTGGCATTAATTACTTAAATGCTTTGGAGCAAGATGCTACCAAAGGCAGATGAACTTCCTTTATACCTGTGGTACGCTGGTAATAGCAGGCACATGAGCTCTCATACAGAATGAGAAATATTCCAGCTTTTTTTCAGGAGCTTTTGTGCAACCCGGATTAGTCTCCTATGCTTTGCTCTGGCCTCTTCATTTTAGGACCTTATGTCTGAGGCTTCATTAAATGGCATTTAAAACCAACTGCAGTAAGAGGAAAAAAAGAAAAAGAAACCTCACATCACCTTTTTAATGTGAAAAGATATTATTTCTTCAGGACAGTTATTCTATTTGATACAGGAATTATTCAAACCTTAGCAAACCCAAAGGACTGTCAGCCTTTTAAGTTAATGTCTCCTCTCGGGCATATTTTTGTCATTTAAATTCCATTTTCAGTAATCCTGTGCATGTTCATCTTTCTGTTAGTGAGCAGCTCACTTCAAGGTTTGTTCCCACGATGATGTTCATTTGCATCGTGCTTATCCTGAAGCTCAAATCCCCGTTTTCCTCCAACCATTAAGCCAGTAGAGACCTTCTGGTGGTTAAATTAATGGCCCTGCCCTGCGTACAAACACCCGCACGTTGCCCCCGTGTTGCTGAGCAGCCCATCGCTTCGGCCTTTTCCTCCTGCTTTGCAGCTAACTTTTCTTTGTAAACACAGAACCTGCCCTTCCTCCTGACTGAGGCAGGTGATTCTTGATGCTGACTCACCAGGCTGCTGTGGGAGGGGTGATTATCTCGGGCTTCCTGATTATTCCAGGTTTATAAATTAACAGCCGTGGGATTCATCTCACCTACGTGTTTGGACATTGAGCACTTTAACCCACTCGAGCTCATCGCTTTATAGTCGAAGACTGGAAATAGGCACCTCTTAAAACAAGTTCTGTGTTTCGTGCTCCCGTGAATGCCTGCGTTCACTTAGAGAAGATGGATACTACTCTATTAAACATACGCTTTCAGATGAGATTAATCACACCTCAGGAGAGCCCACTTCTCTCCGTGAGCTATAAATGGACTCAAGACATCTCTCTCACAGCGTAAAATATACAGTGTGGGCATTTAACGGGAACGGATTAAGCTCATCCCATATGTTGGCTAATGTAAAATGAGGTTTAAAACAATGGGACAAGCGGTGCCCACTCTGCTGCCTGGCGGAAGGCAGCGCGTCTCGCAGGGGGGCACAGGATAATGGAAATTCCCCGTGCCAGCGGAATACCAACCTGGAGAGCAAATGCATTTCCCGCAGCCGGACACCCAGGGAAGGCTCCGTTCCTCTTCCACACGGTGCGTGGTTAGATAGTTCGGATCATGCTGGCTTTTGTGTCTCAGCTTATGCAGTAAATGCAGCAAAAAACTCATTGAGGACCAAGCTGCATCTGGAATAAGGACTGTCAAGCCGAAGACCCCATAAACAGAGCGCAGTGACTCCCATCATTTTCAGTTCATTCCTTCCCATTTTTTTTTTCTGGGCATGTTATGCAAAGGACAGGGAGGAATGAAAGGATGAAGGGAGAGATGTAAATTCCCCACTGGCTGTTAGTGTGTCTAGACTCACTCATTGACCTACAAAAGAGGCAATTAAGATTTCTATCTTTCAGGAAAAATCTGCTTTAACTTTTCTCGGATGCAAACTTTGTCATTAAATTTCATAACTGAAATCACTGGATTTCATGAAAAGCAGTTAAGCGCCACATTTTGGGGGATTATATGAGGCACTGACCGCCAGTTTTAACATGGTCCACAGCAAACCTCTGTTCACTTAGGTGTTAGTCTTCAGCAAAGATCTCTTTTTTTGATTTTCTGGTGACAAAACAGGCTGTGCTGTTTGGGTGCCTTGCACAGAAACAGCAACAGGAGAATAAAACGGGGTCAGGGCCTGTGCTACAGCTCTTGCTGGTATTGTCTTTTAAGTAGACAATTATCACATTCCCTTTGTGTGGCCTGCCAAATGCCCACATGTAGCCGGCTGCTACCAGGCTTAGCAATGTAATTTCTAGATTAATTAGGAGAGAATTTGAATTTCAAAGTCAAAATCTGGGTTCAAGCGATAGGCCTTATGTCTGTGCTGGGGAGCCTCTCTCTCCAATGATGCAGTGCATTGGGTAGATGCATCACTTCATGATTTTATGATTAAAAGAGCCTAAGAAGCTTTTGGACAGTGTGCTGCCTCACATTAACACTGCTGCATCAGTGAGCACTAAAAGCCAAAAAGTATTAGCAGATTTAACAGATTTAAGCAGGGATGCATTTCACTGATTACTTCTTGCTAATGATTTTTGTTCCAATCACTTAAAATGTTACTGTACTGTTTGCATCAAGAATGCAATACGGATGTATGGCATACACTGCATGCCACCGACCTCCTTGGGAGGCTCAAGTTTGAAGAGGTTTTGATATAAGAGGCTCATTTTGCCACATAACCCTTCTCCTTTTTTAATTCTAATCCTGTCTTTACATCAGGTCTAACTGAAGCAACAATTGAAGATTGTTTTTAAAAAATCCAAGTTTCCAAATTAAAATAAAGGCTAATAATTTAACCACTGCAATGCAGGCGGAATTATCCTGCAATCATCCAGGTAAAGAGCTCACCTGGATCTGCGATGGAGAAATCGCCGCGGTTGCTGCTCTGCCTCTGTGCTCCCTTTGGGGAGCAGAGGGACTTTGTTGCCAGGAAATTCCCCAGACGTTTGGCCCAGTGAAGGCACCTTAGGACTTCATGGGCCCGTTCTGATGTACAGATACACCCACGGGCACGCAGCAAGCCAGCGAGCCAAAGCACTGCTGCCCTGAGAACCTCAAACACGGCCCGTTTCCCAAAAGAGATTCTTTTCCTCCTTGAAGCTCTTGATAATTATTCTTTCTCTGTCCCCTTTAAAACACTATTTCATTCTGCTCAAAACATGCGTGCCTTCAGTGAATGAAGGTTTCACTCACGGCCTTTGAGAGCTTGAAAAATGACTTTTTCTGCAGAACATCCAGTTGCATATTTTCCTTCACCAGAGCCCCATAATACAGAATACTCATATTACTATAGATAATTTCCTGGAAAAGTCCAATGACTGCAGTCCTTTAGAGCTTCTTGTTTTCTCTATGTATCTCTATGTTGTTTGGATACTTTGCTTAACCCCCAACAGGATCTGGTTTCCCAAACTGAATCCTGGAACTGTTTGGATAAACTCAGAACTTCATTCTCTGCTGTAATAATTCAGTATAATGCATGATTCAGGGAAAACAGAAACAAACTCAAGTTTGTAGCTGGAACCTTAGAAGCCTTCCTTGTAGCTTTTGGAGAAGCTGATGTACATTGTTTTAATCTAAATCTAAATCATGGTACACAATGAACTTCAAGGCTTCCGTGACAGCTGGATCCCGCTACTGATCTATCCGTAGGCAGAATTTTCAATGACTTCAGTTAAATGTCAGCTGGCAGGAAAAGGTTCATAAATAGCAAATATTGCAGCCAGTACCTATGTAGTTCACACCAAAGTAGTTACGTTTTCAAGGGAATCTGCTCAGCTGAGCCAAGCGCCTTGGTTCAGGTGCCATTAAAATTTTCAAATATAAATATATTTAAGTATTTAACATAACGGTCACAAAGCCATCACTCATAAAAGGAGGTTTAAAAGGTATTTCTAAAGCATGGGAGAGTTTTGTTAGGGGAGGGGATGAGACCACTGCCTTTCCTCTGCCCTTGTGATGCTTTGTAGCATTGCAGTAGGGGGGAAAAAAAACACAGCTTAGTGCTTATTGATATGTAGAAAAACACACATGTGGGTTGGATTTAAAAATGAGAACGAAACATTTGGAGCCCTGGACATCTCCACTGAATCGAGCGGACAGACTCCAGCGGTGTGCCATTTTCATCGTTCACTTAGTACAATATGTGAAGTTGTTGTGACAGGTACAACCGTGAAGACAAAGGCAGCTTCTGGAGCTCCAAGTCCCTTATTACCCACGAACCGCCTTGAGGAAAGTCGGAAGAGTTGGAAAAAAGATTATTTGCTTTAGGAATTTGGACTTTCAAATTGCTAAGGATAATAAACAGCATTTCCGAGTTAGAGCCTGTGCACCATAACAGTCCTTTTTTCCCCATTATTCTTTAGATATTGTGTCCTATCTTTCCTCTTCATATACTTTTTTCTCTCTTTATTTTAGTTGTGGTCTGCTAATACCAACTTTTGACCCATTTTGTTCCCTGCTGAATTACAACCCCGTGCAGCTGCAGCAGGGCAAGGAAAAGAGCAAATTTCCTTCTGACAGAGGCAGAAAGGCCGGTCTCATTATGAAGATGCAGTTAAAGTTAGAACCTCTGAAGTGGAGAGACTAAGTTCAAACATTTAAATGCTTGCAGGAAGCTTTCCAGCTTGGACTTAAATTTCACACAAATTCTGGTATCGGATTCAGGAAAAATGAGGCCATACAGCGAGATCTGACATTACTATACCTGAATACTTCCAAAGCTACATTTAACAAAATAGTAACCTGCAAAATGGCTTTATTAAAGATCAGTTATTTCTAACCCTTATTGCAAATGTACATTTAAGAATTAAAGTAAAATTCTAGTGGTTTGTTCCTGAGCTGTAGCAGCTAATTTGAAGCCTCTGAATCTTTTAGGTTGGTGCTTCTGAGGACCCTTGTTTTCTTACTGGTTTTGCATTTAGAGATTAATGTCTGAATCCAGGGCCCTCAGAAGTTGCTAGGTGACTGAATGCAGAAAATGTAACCAAATTAGAAGAGTGCTTCTTGAAGATGAACTGAAACGGGAAGCAGCCACTATTTGTTCCCCGCGCCACCGCCTGAACGCGCACAGCGACAGCCTCAAATAAACCAGCAGCCTCATTCAAAACTAAATCCTCTTTTTCCACTTTTTCTGGCATAGCTTTTGAAGGACCTAACTAAAAAGTAGAAAAACAGAATTTAGGGATTTAAGAACTTACACTCAGCTAAGTCTTAGAGAAAGGATTGATTTAAATTATGCTGAAATGCTATGTATGCACTTACTTGCCAACCTGCAACACATTTCACCTGCGAGCTCGAGCACAGCATTTTGGGCAGGTATTTGCCTCACTTGGGTGTTTAATAACCTCACCCTAGCTAACTTGGATTGCAAGGAAAATCAAGATACGGAGCAACAACTACAGAATAGAAATCTGAAAAGCCAAGTAGGGGGAAGCACCAGGGAAGCGGTGGCTGGAAACGACCCTCCAGAGCAGCTTTGGTGCTGCTGGGAGCAGGGCCGGGGACTTTGGGTCGCTGCCCTCTGCCCGTAAGAGCAGCCCGGAGGACACAGCAAAATGACCAGAAGAATCACAATCATCTCCAAACGCCCAGGGGAGGTGATGCACAACCCATGCAAACACTGTTCTGCTGCGTCAAATAACAGAACACGTCAAGGGGGTAAAAAATAAACCCACACGGTGCAGCCTCGGTACCAGCAGTGCTGGGCACACAGAGCCAGCTTTTCATGCGCCTCACCTTTAATTCCATGCATAGGAAGAAACACTCTTGGCACGTTTCTATGAAGCTTTTGAGCAAAAAATTCTCCAGAAAGCTGCAACACCACAGACTAAATATTATTTTTTAGCTGCAGATAAACCCGAGACACATTTCTGAAACTCTTCTGTACTTAAAGCGTAGACATTTATAAAATGTTCCTAAAATGGTATTTTTACAGCTTGCAGAAACGCATCTTGACCTCGCTCTAAGCTGAGCTTCAAACGGAGACATTCAGACTCTTCTTCCTGATGTAGGCTACAACTGGGAACACCATCTGAACTAATAGGAAGCAGCTCCCCATGAGGGGCCGTTTCAAACTCTCTCTTTCTTTTGTCATCAGGTCACCCTTTGTTTCCAAGAGGGCTGAGAATGGAGCGGATCCCAAGGGGTTTGTAGGGATTTGCC
This sequence comes from Eudromia elegans, assembly GCA_003342815.1. Lineage (NCBI taxonomy): Eukaryota > Metazoa > Chordata > Aves > Tinamiformes > Tinamidae > Eudromia > Eudromia elegans. The sequence continues at coordinate 3,462,330 of PTEX01000049.1, forward strand.
TTCTCCCTCTAACTCCAGTCTGTTCCCCTGTGCAAAAATACCAGAGCGGACTTCACACACACTACCGGGATGAAAAAGTCTCCTTAAAAAGCCATGGAATGCATCTCAACTGCTCCTAGATGTCAGCGAAACCAAAGTCATTGAATTAGAAGATGATCAAAATAGAGCTACAAAACTAACAGCTCCTAAACAGCTCCAGATGGGAAGCCACTCGTGTTCCTCAGCCTTCGGGAAGTTCAGCGGTGACAGCCCTGCTCCCTGTGTAAATCCCAATATCCTGAGCGCGTCCCTGCTCTCCTCCCTGGCAGGGGACATGCTGATCCCTGCCAGCTTCCAACAAGCTACCCACTAGCTCTGCATATGACAAAGAAAACTGGGGCAAACATTCAAATCTGACAGCTTGTTGGAGAAGGGGAGAGGAAATCAATTAACAGAGCGAGGGAAATATCCTCTCCTCCCGCTCCTCTCCCCATGCTGCGACGAGCCACCCTTCGTGGCAACTGCCACCCTCCGTCAGCTGGCACCCAAACGCAAGGCTGGAGGGTGCTGCAAATAACGCTCCTGACCTTGCCCAGCTAGATTACTTTCAACAAAAACAAAATGCTAACACAGCCCTAATTTGTCTGCCAACAGCGCTCGGTGCTTTTGAGACGGGAACCTAGGCGAAGGAAATCTCGCGGTGCAGGGAGGCGGGCGGAGGACCGGGCTGCAAGCGGAGGACCGGGCTGCAAGCGGCAGCCGCCGGGTGTCCCTGGAAGAGGGGTTGAAAGCTGAAGTTTTGCTTTGCAGATACACGGGTTTTATCGAGCACAGCAAGCAACGCGGGGCAGAGAGGGCTCCGAGTGCTGGTGTCGCTGTCTCTAGCCTTTGTACGGGCCGGGGACGTGGCAAACCGAGGGGCACCAGGCTGGGGTGCAAAGCGAGGCGGCAAATGGGCTGCTTTGGATGGAACAGAAAGGGCTCCCAACTCCAGCCTGGCTCCAGGCAGGTGGGCGAGGTCTGCGCGTTTCCACTCGTCTGAGGGCTCAGAAAATAAATAAATAGCTAAAAATAAACCAAATTAGTCAAAACCAAAAAAGAGCCAATTCAATAAAATCAGAATATTATTTTTGACTTTTCTCACTAATATGGACTATCCCAACAGCACGTGCTTTGCTTAATATGAACAAGAAATGCTAAGTAAGTCTGTTTGAAATATTCAAAATAGGTTTTGCTACATATTTATCTAGAGCTAGAACATATGACTGGCTTAGCTTTACCAAACTACCTAATTAGCCATCTGCTTCTTGAAAATCTCCAATATACGTGTTATATAGTTATACAGAAGGGTAATGAATCCTCCCAAGTATTCTCTATTCTTTTTAGAGTGTGTGCCCAGGGAAGTCGTCTTGGTTAAACAGACACAAAACAGAGACAAAGCTGCTCTGGTTTGATGCCGATTTATAAGGGCACATACCAGGCTGAAAGCTGACAGGAACATCCCGAATAATTTGCAACTATTTCTTGCAAGCGAGGCTGTAAAGTCAAAGCTGCAGCCGTGCACTGTCTTTTGCTCAATAAAAAACGTCCCCAGGCCTCAGTCTACGGCTCCCTTAACCCTGCGCAGGGCACAAGGCTGGATTCTTGCTCTGAGCACTTGGCACACAAGCAGTAAGAAAGCAGCCCAGCTAAATGCAGGCAAGCAATATAGGCAATATCTTAAATATTTGCTACATCCCCTCCCCTTTTATTTTTCATTTGGAAGAAATTATTTTCTGAAACCTGAAGTTTCTCTTCCCATTTTGCTGCTTACTGATCTCTTAACCAGCGAAGGACCATTAGAGCTCAGCTAAACCAGCATGACAATCCTAATGCTATTAAGCAGACAATCCAATTAAGCCATTTCCAAGTCGTGTTTGTCATTAAAGGGAGCTGTAAGTGAACAGCAAGCACATCCATATCCGAAACTCCGCACTGGGAATTTTCTAGAAATAGTTCTGCCAAGGCCTTTAGCTTGAGATAACAAGAAACAAGAGGATATAATTTTGGATTATTCATATTTTTAATGTTGAGGAGTATTTGTACTCCATGCTAAATAAATACATTTTGTTGCTTTACACAATGCAGTTTGGCCACAGTGAGCACGCAGGATGCACGGAAGGATTTGCTGACTATTAGACACATAACTTGCTTAGCCAAAACTCTGCTAACACATTTAATGCCAACAAATATCATCCTCTAGTGCTCCTAACTCCAGAGCTACCTTCGAGTACGGTTCCAGTCACTATATTTCCACACAAGCACAGACAGTTTCTACTTTGCTTCCTAATAATACCGGGGTTTTTTTTAGATTTATATTTTCAAAAAATGAAACCAAAAGCAGGAGGCTTTTCCGAGCTACTCATCTCATAACGGACTCAAGGCTGAATCACGGCAGAGAAGGGCAGAAGCGACATCAAGGCATATTCTGAAAACAAAATGCTCCATATCTAGAGCTGTAATAAAAGACAAAGGGAGGAAGTGGCAGGAGAAGGGACATGCAAACGCACACAAGGTCGCCTGCTAGGCTGTGCGGGAGCCAGGTGCTCATTATCAATTAATCCTAAAGGGCTGCTCAAATGCACTGAGAGGACTTCCAGGAACAAGCACAAGTATTGATGGATTGATCAGCTGATATAGCTGGTGATTTATAGCTAGTAATTTCAATGTATATTAAAATTAAAACATGTTAAATGTCAGCCGAGACATGATTGAGCTCACTGCAGATTTCCCACAGTGACACACAAGGACACAAGAAGGAACTGTTCCTTCCTCATTAGGCACAAAATTGGTGCTCACCCAGGACGAGTAATTCCACAGGACAGGAACTGGCAAATACAGAGTCTACTCTAATTCCAAGGAGCGCACAGAAACCAAAGCAGAAGTCAAGAGAAGGCAACTCAGAATACAACAGGGGCTTTTACTTCATATCTGTCAATAGAAATCTTAGTGGACATCAGTGATACTTGTTTTGAGAATGTGGTATTTTCCTTAGTACTAACTCTATGCACATGAGAAAGTTCATTATTTAACAAAAAAATTAAAAAAGAAAAAATTAAGTGGTTGGCCCCAACATGCCCAAAAATAAAGAAACAAAAAAAAAAATCACAGCTAGGAATGGAAAAGCCCAGCCATGCCAAACTGCACCAAAAAAAAAAAATCTCTCATACTTTAACAGGAGAAAATTTAATTCACGGATAGATTTTCAACATCAAGACAGAAAAATATATATAAATTGTCTTAAGTGCCTCCTACCCGGAAAATGTGAACAATAGTTTCATTATTTATCACTTCCATTAATTTCAACTGCAATATATTGCTTCAAGGTTGTGTTCAAGAGACAGAAGGAATGTGTATCTAGTTTCAAGGAAAAAAAAAATCATTTTGCAAACACAATCCTTATTGATCACTTAAGTCCCTGAAAATCCCCATTGATACTGTGCAATATGAAAGCCAGAGACAAGAGGTTTCAATTAAAGTACTCAGGTAAAGGTAAGAAAGAGGGGAAAACGAGTGATTTAAACTCTTGACACATCTCCAAGAAACAAACACACACCAAAAGCTAGACTAGGGCTCAAAGTGCATCTGCAAATTCCAGTTTCTTGGGGGCCAAAGAGAAGACAATGGAAAAGTTTGAGCTGTGAGCCCTCATTTCCTTAATGGATACAAGCATAGAATCTCTACTGAGAATATTTTGAACCCAAATATTAAGCCGTGAGTCACCTGTGTTACTAGCTACTAGTTCCTTTGTCTTCTGCAACTCATGCATTGGAGGGAAGATAAATTATCGTCCTGAACACAAGGACTTCTGCACCCTGGAACAGAAGAACTGAAATCTAGTGTGTGAGTAAACAGCTGAGGGGCATGTTTTCATAACATACTGTGAGATAGAAGAACTGCCTGCAGAAACAGGGGTGCAGCTGTAAAAGCAGCTTACAGAATTTATACAGTATTTTAAACGAAACACCAACCTAAATCTCCAGTTTATCTCCATATGCCAGCTATCATATTTTTTGTTCAACAGCGATAGCGAATGTAAAAAGAAATGCGACCACACGCTTCTTCATGGGTGTAATATGGAAGGACTACAGGGAATCTGTGCCTAAAATTTTCAAATAATCAAATTCTCAGGATAAGCCAACAGTTTGATAGTTTTATAACAACTCTGACAGTATGGAATAGTTTGCTTATATTATCTCCTAGAGAATATTTTCCTTAGTATGAAAAATGTAGTAGTTGTTACTGAGTGCCACTGTTTAATTCCTGTTAGAAACAAGTAACTGAAGGGGATCAGGCTCTTCCCAACAACTCAGTAAAATTTAATCACTAGGCCAAGATGAAAGAAAATAAGAACGTCCAACCCGGAGCTGCCCCGGAGCCCAGGAGCGGAGCAGAGGCGAGGCTGGGGCAGACGCATCCGCCCCACAAAGCCACACACAGTGCTGCTGATAAACACTGCAACACTCGCCTCAGCAAAGGAACACTAAAACAACAAGAAATGCTTTTAAAGGAGGAAATATGAAGATGCCGGGGGAGTAGAGAGACCGCGAGGAATTTAAATGAACCTTAGAAGTTGCCTTTGTAGGTAGAGAAACAGGATTAGGAATTAACATGGATTTCTTGAGGGTTTTTCTTCAGAAAGCAATTTGTTTCCTAAATAAATGACCTGAATGACCTGAAATTGGTCATTTGCTTGATCCAGGTCAGTAGAGGTGATCAATCTTGCACATGATTCCCTCAGGACTAAACCCTGGGTGTTAACACACCAGCCCAGGAAACGGGCTATAGAAAGGACTGAAGCAGACGAACTTCCTCCACGCTTAGGAGCACCAGGAGAACACACACATCTTCTCCAGACCTAGGTTCTGCAGGTGGGTACACACAGTACCATCCTTACCACACACCACCAATCTAATTTCTGTGAGCAGGAAATACTAGGATGAGATTTGGGCCAGTCTCTGCCATCCAGACCAGCCAGCACCAGTTGATGTCTCTTGGAAGCAGGATCAAAGTTGTACCGAAGAGGTTGGCCCCACTTTGAGCAGGGGGCCTAGACCTTCCAGAGCTCCTTCCCACTCTACTTCTTCCGTGCTTCTCTTCCACAGTCAGATTCATGGAAAAGTGAAAGGCAGGGAATAAAAACAGTTTACTCTCAAAGTACTCTGCAGCTTTTCAGTCGAGTGATTCAAAAGGTCAGATTATTAGGTGGGGAAAGAAAAATGTCATGTTCTACTTTCATTACCACCCACTGAAACTTTGCAGCTTGCTGATCTTCACAAAGCATCTCAAGAGTCAGATACAGGTTTCGTCTCGATCTGCTGCCGATGGCAGTGCTGCCCTAAGCCGCTTTCTTATCTGTTAGCAAAGATGGTAGCAGTGCAATAACCCATCTCAGCTGCATTCTTAGATAACCCCTTTTTTGTCAAGCTTAAGCAAGGTCTGTTATCTCTGACATCAGAATTGCTTGCTTTTATCTTTCCAGCCACATTTCTGAATTTACTAAGTATTATCTAACTCTAAAGTATTTTCTATTATTGTTAAATAATGACTGGCCCATATTAATGTTGCAAATTGACTGAAAGGGTCAGGATCACGTTACTGACCGAAGGCACCCGGACGTCCTGGTGCTCCAGTGAGGTCAGGGAGCCCGAGTGCTTTTTGGGTAGCAGCATCTAACAAGTAACGTGGAAAGGGCGTATTTTTGTCCTCCCTGCTTCTTTACCTCTCGGCTTTCGGTCGTCAGCGAGCACACGGGTAACGCGTTGCCCACGAGCCGCGACACGGGGCTCGCTCTCCTGCGGAGGCTCCTACCCGAGGGAGCTGCTATAAACAGTCACACGCTCAGCACATAGAGGAACTGCCAGAACTTAAGGTAAAAATATCCCCGTGGCACAACCGCTGCGTGTCGAGGCACTGCTTTAGAAGGCAGCAGCTCCCGCCCCTCAAGCGGCGACACCGGAGCATCAACTGCAGAGCAAGAGCCAACACGAGGTTTGACTCTTGCTTCACGCACCTTTTTATTTATTGCAACTAAGGTTTTATTAGCATTGATTTTAAAAAAAGCCACCAACACGTTGGGGTAGTTTCCAAAGGTTCTGAGCACCAGAACGGCGCTATCGGCTTCTTAGCTTGCTTTACCTCACCTTTACCTCAACATTTGCATCTGAAAGAGGCTCCAAGATGCAAACACAGCTGTAATTCAGACATAACAAAAAACACTCATAAGACAGCAAGGCTCTCAGGCATCTGAATAGCCATGTTCTTGACAGCAGGAATATCTATTTCAAAAGACCCGACTCCACCAAGGGCAGAGCTTTAAATCTCGAGCAGTTTTATTACTGAAGTCACTGCAATACCCCTCCCTTAGCTCAGTGCAGACAGGCTGCAATGACTTGCACACCTTGCAAGTCCACTATCTCAAGCTGTAGTGTTTTTCTATGCATTTGCTTGTTTTGGGGAAAAAAAAAAAAAAAAAAAAATCGAGACTTTTCTCAGTGCCTCTTTTCAAGCCCTGTTGAAACCATACAAAAAACCAAAATGTTTGTGTTCTGTTATTCAGTCTTTGAAGTATGAAACACAAATGGTTCAAAATGTGTAAGTTCTTATTTTCTGTTTAATAACGATTCCTTTCTGTATTCCTAATGGAGCTTGAAATTAAAATGGATTTTCAGTTGGGCTCCTGTACAAACACCAGAGTCTCCGTCAATACCAGCCTAGCTCTAGCAACGAGAGTTGTTTTACTGCCCTCGACATAGAGGCAAGCTGCTTATAAAAGCAGCACGCGTTCCCCAGAGTCCCACAAAACAGAGCCAAACATTAAGATGAAACAAAGATTTGGATCCTCTAGGACTTCCTTCCTTAGGCTCATAAACCTCAAACAAGGTCAGTTGGAGTCAGAGCTGCCCTTTGGCTCCGGAATAAAAGACAGGCTACGAGTGCGACTGGGGGGAATACTCACCCAGGTAGCACCTCTCTGCCTTGCAAATACCTTACATACAGTGCAAGTAATCAGAAAACCCTGCGACGAAGACCTTGGCGTGTTTAACCACAGCACTGCAACGGGGCAGTTCTAAAAATTACTGCAAGATTTTTCATTGTTTCCAGACAGCTCCAGTGCGGGAAGGTGCAATAGAGAGCGGAACGTTAACCAGGCAAGGGGCATCACTTATGCTTTTAGTGCAAGAAAACAGCCTGTATCGAGGTAGTTTAGTGGGCACTTCCTGAGACCTGCTGCATTGGAGCACAAGATTAATAAATGATCAAATACTGACTTTCAACATCTTCTCTATACAGTATTACAAGCTGGAGAGACCATAGTTTACACCGTTTTGCCCATAATTGGCCACCTACAAATTAAGGAAAATACTGATTTTGCTTAGGAGATCTCAAAGATCTGATGAGTAGGGTGACTAATAAATGCAGCTTTTTCCTGTCTCCCACTGTCTCCAGCACAACCGTTCCAGAAAAGCCCTATATAGCAATAAAGCCGTGATAGCACAAGAGAGAAAGTTATTACAAAATGAGAAAGGTTTATCACAAAACAGAACAACGAGGAGACATTTGAAAAACAGACATTGACTGGTATTGCTCCAAGTGGCTTGGTTTTAAAAATTTTATCTAGGACATACCTCCTTTCTCAAAAGGAGTTCATTAGGGTAATGCAAGGCTAGCTAGGCAGCTCTTACGAGCGTATCCTTTGAAAGCAATAATTTGAAACTGACTTCACAAGGGTCAACTCTTTTACCAAAAATGTCTAACATTCTCCATCAAACTAAGCAGTTTATCATAGGATTACAAGAAGATTACTGAAATGCATCATATAAAAAAATGCAAACAGATTTTGACATAGTGTCAGCTTGCAAAGAGGAAAACATGCAAGACCTGGTAAAAACCTCAGAGCCTCTTTACTCATGCTCGACTCTTCACGACATCATATATTTATTATATTTTCACTAACAAAACAATTTATATACCTTATAATGACAGGATTTTAATTTCAATTAATTTTTCTTTCTCATATATTATCAGCACTTACCAGCTCAATAAAAGCTTATTAACTGAGCAATAGCAAACCCCTGCGTAATTAGGAAGAGGGGACTGAAAGGAACCTCCAGGGTAAGTAATTCCAACCACAGCACAATTCTTTTCAGCAGGTCAGCCTAAAATTGCTTTGTTTTGTGCTCTGCCCATTTCTGTGGAAAGCTGTTTCAGGACAACTTTCTGTTAGTCAGAAAATCTGCCATTTCCATCCTAAACTAAGTGAACACCTAGTTACTCGTCCTCAGATTAGCACAGGATCACTGTCACAAATAACTGCTTCCGAGATAAAAATGCCACTAGCAGCATAAGTTATAAAGGGAAGAGTAGAGCAATATAGAAACCGATATAGCAGTGCTGGAACAACGGCCTGCCTGTTAATGCACCACTGCAGCCGTCAAGCAACTGAGGAAAAAAGCTGTATCTGTGAATAATCAATTTATCTGCAAATTTTCAGACACTCCTGCAGTTTTACTTTCTACTTAACCATTTGAAAAAGTCCCCTTCTTCCTTAGTACCCTCATTTCTTGCATTCTAAAATAATAAAATATTTTCGTTGGCTTAGTTCACGTCAGTCCTCATCTAATGACGAGGGTACCTAAACCCCGAGAACAGACACATGTTCTATAATTGAATGCTTTTTTTTTTCTCCTGGGAGTGTCACTCATGGCCAAAACCTTCTCACATGAACCACAGGTATGACTAGAATTTAACCTTGAGAGTCTTGAAAGACCATTTTGATAAAGTAAATCTAGGAGCTTTCTGCCGCGCAATACACATTTAAATGTCATGTATATCTTCCATTTAAAATAATTAGAGCCTAAAATAAGGAGGAAGCTCCTCATAAATGCAGAGTGTTTTATATGTCAGAATCCAGGGAAAAAAAGAGGGTACTATCCAGGAGACTTAGGGTGTTGTGACACCGTCAACCAGGAGCTCAGAATAAATACATTCACAAGGACTTTTATGCTGCATATAGAGACAGCATTAGATAGAATATTTCCACAGACAACTCTGCACTTAGGGCGCAGTCAACATTTGCTGGCTGAGGTACCCCTTATTTTGAGCATGTGGTTTCACACATACATTACTGAATACTCCAGGATACCTGTGTAATGAAGGGGGTCACAAAAGCTTCCTCCCCGTACACCCTGCTCTCCGTTAAACTCAGGCTTTCTTAAATACCAAACCACTGTCACAAGCTGCACCTTTATGCACACTCCTCCTGCTTAAATCTTCCTGTATTAAGTGCTGGTATAGATTTTCACACATATCTTACAGTGAAAACTACACAGACAAAAATTAAGTTTTCTAACTTAAGCCTGCTTTAGTCTTCTTACATCATTTAAAGATATTAATAGAAGCCCTAAAAATAGCCATCGAGAGAGATACTTAATACGCAAGAAAATGCAGTCAAGGAGGTGAGTACATCATCTATTATTAGCAAACAGAGTTTTATTTTATAAACTAATTAATTTTGAGGAAAAATGAAATGCCTGAGAGCAAAGAAGCCCAACATTTCACAGTGTGCATCTGGGGAAGCCTTGGCTCCCTGTCACATCACATTCAAACTGCGATTTCGGGCATTGCCGTTTCATAACCCTCTTACATTTGAATCATGAACGTTATCACTTGCAGGGTGCCTAGAACGGCAAAGAGGAGAAATTTTAGTTAACTGAGTTAAAAGCCTCAACTGTCAAGTGTTCCACCTAAAGATATAACATTCTCTGTTAGAATTTCCACTGCAAACCTCCCGTACTGAGGAGCCAGTTTAACTAATGGCCCTTAAATTTGTGCAAATGACTAAGATTGCAGAAAAGTAAAGCACAGGAATTGGCTCTCCAGCAAGACTCTGCTAATTAGTAACTGATACAAAAATAAAAATCAATATTCTTCATTCATGGAGAAGAGTCTTTTGCGACTGCTTTTGGCAAGTAACTCTCTTCCTCCCCAATCACTCTATGTAGAGTCCAGATAAGCTCCATGACAGAGCTTTGCTTATCACCACTACTGAACCTGCATCAAGAAACGTTCAATTGTTGCAGCACTTTAGAAGTAACCTGTGGACAGGACGCCTGGCAAAGCAAAAAGAAAAAACTGCACGACAAAAATCAAGCAGCATGGAGAGAGTTTCACCCAATATTTAATAATTTACAACCACCAGGTCCTCAGAGAGTGTGAACAAGAGCGAAACAAGATGGTTTAAAGCAATCGGGTTGACAACTTGTACAGTTTCGTGAGGACCCAGAGTCCTGTAAAGCACTGAGTGACCAATGACACACAACAACAACGCACACAACGTGCGCTGAGAACTATCCGCCCACAAACAAACATTGCGAGTCCCAAGGAATGATTGTCTGGTACCAAGATGAGGCTGGCAGCACCAGCACTCCCTGGTTAATTATTTCTGAAGAGCCGTAATTAGCGCCTGTGAGAAATGGAGCAGTTTACTCCAGATCTCCCTGTGCAAGACAGTCAAAATGCCACCACTGCAACGCTGAATTTCCTCCTTGACAGGGAAGAGTGGGAATTGTCAGCTCACCAAGTATTTCAAGGACTTGCTTCAAAAGGGGGAAATGAGATAGGTCATAAGTAAAACACTAGAAAAATGAGCGTTAGATCTGGAGAGCCTTTCTCAATGCAGAGCAAGGCAGCCGAGAGCTGCCTCCTTGCCCAACGAGCAGGTTTCGGTGCCCATGGGCAGCTCAGCTTCTTGGGCTCCTGATGGGTGCTGCTCTCCGAGCTCTGCTCCGGTACTTGCGCCTGAGCTTCCCGCAGAAGGTCACATTGAAGAGCATGGACACAAGCAGGGATCCCAGGGGAAAGAGACTGGAGAGGATGCAGCAGCAAACCGAAATCCCAGGGCGTCAGCAACGGGCCTTGAAGGAACTCGGAAGTTTGGGGCTGTTCTCCTATCACCAGCCTCTAATCAAGCACTTCAGATATACCCAGCACATAAGGCATCTGCAGTTGCATCTATTTAAAACCCTGAAAGCAGCAATTAGGAAGCAGAGATTAGGCAGCAAGAAGTGGCTTGTTCATTCAACCCCTTACTCAGACGAATAACGTAACACTCTGCACGCAGTCGGGACACGTCAGACTTGGACCACGTTCCAAATAAATCCTGATGCCCTACAAAGACTGCCGGGGTTTCCACACACTGCACATCACAAAAGTTACTCCTCCTTTTGAGATGTCAGCAAACACAGCTGTAATTTCACTATACAGGGAGTCAGGGCTGCCCACTGCCCGTTGCAGTTCAGAGTGCAATTTGCTGGGAGAAAAAAGTGGGATTGGCTTGCAAAGTCTCCTGGGAAGTGAGGAAAGCCAAATGGAATTTCATTTTAAATTTCTTTCTAATTATACATTAAAATTAGGATTAAATTATTATACTTAACATTAAAAAACCCCCAGATTGTTTCAGGAGAAATTTCTAAAACCATCAACACCTGCTTTTCCCTTATTTCTAATACATAAGGTACCAGTAAGTGAAAAATCAAAGCTCCTGCCAAAGACTCAACAAGCACTAAAGTAAATGTTTCCTTCCAAATAAAACAGTGTGAAAAAAAACAGAGATAAAAAATGAATGTGCTCAGCTCAACACATGCCAAACAACATTCTGTGGAAGCTCTTAATTCCTGCATGGAAGTTCAAGACTTGAACTTGATGTTCCAAGACCAAAAACACAGCAGACCTTTAGCAAGGTGCAAAGCCAGGAGAGAGTAGGCCCGGGCAGGTCCCAGCTCTCCCGTTTCTGTCCTGCTGCTTCTGCCCTGGCTCCTGCTCTTCTCTCTTCCCTGCTCCCTGTTCCTTATTTCCTCCTCCTACCCTTCCACGTGACTCCGGGTGCTGATGGCACCAAGTGAGGGCAGGCAGCCTCTGCCAGGCGCAAATTCCCTCCCAGGGTGGCAGAGAGGGGAAGGAGCCCACACAAGTTTCAGCCCAGGCGCTGAAACTCCCCGGGCTGGCAGGGCTGGTCGAGCCCTTCTGGAGCTGGAGGTGACAGCGTTTATCAGCACGCTATAGGCGGCATTTTTCAATGCAGCTCTCTCCTTTCTTTCATTTCGTACACTTCAAATAAGGAAACATCCCAGAGCTTGTGAGCGCATGCTGGATTCCGTTGCTATCTGCAGAAATTAGTTGCTATAAATAGTTTTTCCAGGCTTTTTAAGATGCAGCTGTACCAAGGTCCCATTAGGAGGAGATTCAAAATCACTAGGGCATCGAATTATTGTCTATGCCACAGAGGTTGCGACAGCAACATCCCACCAGCAGCCTGTTTTTGTGAGGAGGCACGGGCTATGCATTGCAACCCCGTTATCTCTGAGCAGGGCATCTGCAAAACCCTTTGAAACGTTTCCTCTCAACAAGGAGAATCCAGCCTGGAAAACAAGCCGCGGTTACCACGACCGGGTAACATTTTGCTGTGTTAGTCATGACCTCCTAATATTACAAGCTCTAAAAGGACTCTAAATCTCAGAATTAGAGAACAAATAACGCCGTAACCTTAACACACGTTCACCACTTCAGCCCTCGTACATCACCTTTCAGATACAAACTGCTATTTCACAGAACAGGGTAGCTGGCACCGTATGTCACGTTATCCGTGATAACGTGAAAGAGTCTCAGATTTGGTATGGATTTCCCAAGCTAAATCCTCTACTAGGCGAAAGCAGAAAGCAGCGCGCTGACGTTCCAACCTAAATGCATCAAATCTCTTCACTGTGAAATCAGAATTTAAACTCACACCTGCCAGCGAGTGATAAATGACCATATTGGAGCCGCCACAAGTTTGGGTCTGGCACGGGCAGGGTCCTGGCGGCGGCAGAACCCCATCGCAGCCCTGCGTCGCTGCCGGCTGGGCGCGAGCCGAGGGCCAGGCTGCTCTGCAGCGGCAGCCCTGGGCGAGGGGACACGTTACACCACGCGTTCTCGTTTACACAGGCTTTGGGTCAGGTAGCAGCCTGTAAAAGGAGAGGGAAAAAAAAAAAAACATTTAAAAGGGAATAAGCTTCTCCTTCAGAAAGCTAAGTGAAAGAGTAAGTACCGTAATTCACTCTTCCAGTAAGGTAAATAAATTTTAAGAGTAATTCCTCATTGAAAGCCAGGATGAACTGAACCTGCTTCTAGACAATGACCTTTTCTGCACTGTTTTGCCTGCAAAACCATGACAACCCCCCACCCCCAAAACCAACCAGATTCGGCAGAACAGAGCAAGGGCAAACACAGGAGCAGCTCTGCTCAAAGAGCAGCGCGCGGCGGCTTCGCTCCTCGCCGTTCTCCTCACACTGACTCAGCCCTTTAATCTTCAAATGCTGCAGGACAAGGATCCTTGCAAGGCACAAATACATCTTTGCAAAAGACCTTATAAAGCCTAAGACCTAAAAAAATAATAAAAAAAGATTTCCTGTCTGTTACGTGTTTGTCTCATGGCCTTGTTTCTGACCCCAGCACTGCTAAATATCTCCTTTTTACAGATGGAAAACAAAACAAACTAGTCCAACAAGCCGGTTAGTAAGATTTAATGCAAATACACTTTAAATGATTCTGGGAGGCTTGAATCAATGACGGAAACACAGTGTTACTCCTTAATAGCACCATACAGAGAAAACAGGGGCATGTTTAATGTGTAGAGTATCAAAAATACGTTATGACCTGCAAGTCTGTGCGTGAAAAGAGAGCCCAAGAGGATGACACTCGTGCAACAGGCAGAAACTAGAGCATCAAATTGCTGCTGTTTAAACAAACCAGCAATATATAGGTAAAAAGTTGTGTTATCAGAGACCTTGGTATTTCTCAAAAGATCATAAGCAGAGTTTGGGGGTTTTTAACCTGAAGGAAAATACCAGCTGCACAAATAGCTCTTTTCATAAAAACAATCTGGACACATACAGTTAACAACAAACTACCCTGGTGTGGTACGTTCTGCAACGGAGAGTTTAGAGTTTCTCGTCAAGGCAAAACCCAGTTTGGACACAGCTGTTTTGGCCAAGTCAAGGAAGCTCTGACATTTTAAGCTGTTCAATAGAATCTTTGTGTAAACCGGTCGCACCACAGAGCTTGCCCAGCTAGACAGAGAGAAGTTTCCACATCCCAACCCAACTTGAAAACAAATCACATTTTAAACACAGCAGTGACTAATTTTAGAACTATTAAACAGATACTAAACTTGTTAAATAATAACTGCCGCTCTATCCCTCCCAAATCCAAAGTGCAAATTATGCATTAACAAAAATTTTTTCTATTTTTAGCCCGTGACATTTTTGAAGGATTCATTACCAGGAGGGCTGGAAGGAGCTGACGCTTCGCCCTGTGTTCCCGAGGAACAGGGAGCTTCTTTATCGTCCTTCAGGGCGCCGCTGCCGCGGGGCCTTGTGTGGTTTGGGTGCAGCTGGCACCGTGCTCGAGGATGGCGCGAGGCTCCGAGGGCAGGGAAGGCCCCGGGATGAGCGGGGGGCAGCACTTAGGGCATGCTGCTCTGAAACGCGGCAGGAAGGGAGTTTTTAGGAGCAGACATGTTGCCTGGAAAACCATCCTCATGGCAACGTGGAGCATGCCATAAAAACAGATTAATGAGATATCAAGGGGTTAAGCAAACATTTAAGGGGTTGATTCATACTCTTAAGGAATGCCAAAATTAAGACCGTGTTTCTTATAAAGCAAAGAGGTGACCTACCTATTGACGTAGAGACTCTGCAGACTCAAGAGCTCCGGCATTGCAAGCAAATAAACTGCAACCTTGAGCTCTTGGAAAGCTACGGGCACGTTTTAGGCTACTGCCCACTGCCTTGCACCCGGGCGGCTTTGAAAACACACAGAAAACCTGAAGAGGCCACAGAATTTACTTGGTACAAGTGTGGGAAAGGAGTTTGGAGCGTCGCCACAAGCCCCGGCGGCCGGCTCGGGTTTCCGCAGGACGCGCTCGCCAGGGACGCGCTCCGCTGCCTGGCACAGCTGTCACTAAAGCCATCCTCACTCTAGGAACGTTACTCCCATCCTAGCTCAAAAAAAGAAAAAGGCTTGAACATATTTCCAACAGATGTGCTTTGTCCTCTGCTGATTTCCTGATGTTTCCCGATGGCTGGTTAGCACGAACGCTCTGGCTGGTCGAGGCACAGATTGCATCTGTTGCCTCGCGTCCCACCAGTGGGAAAGAGACACCACAGAAGACACGAGCATCTCCTTAGAGCTCATCCTACAGATAAATAGTTTGCTCATAAAAAAAAATAAAGAAATCTGCATTTTCAAAACAGCCTTAAACCAAGGGGAAAAAAAAAAGCTTTAAACGTTCTCCTAGAACAGGTTGCCCAACAGAATAGTGCTGTCCTTTTGAACGGCTTTGGCAGGCAAGATAACACTGCCCTCAGTATTACTTGGCAGGCGAGATAACACTGCCCTTCTCCTCCACCTTGGCATCCCTTGCGCTTTATTAACCACATACAGCAAAATACCCCAAATGTAAGAAATCATCCTCCCCGAGTAACCACAGCCAGAACTTGACTCAGGGAGCAAATTTCCCCTGCCGGGAAACACCTGCCCACGATCTGCACCTTCTCTTTCCCTACGCACAGGGAAACAACAGAACAACCAAAGGGAGCCGCACGGGAACCGATCAGACTCAACAGCCAAGAACAAGTGTAACATGTTCTGCTCCATTGGAAGGTGCATTCTAAACTGCAGAGGGAGAAATAAACAACAGGCTTGATAACCGTCGAGTTCCCGAGGATGGCAGGGCTGCACCTTCTCCCTGCTGCTGGGGGCCGCTAGGAGAGGGGCGTGCAGAGGGAAGGGATGTCCCCTCCTGAGCAGCGTACAGGACAGGGGGACAAAACTTATGGAAAAGCTTGAGGAATCCACTGCGTTGCTGGAATTATTTTATTATTATCCAATTATCCATTAAAATTATCCAAGATAATTTTGTACTTAAATTCCCCTCCAAATAACCATTTCAGCACACTCTGTGCTTTGCGTTCATCCCGAGCTAACTGCTTGATGAAATACCGAGCTCTGCTGGCTTTGCTCTCCAGTCTGCATTATATCCTACCCAGCTTTCAGATGGCATTTATAGCTCTGTCCTTGCTTACAGTCATAATTAGCATAATTTAAATTATATCAGCTACTTAGGTGACAAAATATTTTGATGTAAAGTTTTAAGAGGTATTATCATCCTATTAAAATTTCAATACTGAGCTCAAGCAAATAATTTCCATTTCTGAGGAACATATATGGAAAGCAACAGGATAATCTGCACATATCAGCACACCCAACATCTCCTTAGGGTACTGAGCTTCCCGTTCCAAGGATACCCCTGTGTTAACGCAGGATTCCACACAATGCGGTTACTTCAGGGGACCTCTGCCCTGCAAATAAAAATAAATATTAAAGCTTGCGTTGCTAATTACAGATTATGGCCAGACCCCAACAGTTGTTCCATGCAGAACAATATAGAACTTGATGTATGGACTTCAGCACTGATCTACTTGCACAAAGCAGCCTGCAAGATCCAGACTATATAAAGGAGTAAGAGGAACCTTTATTAGTGCAACATGAATTCGATCCTACACTCTTACATAGAGCCTCACTGACTTCAGAACCGATACAAATTACATTTTGGAAATTCTGGAAATAAATCGGTTACTCTGCCCTCTGACCAGCCTAATTTCCATTCTTTACACTTCACATTTGATGGTTCTAAAATTAACACTGCTGATTTTATCACCACCTCCCCCTTCTTTTAGTCAGGTTAGATGTTGATTGATCCTTACGTCTGGTCCTGCCCTTTTAATTATTGCAATAAAAGCTTCTTAAATTAAAGACGATGTCCTCCCGGCACACAGGCACACATCCCACTTCAGAGCGGGGCTTCATAAGGCTCAGGCAGTGGTGGGAATTCTGAAGGGCAGCATTTGCATAATTTGAATAAAAGCCAAGAAAGAGCAAGATATATTAAAAATTAAATTCTACAGTAAGTGTACAGTAGTTCCAAAGTGATGATTTAAATTACAGAATAATCTCCAAGGGTAGCATTTAGGACACCACTTAAATTTACCACACATTTCTCAATGCTCTCGGCAGAAAGCCTGTTCATAAATACATGCATGAAGCCAACTAGGCTCTCCCCACATTTCAGTGATATACAATGATGTCCATTCCCCCAATCATCTTCAGCTACACATTTACTTAAATAATCAATACACTGTAACTATGATGTTCCCATAAACTCATGGCCTATCAGTGATATTTTTTCACTGAATGTCTTCGAACCAAGTCACTGGAATCTCAGCTGCTGTCAGTCATATTAACCTCATCACCCCTGTTTTATTATTCTCTCGTAAGGATTCAAAAGCACTTAAAAAGTAATAGTGATGAGCCTTGGGACTCCCATGTCCCATCATGCTTGTTAAGGTAAAAGGGCTCTGTAAAAACTGTTATTTGCAGAGGATGTGACTATAAATAAGTACAATGTTAGGCCAGAGTCAGGGAGAAGTTTGAGGTGCCAGCAGGAAAGCAAAGAATCCAAAGTCAAAAACCCTTGTGCAGAGCCAGAGAAAGGGATGTGGTGGCGACAAAGGCTTCATCTGCCCTTCCCAATATAGAACTGTCTGTATTATAAAAGATTTTACAGTGTTCTCATCACATTTTTTATTAACAAAAAAAGATCTGTGCCAAGACAAGGGACACGGAGCAAAAGTCAGGCCTATTTGCTCCATTACGTCTGTCCTAGATAGCAAAGCAGCAGGAGGAGGTTCTGCTCTAAGAACTTCAGGAGTACACCTAGGATGGCTGCTCTTTCCTTTCTTTTCATGCAAAATAAAGGAACTATATAAAGCATTTGCTGTGATGGAAAGAAGACTCAGAGAACAGTGAAATATGAATAAAATACAGCCTTTAAATATTTGTAATATAATGTCTTTACGTTCTAGAATGAAAACTGCACCTGACCTCGAATTGGCACTAATAACGTACAAAGGGAAATTCTGTCTTTGTAAAATGTTGCCATGGAGCAGACCCATGCTGAAGCTTAATGAAAGCAGCAGAACTTTACACAAACACGAAAACTAAACCATTCTTTAAACCGTTCACTACACAGCCTCAGGAAACTGAAGCAAGACTTTAGGTGTGCAGACATTTTTGGGTAAACTTTCCTGACTTCCACAAGCATACCAAGAAGGGCAGGCTCCAGTTTTACAGCCTCCGTGATCTGTCCCGTGCCTGGATGCCTAAGACAGAACACAACACTTCAAACATTCCTCAGAGAAACCGCTGGCCATAGCGTATATAAAACCAAACACTGAAACCAGCTAATATTACAGCACGCTGTGCAGTTGGCATAATGATTTATTCTCTCTTAAGAAACAACAGAGTTTCTAAAGCAGTGCATAATACACATCCGCTTGCCTTTGAAAATGTGTATCAGGACCTACCAGTAAAATGAAAATAAATGTTACTATTAATAGGTATTAAAATATTTGAAACAGAATATAAACAAAAAGGTTCTCTCCCTTTTTACTAGTCTCTTGCAGCATTTATTTCATCAATGGCCCTATATACAAAACAGAAGAACTGAAAATTATTCAAGCACAGGAAGGTAAAAGTTGCCTTCTACTAAGTTCACATCCATTTCTATTAACAGAAGTTTCAGCTTATAAAAATATATACATCTAACAGATGTATTTTGTAGAAGCCAAAGACAAGAAATGAAGATATAAAACTGACACACTTGGAATGCTCTCAAATTTAATTCATTTAAAGTGTAAGTTAGCAAATAAAGTTACAGCAATCCAATATCTGAGTAATTTTAGACATAAATTCAATCAACTAACCTGTCACAATGGAAAAACTTGAAAAAAATTATACAAACCTTCATATTCAGCTCTGTTATATTAGTCTGCAGCTGATACAGCATTTTGTTGCACTATTACATCAAAGCATAAGGAAAAACAAAGAATGTGCCAAACTTTATCTTGCACAGGCCTCAGACTGGTTTAGCTGTCAGCTCTGAATGAGATATCACTCCCACATGTTTAATTACAATCCGAAGAGCTCCATGGAATCACATCCAGGGCAATGGAACAGTCAGTTCCTTTTCACTGTAAAAAAACGCTGGGACAGCTAACTGATTCAAGTAAACAAAACACAATTTAATGTCTTCGAAGTGTGGGAAGGGTGAAAATGGCTCTGCTTTGGAGTTATAATTAAAGACCTTTTGCTGCAAGACAAAAATGGAATTATGTTCCAGTTTTGATGAGCACAATTTTTGGGGGCAAAATGCACTGCGAGGAAAACGGTGCTGACACCCATACTACCCACATTGCAAGTTTATTTTGGATGAGCTCAGGTATCTTTCAAAACTCAACAGCAAATATAGAAGTGGAACCTTGATTTATGGTGATGGTATCAGGGCCTGACCCGGGCTCTATCTCCTTGCAGGAGAGGACACAGGTTGCTTGCCTAAGGGGAGGGACAGCAAAAGGAGGAAGGAATAAGTAAGGAAGAGTTGGCAACAAGACAAATGCACACACACACACAGAAATCTTCTCTTCAGGTTTATAACCCATATGCCAGACTATCTGCACCTCGTAACATTATTGCCCTCTAAAAGGATGGGGCAAAAGGGAGCTGGTTGGAGGAACCCTGGACATGCAGGGATCACGGGAGGCCCAGGCACTGGAGAGGGTTGCTGTTCTGGGCCTCTGCTCTCAAACAGATACCGCTAAATTATATGCAGGAAAATACACTAAAAAGTCAACTGCTTTAAGAATTCCTCTGTTCAGTTTCTGTCTCAAATGACTTCATGCAGCAATTTTAAGTTCCACAAGAACAGCCACAGCCTCTTAACGATTTCCAGGGAACTCATTTCTCAGTCTGAGGCCAAACAGAAACGTTAGTTAAGGTAAACTGTAGCACATGACTAGTAAGTGATAGAGAGAGCACGGAGAGAAAAGCCCACGCACTGCTCAAACTGGGGCCCATGCTATCCAACCCTTCCACGCAAAAATAAAATGATGACCCAAGAAAACCAGTTTTGGCATGAAAAAAAACAAAAGCAACAACAACAACAAAACACACAAAACAAACAAGGGAATAAGTGGTGACGGGTTCTTGTTAGTGGAGGTGTTTCTTTGGTGTTTTTTGGGGGCAGGTCATAAACCAAATAAAAGAGAACACGGAGCGATAGTTTAATGTGCCATTGGTATCATACGTGCAGTTACAATATTTGAATGATTGTGAGAAAACATAATACTCAACTGTTTCTTAATTATATTCTGATTTTATTACAGTAATTATCATAGACTTCTAACCAGCCAGGCACTTCTTTGTTAGGAGCTATATCTGGCACACACTACCTGTTCCAAAAGCTTCCCCTACCTGGATAGGGTAAAATTTAACACTCAGAAGAAAAATGTACTGAAAGTAAATTGACAGAGTGAACAATAACAGAAAAACAGCAGGACCCGAATTCCTGTTGCAAAAGCACAGTATTTGGGAGCAGCCTGTGTCTGTAGATGTCTATAGTGTGACATACATTTCAGCAAACCGCAACACCAAAATACATCCTATCAGCAGCAATCAGCAAGAATATATTCCTAGGAGATGGTTGGTTCCGCTGAACTTGCACTTTCCACTTAATTTCCAGACTCACAGATCACCAAAGACAAGTCCAGGACTTTTGCCCAGACACTCCTAGACTACAAACCCTCTCTCTGAAGAACACAGTCCCAACCCAACGTAAAATACTAAAATCCTACAGTTACTGCCTGAAGTAACACATAGCAATACACAGCTATACGATTAAGCGGCAATTTTGAATATCTGCTTGCTGGGATATTCCGTAGCTGCTTACATTCAAATGCATACATCAAGACAGACGAGCAATTTAGGCCATGGCCTGTCTTTTGCAAAGCATTTGCACAGTAATAATGCAACATTGCCCCTAACCTCTGCAGCATTAAGGGATTAAAACCAATACCAAAGATTAATTTATGTCTTTTGTAAATTTATAGGGATCCTGTAATATCAAAATAAGCACACACACAAAAAGTTTTGTAGAGATTTCTAATGGAATTTTAAAAAGCTTTTATCTTTGATTCTAAAGAACTCATTTAAATGTTCTTATGCAATCCTGAAGCTGAACATTACAGCAGAAACCTGGGCACTGATATCTGAAAAAGAAATTCATTACATACAATAATTGAAAATATGTTTTAAGGCACAAAAAAACCTAACAAAAAAGTATTAATGATAAAAAAATCATTAGAATATAACATTAAGTTTTAATTTAAATAAAATTTACATGTTAAATAAATATCTGTTCTTGTGAGGATGTCACTTAAAAATAAGACTTCCCTTTCATGTTTTGTGAGACTTCATTTTAAAGGAAGCTTCAAAAACATATAAGCATATGCTTTGCTTGCTGCCATAGTTAATATTGCAGAAACATTAAACTAGGAGTTTTGTTTAATTCATGAATTACCAGCACAAGAATTCACAGAACAGTTGTACTTTCTTAGCTAAAAACATCATTCGAGTTTGATGCACTCCTAATGGGGACCTCTCCTCTTCCCTTTGCTAACCATGCCAGAAGACTTTAAAACAACTTTGGCAGTCCTCAAAATCACATAACTCTTAAACCTGCCTGACACCACGTTTCTGTTTAGCAGGAGATTTTACAGCACTCTTGAAAACAGATCTGAAAAACAGCTGCTTATAATGGAAACTCTGACGGACCAAGAACAGGAGCTGTCACTATAATACTCTTTCCTTTCCCTCGTGTCATAATGAAATTTCCATTATGTTCTTCATTTATCATTCTTTTATGCAAAAACAGTCACTTCATTAAAAAAATGAGGTTTTTAAATGCTACCTTCTAGTTTCATATATTCTTTTCATTTTTCATATTCTCACTAATTTTGATCACTGTCTTCCTAGTTTTAACTCCATGAGTCTCTTGCCCGCCCGCCATTCCTCACATTTTCTAAAAGGTTAAAAAAAGAACCCAAAGACAGAAATGTTACACTGTAATAATGATTTTTGTGACTTTTTAATTGACACTTCAGAAAGTTCAAGTGGATTTTTAAAATTCAGCTGCTTTACCATGGAAGGTTAATTTTTGAAGACTATTTTGCCGAGTTTGTGAAACTCTCTTGAATTATGATTCTGGCAAAAAAACCCAACTCACTACTATTAAAAAAACCTCACACCTCTCAAACCTAGTTCAGTGACAGTAACAATCTGCAGACTACCATAAAACAGTAACAATCTACAGACTACCATAAAACTTTTGTCCGTGTAAGAATGCAGACAAAATGCTGACGTACAACAGTCTTCATCAAAGAGGCAATGCAGAATCTTGCTTGGTTGTGGACAAAAGAGACTTCAACATATTTAGGTTTAGATGAAAAATAGCACTTCTTAAGTCTGGAGATTTTTAAAAAACAGCTAGCTTTTCCTTACTTACATTCTTGTTTATGTTAATATATGGTGCTTGAAAGGAAGACCAAATTTTAAATTTTTGCCTACCTTGATAAAGATAAGTCCTCAAATAAGACCATTCTTAAGTAGTTAAGATAATCTGATAGTGGAAGGAATTCCAGCCCCAAAATTAAAAAGAAAAAGATACTGGAAGCAAACTGCTTTACTGAAACCAAGCTGTGGCTCAGAGCAGTGGACTGTGTCCAACATAAGCAAGCCACCAGCTGCCTGATTGGAAGATAGAAGAAAGTCAACATTAGACTGCATTTAAATTATATAGTTATCCTCCTCAAATTTGAAAGCTTGACATTTCTTTCTGTGTATCAATGGAAGTCTTTGATGAACATCCAAGTAATTCCTTAACTACAGGCCAGTGAATTATCCCAAATGGAGAGCAATTCAGGAAATGCTACTCCAGGACTGACTAAAGGCTACAGACTGATCCATAACTTGGCTCTGGAGGCAACGAGCAGCAGAAATCTAGAGAATCGCTGCAGAGTTCAGTATTAACATCTAAGGAGGACAGGAAGTTGCATATAAAACTTATGGTAAGGGCATGGTTGCATGCTCACAGTTTCAATATGCATTAGAAATGTCTTGCAACCCCTCATGTTTCAACTTGCAGAAAGAAAAACATTTACTACAAGAGCTTTAAAGGGCATCGTTGTTTTACATTCAGTTTCTCAGAGGTATAATTTCAAGAAGCAGCAGCTAACATCAGCTTTCACAAAAATACCACAGAAGATATAATTTCACCTACTAATAAATGAAAGCAGTACTGAGGAAAGTTAAATGGGCTCTAAACCATTAGCAAGCAACCATTAAAAAAATGTAATGAAAGGAACGAGCAAAAGGCTGGCTAATGAGTACACAAGGTACATCAGCACGTCAGATAAAAGGAAAGAAGGTGGGGGAAGAGATAGGGACAAGAAAAAGCCTCATCATAATTAGGTAAACATGACAGACAGAAAAATAACAATACCTGGGTGGGGTTATTTTGTCATTAAATGTAAGATAAAGATTGTACTTTGGCAATAGTACAGAATATGCAAGAACACAGCCTATCTTGCCCTGGTTTTCATGCAAATCTTCTACTCTGTAAGCTCTCAATTTCTAACAGTTAATAGAATTTATTAAATCAGCGAGTTATTAGGTGGTTTTATATGTGCTTTTTTTGTAATTGAACATTACGTAACACAGAAAAATGCTGCCTGTCCTAAAACGTAGTTCAAACCAAAGGTCCTCCTAAATGTACAATGTATGAAGATTAAAAACAGGGAGTTTGGGTTATGAAAGGAAGCCATATGACTAGAAAGTGAATCCTTTTTCCAAAACGCCCACACAGACAAGAGCTTCTGATGTAAAAAATGGTCTGTGCAAAATCTAAATTGCACAGATTATTTTCATGAAAAGTTAGAGCTGCACTCTATGCAGATTATACATTTAACGTGAAAAGACATATGAAAAAGAGACCATAATTTTGCAATTTTTATTATTATAATATGAACAGTTATTAGATGGATCGCTAAATTCCTAGAGTTATTTAATTAAAATAATTGTCTTCATTTAAAGTGTGCACAGAGAGGGATCCTCGCTTAGCTGTTCTAGGCTTAATTGTTTCCATCTTGCTGCAGGCTTCACTTCTAGCCACCATTCAAGTGAGATGCAACAGGGTGTGCTAACCAACAAACCGTTTGTGGCTTACCTTGGCACTGGAATCCTTGTTTCCCAAATCCCCTGTATGAAAAAAAAAAGAAAAAACACCCGTCTTAATATGTTTAGTTATTATTTCTTCTCATTAATCTACTATAAAAAATGGCTTCATATAAAATTTCTTTAGATTTTACTAAGGCAGCAACAGATTTAAAAACATACAACATAGAACAGCCCTCCCGATTCAAAGCGGAGAACAATAGCTGTCACCAGCCATGTAATTGCTGCTTCTGGCAACATTTTTATTATTATTATTATTATTATTATTTCACAAGCTATTTTGGATCTACAATTAGCATCATCTGTGATTACTGCATAATATTTCAACTCCCTGCATGCCACATGTATACTTACCAGCAATATAAAACATTCCAAGTTCTGCAAAAGGCCTCTAAAACAGAGCAAACAGTTTCTAAACCTAATTTCACTGATATTGTTACACATCTCAGCTAGATATCAGTAGTCTATTGTATGGAAAGTAGGAGGGTTAAAGGTTTTGCTTGCTTCGATATAAATTACAACAAAGAGGCCCCAACTTGAAACAAACTCTTCTCTCATTTTCCTATAAATCTGCACATAATATTTTACCTATGAATACGGAGATACACAAGCTTCTGCGTACGATCCAGAGTTCAAACACATACTACACCTCTGGCAAAATGCCATACTATTGCCCTGTTTATTTAAACATCCAACAGTTTCCTCAAAAATAAATGTTTTGGAGTATCCAACCTATAAACATTTCCCTCTATTTTCCCCTCTTTATAGGATGGTTTTTCATCTAGACAATTAGTTACTTATTTTAACAAACCAAAACTAAGTCTAAAAAACAGGAAATTGAAATACGGACTTTGTGGTAATGTAATAAGCATATTCCCCCCTTTTTAAGGTAGCAAATGGGCAAAAAATATAGTTATTTTTGTAAATTTTAACTCGAAGATCTCTTCCTACTGTTGCTACGAATAGGTCTAAACGAAGATATTCAAAGGAAATAAAAAGTGTTGTGCAGCACACACAGCTATTCCGTCATATCTTAGTCTTTTTCCCGTGGCTTGTCCTCAGGAACGTAAAAAGCAGAGACTGAAAGCGTGCAAACGAGACTGTAAAGCCAGGAACGCCGACAGCCGAACTAGCGGCACAAAACAGCCTTTTAGGGAGCTTTTGGTCCTTTTGAGCGGCCTCGTTGGGAAGGAGACCCCTGTGATACCCAGGGAGTTCTCTGGCGTTCGTGCAGACCCGCATCGCCACGGCCCGTCCCCTGGCCCCCGTGCCTGCCGGTTAAGGGTTTGGAGCAAACATCTTCCCTCGATCAATTTCAGCAAGGAAATGGATGGAGAGGGTGGTTTAAGAAAACAGAGGGGCAGGAAATTATTTTGGCCAGCGCCACCTGGTCAAGCAGCACCCCGAAACGAAAGCAGTGTGTTTGCAAAGAGCCTGCAGCCGGTGCAAGGGCTGTTTGAAGACCCTTTGGAGCACGTTCGCGTGGCACAGGGCACGTTAACATCCCCACATCCCATGGGAAATAGATGTATCTTGGAGGAGCATCTCGGGGCATACGGAGGACTCCGTCCAACTTTGAAGGAGGAAATGAGACAAGTTTTGGAGCTGTCACACGCTGTGTTGAAGAGTATTAAGAGCTCCCTAGACTTAACTAGGAAGCAAAGAAGAACAAGAGATCTCTGCTCCTCTTGCCACCTTGTCAACTACAGGATATCCTTTTGCTTTCAGACACATCCTGCCATCAGGTGCCCTTCTCATCACAGCACTTTGCTTTGGTTTTTTTTCTTTCTTTAATTGGGTTAATTATCTGCACAAACAGGGAGCTCACAATTAGCCCGCAGCATTCGTTCGCCCCTCAGCATTTTGGAATAACTTTGGAGCGGTTTCCAGAGGTCCTGCTGCTTTTCCCATGCCGAGCTTTGCAATTGTTCTCTTTTAGAGAGGAGGGATTAAAGACAAAAGAAAAGACACGCTCCTAGGGAAAGTTGTCTCCTCCTGCAGTCCACCCAGCTCAGCCTCCCTCTCTTTTCCCCCAAATCCCTCACTTTTCACATACATCTTAATCGCTTCTGGAGCGGCCAGGGATTCTCCGGCACCCAGGCTGAGGAACAGGCGCCAAGGTGGCCACGGTCTGTGGGACACGGACGCTCGTGGGAAGGACAAGACACCTGCCCACAAGCACAAGAGCCCGCCGGGTGCATCCCTCTCTCGGTCCTTACGTAAAGTTGGTTAAAACGGGCCACAGGTCCAAGGAAACCCATGGGGAAGCCCCCGGCACCTTCGGCAGCAGGGCCAGCTCGTGACTGAGCCTCACGCCTTCCTGGGCAGCAGGAAGGGCCGCAGGACAACGCCGACGGGGAAGCCTCGTGTCCTGCCAGGCAGGAGCAGGGGCAGCCCAAGGCGGCTTCCGCAGCGTCCCGGCTGCAGGTGCAAACTATCCACGCTGCCCGATCCGACCCGCCGCCCGGGCGGGCCCCTGGGCACCCGCGGCGGGACAGGGACCGCGCAGGACGGGCCCGAGCGACGCGCGAGGGACGAGCGGCCGCGCTCGGCCTGCGGCCCGGCCCAGGGCACGGCGCCATGCCAGAGGCACCTTGTTTTCCCCTCCTCTCCCGAGGGCTTAGCAACGAGGGTGCCCATAGGAAGAGCTGCTTCCTTCCTGGCAGGAACTGCTCTCTTAAGTGGCAGTAGCAATAATAATAATAATAATAATAATAATAATAATAATAATAATAATAATAATAATAATAATAATAATAATAATGAAGAATATCAGCAGCAGTAACAGGAGAGCCTCTTCCCGCAGCGCGCAGTCCCGCGCGCTCCCTGCCCTGCGCAGCGGGGCCCGAGGGGCAGCAACGAGTTGAGGGCGGCGCTGCCAAGTTGTGCCGGGCCAGGGTCCCCCCCGGGGGCCGCAGCGGGGCCGGTCCCCGCCGCGGGGGGACGGGGGGCCGCGGCGGGGCGGGCGGGTCCCGCGCGGGGCGCCTCACCAGATGAAGTCGGTGCAGTGGCTGCAGAACGTGGGCTGCTTGAAGAAGCGCGCGATGAATTTGTGCTCCTTCACCTCGTGCACGTTCTTCTGCCTCAGGGCGCCCTTGCGAGCGAAGCGCCGCGCCGCCTCGGGCGCCGCGCCGGGCTCCGAGCCCGCGAACACGTCGGCCATGGCAGCCTGCTCTGCTCTCCTCTCCTCGCCGCTCCGCTCCGCTCCGCTCCTCCCCGCGCCGCCGCCGGCAGCCGCCGCCCGCCCCGTCCCGCGGCCGCCGAGCCTGTGGCAGCGGCGGCGCCGGGCGCTGCCTCCCGCTCCCGCGCCTGACGTCGGAGCGGCGCGTCGGGAGCGGGAGGAGGATCCGCGCCCAGCGCCGCTCCGCCCGCCGGGCCGCGGCTGCGGGGCCGCCCCCGCCGAGGGGAGGGCGGAGGGCAGCGGAGCGGAGCGGCGCGCGGGGGCGGCACCTGCCGCCTGCCGGCCCGGCCCGGCCGCTCCCGGCGCGCGGCGCCGCAGCCGCCCCCGGTGTCACACTCGGAGCCGGCGGCCCCTTCTCTGCCGGTCACCGCCCGCGGCAGCCGGTCCCTCCGCGCGAGCGGCAGCAGCTGCTTCGTCCCCCGCGTGCCGGCGACCCGGGAGCCCGGCGCCCTCCGCTGCCCGGGCCGCCCGCGGTCGCGGCTCCCTTCCCGCGCCGTGGCTGCCCTGCTCGCGTACACGCGTGGGTGCTGCTGCCTCAGCGTTGACACCCATCATAGGACACCCACCCCAGGGCACCGCTGAGGGTCACCCACCATGGGGCATCTACCATGGGACACTCAACCTGGGGCACCACTGAGGGACACCAACCAGGGGACACCACCATGATACATCCACCATGATATATCCACCATGGGACACCCACCATGGGACACCCACCATGGGGCACCGCCACCCCAGGGCTTCATCGTGGGATACCCACTAGGGGACACCACCATGATACATCCACCATGATATATCCACCATGATATATCCACCATGGGGCACCCACCATGGGGCATCCACCCCAGGGTACCAATGAGGGACACCAACCAGGGGACACCACCGTGATACATCCACCATGGGACACCCGCCATGGGGCACCGCCACCCCAGGGCTTCATCACGGGACACCCACTAGGGGACACCACCATGATACGTCCCCCTGGGTAACCACTGTGGGACGCAGACCCTGGGACATCACCATGGGACATCACCATGGGACCCCACCATGGGACCCCCTTGCCTGCTGCCGCCCTCCACCTTCTCTCATCCCAGCAGCTCTCGGGCACCGCGTGCAGCCCCATCCTACCGGGGCGCAGCCACCCGCGCCCGGCGGTGACAGCTCCCCGCACGGCCGCGCTTCCCACGCCTGCCCGAGCACCGTCACCCCCTGCCACCACGAGGGACGGTGTCACCTGGCGCTGCCCCTTCCCCTTCCTGCGGCCGCAAGCGCAGCCGCACGCCTGCCGAGCCCTCCGAGGCCGCCCGGCACACGTGTGTCGCACAGCAGGCACACACGTGTGCCACGGAACAGATACCACTTGTCACGCGTGTTGTCCTGTCTGTAATTTTGAAACTAAACTGGTGCAAATGTCCATGACATTTCATCAAATGACTCTTCAGAAAATGTTGAATTGAAATTCGGGCATCCAGCTAGATCATTCATTTACATCAGAACTCTGCAGTTCTTCTGAAACTTCTTCCTTATCCTCACTTCTTTGGTGTTGTTTGGGCTCTCACAAGTCTGCAGAGTCATTTTGGATCCCAGTTGCTGTCCTGAGGTTGACTCTGGTCAAGGTCCGTTCACTGGAACACCAAGGGCTGCAGCCTCCCACTTCCAACACCTGCTGATTATCCCAAGGCAAAGCGGAACCGAACCAGAACTGGCACTGAAGGTGATCTTAGGATCGCTTCATTATGGCTTAGTAAAACAATCATCTTATTTTGCACCATAATTAATGATTTGTACTTTGTGAATAAACACATCAGGCAAGAGAACAAAAAACAGCAACAAAAAAGAACATTATTTCTACATAGCAACCCCACAAAAAAAAGACATAACACATAATTTTCCATAATTTTCCTTATTGCACATAATCTATAGCTTCCCTTATTTTATTTTCTATATATAACACTTACAAAATGCTTTTTCCCCATTATAGAGATAATATTTCATCTTGAAATTGCAAGATTTGCCGTTATTTGATTCAAGATTTTGCCCTCACAGTGTGAGCATGGAGGGACGCTGTGGTGCATTCACCAAATGCTTTTAATACCTGCTATCCTAACACCAGCATCCTCGTGCTGGGAAGCTTTTAATTCTTGGACATTCGTTTTCCCTACTGCAGATTCGGGCTCTCTGAGGGATGCAGGAGCTCCTGCTCCTGCAAATCGTTGCAAGAGGGATGTCTGCTCTCCCCTCCTGAGTGCGCATTCCCATCAGCAGCCCGGGCCTCGCTCTGCTGCTCGGGTAGTGTTTGCAATTTGTTTCTCATTCAGGCCATCTGGACGAGGAGTCAGCATTATCGCTGCTTGTGTTCAGGCATATACGTGGTTATTAAATCAGAGCACCAGCTTTTCCAAAGAGCTCCATAATTCCTGACTCCAGAGCATCATTTATGGAGTCTTACGGTAACAACTTTACTCCAGTGTGAATATTTGGATAATGTCCAGCAGAGCTCGTCTCCGCTAGAAGTTCCCATTGGAGGCTGTTCAAGTTTTTCAGAGTTTTTGTCTGAAGAACTTAGATCACTGCTGTAATAATCACGACCATCTCGGGCCTTTTTCCCTTGGTGTCGATTCCCTCCTGGGTCTGTAGGTATGAGCATCTGTGGCCTCTGTGACAGAGGTTTCAAATAGCTTTAAAACTGCTGCCTGTGAAAATGTTTCTCTCTTTACGATTTAAGTTGGATCAACTTAAATCATTTTTGGAACAAAAAACAATCAAAAATTGTCTCTTTTCCTAAACAAAGCATTCCTGGACTATTCAGTCCCTATTTAAGTGCTCTGTGCTGTGTTAAATGAATTCCAAGACAAAGCCAAGGAGAACTCCTTTGTCACCCTCTTTGGCAATTGCACCTCTCTATTATTTCCTACTCATAAGGATTTTTTGGCAAACGGGTCGGTTCCTTCTCTAAGACCTACAAGGAAGTTCACGACCTGCTTTCTCCTTACATTTCCAAGCAATTTACAACCACTTCCTTTTCTAGAGTACCAGAATGAGCAGCTGGATGACTCGACCACTGCACATCAGTTGTCTACAAATTATTTACTTCATCTGGTCTCATCTCTCAAAGTCAGTTTGTGAGACATTTCTTTATTAGCCATACCAGTCTGATAGCTGCTGGACAGGACATAGCAATTAACCAGGAGAAACACATTTCCTCCTACATATTTTCTAGACCTTATTACACATTCATCATTCATTCTTTTCTCAACGTTACCCACACTGCAGGTTGGATCATTACCGGGTCATTACAGGTTGGGTACAGCCCTGGGTCACTAAACACATTTGTTATTAATTTATTCCATGCAACAGAGAGCTTGTTTACATAGGCTAGTACTAACGTGAAAGTTTGAATCTATGCATCAAACCCCAGTCAGAGAGAACACTAAGTACGGAAATAAATTATATGAAAGATGAAACTTCATAGAAAAAGTATTAAAAAAAAATGGACAAAAATGGCATTCTGTAAAACTGTTAATTTGCAAAGGATGAAATTGTCAATTGATGATATTTTCAAATGAGCAAAATCCCCCTTCCCATTGCTACCTACAAGGTAGCTCATAGCTGCCTGTGATCTCCCCTCATAGCAGCTCTCCATTGAACTGGAAATAAATGGCTAATGATATATAAAATGTTGGAAGCAAAACCGATTATCTTTTTCTCTTATATCAGGGTTCTCATCAGAATAATGAGTGACAACCTATTGTTTTCTTTCTCCATATCTAAGGTGTGATAGAAGCATACTAAAATATCTCCTACTTGCACAGCTAAACATCAGAGCTTGATGCTATTATATCCTGAAATGTGGTAGGAGTCCTTTGGGATGTATCATGGGCTTTTGCCTCTTTGCAGATTGTATAAATAAACATTTCTGCCTCAGCTGGAATATTTGCTATTGTTGTTTTTCAGCAGATTTTGACCTCCCTACCAGAAATCACTCTGGAAAATTTTGAATTATACTTCTGAAAAAATAATTCACATTCTTTCGAGTGCATCAGAACAATTCTCCTGTGTAAGCAAATTTTCAGTCTTCAACTGTTCACACAAGCAAGGCGGAAAGACTTTCAAAGGACCAAACAAAGCAGTCACAGCGCTGTGGCAAAGACTGAACCTCTCTTGTACCCACTAAACAAGAGCCTCTCTGTTATTTATTTAGACAGACAGGTTTAGAAGAAGCCAAGTAGTTGGTTCTGCTTTGGACTGTTGACCTCTGGGTTCCTTGCCCAGAAGAGCCAAAGGACAAAGCTGGGGTGGGAAAACCCTGGGTTTAGGGGAGACGGAGCCTCTGGAAGGGCCAGATGTTGGGCCAGAGCAGCCGGGTCTGAAAACTCCCTGCACTGAAAATGGTCAGAAATGGAGAAGTTACTGGGAAAAGCATCACGTGTGCTTGTCCTGTCCCCTCTTTGCTGAGACGTGCATCTGTGGTCGCTGTTAGAGACAACACCCTGCTCAGTTCAGCCCTGCATGAACCACTACCACAGCTGTCCCCCCACCGCATGTCGCTGCTAAAAAGCTGATGAAAAATCACCCTGGGAAACCTGCCTTTTTTCCCCATTAATTTTGGAGAAAAATTGTAAACTGCAAGGTACCGTTTAAATTCTTTGTTGCAAAGAACATGGGCTGGTACGTGCATGCAGAAGGTTAAAATACCCAAACGTGGTCCGGAAAGCTGAGTCACTCCACTGGTGTGAGGCTTTTTCCTCCCAGATTGCTGTAGCCCCCGTGTGCTTTTCTGGCCCTGGGCTGGGACAGAGGGTAAATTACTTCATACCACTTGATTGCTGGAAAATATCTGCCTTGGAATACCATGGATTTCCGAATGCCCAGCATTAGATGAGCTTGTGATATACCTAAACAATACTTACAGTTTATTTATACTATTTCTAGGCCATGTGCTCTCCTGCTGACATCAATGTCCAAGAGAAACTTCCCACTACATTCCATATGAAACATACACTATCTTTTATTTACCGTATCGACACAAATTGTCTGTTGGATGGGGTGATGCTTTTGCAAGAGGAAGCTGAGCAGAATTTTGCCAGGAGAAAATAAGGTGCAAACAGATATGAAGTAAGTTGTAGTTAAAATTATTATTTTTGGCAGCTGACTATTGTTTATCATGGATATAGGAAATTGTAACTTGCATGTCTCTTTCTGTTTATTCTACAGACTGTATGCACGAGAGGAAAACAAATCACATATTTCCCATGAGCTGGAATATGCTGGATATGTTCTTCTTTTTCTGTACAACCATTGTATTATGGCAGGCTGATATAGAAAAAGCAGGACGCTCTTTCCAATGGTGTGATTCCCAATTTTACGATTTCTGTCCACACACTACACAAGTGTTTATACTTATGGAAAGACTAATAACTGAAATGACGAGAGTTTGGCTGGTCAAACACGACTTTAAAATACTTGTTTGATTTAGAAGAACTGAAAGGCGCAAACACTGACGCACAAAATACAGGCTGACATTAACTTCAAACAGTTATTTTAAAAAGCTAGTGATGCTTAACTAAAAATTAAAGTGTGGAAGGAAATCTCTGCCTCAGCGGCCTGACGCTAGAACGGATTCTGTTCGTGAGCATTTGTCATTTACTCCATTTCCTCACCAGAATTTTAATTCCTCAAAAACTAGAAACTGTCCTTTAAAGATAGTAGAGACTATTTCTGGTCTTTAATCCAGTATTGTGGATTAAAGACTGAAAAGATTAGCAGACTAATACATATCATAACAAGGGAACATCGCTTTAGATTGCATTAAGTGTGTCGCATGCTACCATTCTGTTTGGAAAGGTATGGCAACCTCAAAAGCCCCAAATTACTATTTGTAAGAAAACAGTACAGATGTTCTTTTAACATGAATTATATTTTTAAATAATTCTGTTCCAGAAAATATTATTTTAAAATCAGACATCTTATCCTCAATGCTGCTACGGAAAAAAACAGGGCATCCCGTATCCAAGTGGCAGGATTTTGTTCCGGCTGTATTATATCCTGCTTGGGGGATAAGAGCCAGCTAGCTTTCTTTAAAAAGCTCTGGAATGGGGGTAAAGCCAAGTGCAGTGATATTACTCAGCCTGAATATATCCTGATGCCCCTGGAAAATACGATGACCTTAGTTAAAATGCAATGGCTTTAGGTAGAAAGACTGGATTGTTTTTAGGAGTGCAAAGGAAAAGGAAATGCAGTCGGTAGCAAACACGCTTTCTGAGCAGTTTCACCTTGCACTGTAAGTCTGGTTTGCTTTCTAGACTGCTCCTGACCTCTTCTTCCCAACACATCTGGACTTCTTCTCCTTTCAAAATTTAAATTTACGAGAATATCACTGTTATCAGTCCTGGCAATGTCATTTTTTTTTCCATTCTATTGCCAAAAAGCTGGCAGGATCTTGTCTTATCTCCTTGTACAGTGAACAAAGGGAATTGATCTATGGGACATGAGCTATATTTCCTTGAGTTTGTGCGCACAATATTACAAAATAAATGCAAAATTGCAACAACAAGGTGGCTGGATGATGAAGCAGATTACAACACCGCAATCAAAAGCCTCAGAGATGTTAATACACGCAGGTGGAGACCATAAGAGTAGCTGAGTGGCCTTCTGGAAACCAAAACAGGTGGCTGTGTTTTCCCAAGAACTCAGCATGCCAAAAGTTTACTTTAAATAGAGTGGACACTTTTGAAAGCATGGCCTTCATTTAGCTGCTAAATAGAATTGGAGCCTTTCTGAAAATCTGATTCCAGTTATTGATACCAACCACTTCAAAATCTGCTTCCTCTTAGAAAGGCTTCATCCTGGATTTATTGCTGGAGATTAGAGGCTGTCACAAAGTGAAATTAGTTTATTGATATCTTCATACTCTCTAATGGGCCAAACTATACAAGTTCCATACTTCTTGGTACAATATGAGTCTGTTAACAGGATCCAGACACAGAACGACGTGATGCTGTTAGCGTCACAAAAGGGTTGCATTGACAGAGGTCTATGGGGAAAGCTTAAACAGTAGCACGTTCTTCTGACAAAATACCTAGCTCAAGACAAATGCTATCACATCAGTCCCAAGCTCACACACGTAGTTTAAACATTCAAGTGCACTTTAAGACATCAGCTTGTAGAAGTGGCTGAGCTCTGGATCCAACATTTTGTGAAGTTTTCAGCCATGAGACTTTATTTTCCACCCTGCAGCCTTGTCAGTCAAGAGTGAAGTAGGATATTTCAACTTTTGGAGTACTTTTGCCCCCTATATATGAGCAATACTATTGTAAACTATTTGTCTCAAATAATAAAGATTTGGGGCAAATCCCTGATCTTGTAGTTTTGTTAATTGCATATGAATTGATTTAAATCAGGTATAAACCCAGTAATGAAATCCCATTAAAAAGCCCTGACAAAAAGGCACTGAAAGCCTTTGGCTAGCTTGGGAAGGTTTTGTCTTAGGCCATAAGGGAGCTCAGTATCCACGTTTTGATTACACTGTGCAGAGCACAGGAGCTGAAACACAAAGACGGTAGATTTATTCATCTGGAACACTCTGGACTTATGCCCGGAAAGAATTTAACAGATAATATCCATGAGTTAATAGAGATCATAGGATCTATCTAGATTGAAGCTGTCGATGTATTAGGTGATAGCAGTGGAAGCTTCTGACACAGCCAAAAAGCATTGATGCTAGGCTGCTTTTAGACACACGCACTCTGCAGTGAAGTTTTAATGTGGATGAATATATCAAACAGCTTCTTGGTTATTGATCTTCTTATCCATCATCTGGGAAAACTAAAGAATAGCAGTAAATAAATCTGGTCTCAGCTGGGCTTTCTGATAGTATTATGGCAATGTGCCAGGCCAGGCTAAAACAATTCAAAAGTGCTCTTATTTACTCACAGAGCTCCTTTTCCAGGAGGCATAAAATCATTCTAGGACAAAAGCTAGCAAGGATGGCTCTGCTGGATCACAAAGTGGTGAAATGCCAGTGACATTTTCGTGTACTGAAAGTGTAAAGTGCATTCCTACAGCACGGCTGTTTCCTTGCAGAACTTGTATCAGATCCTGACCAAGTGTGAACTCTCCCTGGCTCATAAACAAGACGACATCCTGAGGCTATATATATATATATATATGTATGTATATATATGTGTGTGTGTATTTATACGTATATGGCCAATGTGAAAATTTTGTTCCAAGCTTGATGGGGGAAGAGGGACTGTTTGGTTTGAGCTTGGATAGCATGGTATTTTCCAGCCTCTTCCATGCAGTTATGGTGACCAATTGGCTCCTTCCTTGAAGGAAAGCCCTGTCTGCACTGCTGCACCAAGGGACAGGCAATGAAGGAGGCATCACGCTGTGCTTTTATTAAGCCGGTCTGCCTCAAAAAGAAATATCCCTTGCAGATCTGTTCACTGAAGAGTCAAAGCCTCATGGAGAATAATTTGTCCCCATGGCTTCGTAATGTGGTGTTCCTGATGAAGGAACGAAAGAGGGTTTTTACACAGAGCTGTGATGAATATGCATCAGAGGAACAGACTGTTTTACAATATTTGGGTCACAGTACAACTGTGAGTGAGAGATTCTCTGGATTTTCAGTGCAGGAAATGAGAAGGCGGAGAGGAGGAAGTGGCTTTAACATGTTCTCTTGTTTTGTGTATTATGAGCTTAATGTATGTGAAAACCAAAAGGTTTTCTTGCCTCCGTGAGAGACCATAGGCCTATCACCTGGAAAATTTGTCAGTGTCAGGTTTTTAATGCCTCAGGTTAACACAAGATGAATATTCTAATACTGCCCTGTCAGTAAACTGGAGAATGTTTGGAGTGATTTAAGGCCTAGGACTAAAATTATAATTTACAGCATCATCATTCTAGGAGTATTTCACTAACCAGTAAAACCATGTAAAAATCTAAATGAACTAAGCATAAGTATTAAATGCAAATAATATTTAGGAAGCAGGGAGAGTCTCATCTTGCACAGAATTGCGTCTTTAAGACTGAAAATGACTCAGTTTACCTGCTCACCTTGTATTCATTATCCTTTCAGTGCAGGGGAGCGCTCGAGTAGCAGATGCGTTCAAGGTGATAAAAATGTTTGTGCAGAGTGTAAACGAACCCTCAACAAATATTTTTATTATTTTGCATCCAGATAATCACCTTATGATTTATGCTCTACACTAAGAATAGTAAAGACTAATAGCCATGTTGATTTGGCTCCCCTGAGCAAATGAGAAAGTCCTAGAGTGGGATTTCCCTATTTGAGGATAAGACTGCAAGATCTAGCATATAGACTTCCCTTTTTTCTCAAGGTCATATACTTTATTGTTGGCTGACAGCTTGATTTACTCTTACTCTGAAGGAACATTAAAGTCAGTGACCCCCAAAAAGAATTACAGAGACCAGCTCATCTCCCAGGCCCATGAAGGTGGCCTTGTGCATCCAGAAATCAGCATCTCACTGCTAGTTATCCCATTTCTGGGGTATCTGTATGTGAACAGAAAGATGAAAGATACTTAACAACTAAATGATAATTAGCATCTGAATGAGAATAGGACTAAATTGGTAAATAATCAAAGATTAAGAACATTTTGTTCTCCATCCTAACTCCTACCTCTGATTATAGCCAGCATTTCGCCCTTAGACTATAATATTATCAGTGCTGGAGACTGTTAGCCCGCGCTGTGTTTATACAGTCACAAGCAAAATGAAGTTCTGCTTCATGATAGGGTTTCTAGGAGCTGTAATAATAAATAACACGCAAAGTTATTCATGTGCTTAAGGAGTGGGTTGGATGTGATGGGAAATTAGATGACATGCATAATTGCATACTATCACCAAATGCAGAAAGAATAAGATTGGTTTGCTGATGCTCTGCCAAGATGAACCCATACAATAATAATCACATCCTCTGCAGTCACTGGAAAAGATACAGTTATTTGCAACATACATTCTTATTGCTGAAAAGTAGCTTTCAAGAGGAATCACAATATTAGCAGTTATTATGCGGTCACGGAAAATGCATACTTAAACAGGCATTCAGCTTTACTTCCAGTTTAAAAATTAGCAAACTTAGCACACACAACAGATATTCAAAAACTAGAGAAGAAACATTAATATACCCAACACGGTGCTATTCAACATGGATTTTTCTATTATGTCTTTTCCTTAAAGTACTATCAAAAAACTATTTATGCCCCTGCAGTGCCCATGGCAGAGCACATTGTGCCATCTGGTGATTGCAGCGAGAAATGCTCCCCCAGCCAGGGCTGGAACAGGTGAACTTGCACCTATCTGTCCCTGGGCTCTTTTGAACACAGACAAGAATGTAATTGAAATATTGGGCTGATCTAAGGAAGGGTTTGAACCAGAGGCAAGAGGTTGCATCACAGCACTGTGATGTGTTGGGAAGGAAGAAGACATGTATGAAATTGTGTAAAGAGAGAAGAGAAAGAAGCAGGAAGTGACAAAAGGAAAAAAAAAAAAAAAAAAAGGATGTAAATACAGAAAAAAGAAAGTCAATTTTTGCTGCTGATTTAGCATTTGTACTTTGTCCATTGGCATTGTGCGTTTGGTAAATATTGCAAGAGTCCCGGCCCTGCACTGAGAACCAGCCCATTCTTAATTGTTTCATGTTGTGACTAAAATTTGTGTTTCCAGTGTAAACAGAGAAGCTTCCCAGAAGAACAACAGCAAAAGGGGAGCAGAGCAGCGAGAACTTGCCACAGCCCCACGTCCCGCCTGCGCCTCGCCTGCCCCGCGCTCGCCTGCCGCTGGGACGCACCAGGGAAGGAGGATACTCAGATGAGAAACACCCACCTGTGGCACAGAGGTTGCACAGATGTCGTTTTGGTGGCACTTGAGATGTCCCTGCAGTTCAGCCTTGCTAAGCAAGGGGAACTGTAGTGATGGGAAGATTTGTGGGCACCTGTGTAGCTTTGGCTTCATGGCCCCAAATCCCAGAGTTGAAACAGGTGCCATCAAACAGGGATAATAGTGCTTTAAGTTTGAACCTTTATCATAAATACGGACAATCAAGAGCCATTATTTCATTTTTCCTAGTGGTGTAGGTATCTTTTGTTAGAAAGATGCTTATTGATGACTAAGTTAGCCATAATAGGCCCACAAACACTAAAGCTTCAAGCCAGCTCATCACATAGGGGAAACTGGGATGACACTGTCACTATCAGCAGAGGAATAAGGCAGCACCAACGTCTTTCCATCACTCATCATTCCGCCTCAAAGATTTCTGTGGTAACTCTTGGGCTTGTTTGGTATATGGGAATGATGAAGTGCAAGTGTAAATAAAAGCTCCTCAGTGAAAGCTCCACTCTCTTTTTCCAAACATCTGCATCCTCTAAAAAAAAGGGAGAAAATGGTTATTGTTTTTCTTTTTTTAGAAACAACAGTCCCAGCAGGAGATGCTCTGCAGAAACAACCGCTGAGGAGACATTTCCAGCAAAGATGCTGTTTGAATTCCTGCATTATGGGCGAACGGAACATGTGATGATTATTTCATCCTTCATTAGAGGCAACACAAGGAACCTTTTATCTTCTGTTTACTGGGATCAGAATAAATACAAAGAGTTAATGTGTAACTGCCCTTTTGTGGATGCCTTTATTTTTAAGAGAGGAGCCACTGGACTGAGGGTCATTTGGGAAGACTGTGGCCAGCAGCAATGTATTCCCCAGCCCTGGCCGTGTGCCTGCTTGCTCTGACCCACTGCGCTCTTGCAGGAAAAGGTAAGCAGCTTTGCCTTTCCAACAGGAAAAAGCATCCTGAAGTGTGGACGGGGGAATCTGGAGAATGCAACAGTGTTTTGAAACCTGTAGGCAGCTCTGGGCAAAAATTCTGCAGTTTCTGCTCAATTTCCTCCTCCTCCTCCTGCATGCAGAGGGCTCTGGGTGTCATTTCTGGCACCCTCTCCCCCTAGGCTGCACCGTTGTCCCTTCACCCCATAGCAGGAGCTCTGTGTCCCCACAGCAGCGGTGGGGACGTGGTGGGGACGTCACTTGTCCTCCTCGCTGGAGGCAACACGCTCCCTCCGCCCCTCCTCGCCCTGCTCCTTTTCTCAATCTCATGACAAGGTTTTCGTGCTGTCAACATTGCAGAAGTGTTTTGGAACCAGAGCGTTTGTTCCACTCAATGGGAAAACTGGGGGCAAAGGAGAAAGGATAAGCTTGGAAATAGAAAAAAAAAAAGATATTTTATAAAATAAGAAAAAATTAAAATCTCATTTCAGGCTAACTCCAACATACTAATTTGTACTGAACTGAGATGCTTTCGAGTCCTCGGTGCCATTTTTTTCCTAAAATCATTTGCCATCATTGACTCGCTTTGAAGAATAGCTTTGTAAATCTCTTTTATAGTGAATGTATCTTTCAGTTAAAAAAGAAAGAATAAAAAAAGGCAAAAGATCTAACTGGGACTGTTTACAGAGCTGCCACGATGGAGAGAAGAAAACATTTTTGCTGGCTAAGGCTTTTTGCAGCCATCAGCTGGTGGTAGATGACAGAAAGACGGTTTAATTCAGGGTACCTGTGCTTCCTTTTCAGAAATAGCAACAGCAACCACTTTTTTTTGCCCCGTTTTCTTCCAAAGTCCCTCCTTTCTCGCAGTGTGTTCCAGGCCCCCTGAAGTGATGTTTGCGACCATCGACGTGGAGAAAAGCGTGTACGAGGTGGGCGAGCAGGTCCAGTACACCTGCAGGCCCGGCTTCGTCCCCAACAACGGCCAGACCAAGTACAGCTGCCTCCCGACCGGCCGCTGGCCTCTCAACACCCTGCTCTGCCTGCGTAAGAGAAACCACCGAAAATAAAGGAAAACAAAGCAAAGGCTTCGTGTCATCCCGCTAATGTAGCCCGCGTTGGTCTGTACGGTGTATAGTGATGAATCTGTTGCTATATATAATAGACTTGTGTTGTGTGAGTGCTTTTTCCTTGTGTTCAGGAGTTTTGTATCTAAAAGGCACCCTCAGGAGCTGCTGCCCCCCAACAAGGGGCTGGGTGCTGGGCTGGGGTTTGGGTGCTTCACTTTTTCTCCTCTTGTTCCTACGTCTGTGACTCAACATAGGTAAGGGCATTAGTGGTGTCTCTTTATTAACCCTGTCAAGAAGCTGAGAAGCCTCCATTCCTGTCCCGTGTCCAGCCTCTGCCCTGGATGGTGACGGAGGTTGGACCCAGCCCAGGCAAACCCAGCAGTGCTTCTGTCCTCCTGCATCTCCCGGCTGGAAGCACCAGCCCTTGTTGTATCAGACATAGCTCATTTTTGCCATGTCATTGCATAGGAGTTATTTGCCTCAGACAATCAGTTGCTAAAAAGGAATTAATCATCAAGAATTTGAAGCTATCTTTAATATATTTTGACAGAAATATAAAATAGTTGGACCTTGGAAATCTAGGCTAGAGGAGTGGAGAACCCTGAAGGATTATGACAAAACTCTTTCCATTATCCTAGCTTCATGTCTCACAAAATAATGTTATCCTTTGTTATCTTTAATTGACAGCAAAAAGATGTCCCACTCCTGGGCCCTTGCAGAATGGAAAAATTGATTTTACAGACTTCCACTATCAGAGTTCTATAAGTTTTTCATGTGATCCAGGGTAAGCTGTCCTTTTTTCCTGCTGTTAAATAAATAACCTAAATCACATTATTACATTCTAAGATCACCAGCTGGAGTATTGCAAGCCAGAGAACATAGAGACCAGCGTATTAAAATCCACTTCTACTTCAGATATTAAAAAATAACTTATCTTGTGATTCTCTTCTACCCTGTACAGACTTCACTACAGCTTCCTGGGCTTTTGCTGCTCCAAAGCAATATCTTACAGACATGGAATCTATCAAAATAGCAGAGATTTTGTGCAAAGATTTATTCTGGACCACTTTCCTCTGCTTTTTAAATCCTCTTATTACATCAGGAGATGAAATCCTCCAGCAGAGAGAGGATAATCTCCCTCTAAGTTATGCTGTGAGGCTCTGGAGGCTGAAAATTTTGTTTCTGTGTCTTTCCAAGCTCAGTAAATGAAAACTCGTTAATCCCAGTTTGGTCCCTGAAGCAAATACACTTCTACTCAGGGCTGTTTGCTAGATTTAGAAATGAGAATGCATTTAAAGAAATATAGTAAATGCAGGGAGATATTTGACAGTCCTACCTGCCGTGGGACAGAAGGCAGTATTTTAGTCAGTGATTCTCAGTTTTGGAATGCTATAGAGTAGACATTTAATGCTTGAAAAGGTCCACCAAAGGAAGTAAGCCAAGTTCCTGTTATGTCTGCTTGTAAGACACCATAATCTTTCATGCAGAAAACAGCTTGATTTCTCTCCATGTCAAGCTTTCTGGTAACCACGTCTTTCTATTTTCAGGTACAACCTTGTTGGGACAAGAACGAGCCAGTGCACTGCAGATGGAAAGTGGACTGGAGTCCTGCCCCAGTGTCTACGTAGGTGTTTGAGCACTAGAGAACTACACTAGCTCCATTAGAGCAGGAAGACTCCTTTACATGTTCAGAAATACATTTATTCAAGAGCCTTTCTTTAGTGTGGTGCCAAAAAAAAGGGTTAGGAAAAGTGAGGATGTGGTTTATGTGTTCAGTTTTAGATGCGTGGATTGTTTCCAGAGAAACACAGCTGGATGGTCTGTGCAGCAGACCGGGACCAGGGATGCTCTTTAAGGCTGAAGATGGCTAGCCACTCAACTTCATTTCCCTATATACAAATATAGAATACTGACATGCCTTAGCAATTTTTATGTATGTTTTTGCTACAAGCTGCCCTGCATAGAGCCTTTACTAAAAAACCAGTGTGCTGTTTCATACATTGTCTGAGAAACATTGTAAAAAATCATGAATTTCTTTTAAAATTATTTTTTTTTAAATCTTGGTAGCTACACTTAGGTATGGTACTGTGCAGGTTAATCTGGTTATAGGTTAATCTGGTTATAAGCATTTTGCTCTGTGTGATATCCCATCACAAAAGAGTAACAATTCAACCTTTCAGATGTGATTTTTAGGAATTCTTTGCTTTTCTAGCTGTGACCTGTGCACCTCCCGCGCTTCCTGAATTGGGAGTTCTTTCATACAGGACACCCAAAAAAGTTTTTACATTCATGGACACGATTACTTTTGAATGTGTGCCACCTCTGGCAGTTATTGGAAATGAAACAGCTACCTGCCTGGCCAATGGAAATTGGAGTGGCATTCCAGAATGCAAAAGTAAGTAACTTCCTCCATCAACACTTACATTTTCCCTAAAATTGTATATATAAAATCATTTGAATGATATTACTAAAGAAAATTGACACAAATATCATATCAAATTATTATTGCAACATACAGGAGAATTATTTGAAAGTCAGAATCAGGAATGAAAGGTGATTGCTAAAAACATCTGCATGGTTGCATGCAACGTGAGTCTGATAAAATATTTGTTGCGGGGTAAAGGTTATACAAACAAGACCAGTTAAACTTAATTCAAAACATGGAATCAGAAACTGACCTCTCCCATATATTGAACATTTTATTCTACTGCTACGATCAGCTTAAGAACCAACCTGAATGCAGAGAACTTCACCAGCTTCACTGAGCCTATGTCACATTTAAATAATTTTTGTGTATAAGTACATATTGCAATTCAAAATAAGTAATATTTATTTATGCTTTTCTTTAAAAAAACATTGCTTCCTCTGGCTATGTTTTGCTGTGCAATAGACTGCAATAAGCAAGAATGGAAATTGTATGTGTTTTTCAAAGTATATCTTTCTTTTAAAACTGCAAAATTGATAAAGCTTTGTTTTTGTACCACAGCTGTCACGTGTCCCACTCCAACAGGAATAGAAAATGGATTCATAAATTTTGCTGTTCGCAGAATATATTATTACAATGAAACTGTCAGCTATAGCTGCCAACCCAGCTACGTGATGGAAGGACCCAAGGCATCAAGATGTGAAAAGACAGGAAACTGGTCCATAAAGCC
Organism: Eudromia elegans; assembly: GCA_003342815.1. Classification (NCBI taxonomy): domain Eukaryota; kingdom Metazoa; phylum Chordata; class Aves; order Tinamiformes; family Tinamidae; genus Eudromia; species Eudromia elegans. Next base: position 3,505,754 of record PTEX01000049.1, read on the forward strand.
AACATGTAAAGGTATACACACACTATTCGTTAAAAGCTATGTATCAAATTGACTTTTCCTAGAACTCATCGTTGATGAGCTGTCTCACCTTTGCAGAAGAGTTGACTATCTCAATAGGAACCTGAGAGCTTAAACACTGTAAACTCAAGGGCTCTGGTAATCTAAAAGGACTCTCAACACCAAACACTGTCTACACAGTATATCTAAATTGTCTTTGCTAATCAGCCACCTAATTTTATTATGTCTGAATATTTCCTTTCTGCGCCATTATTAATTTTTTAATTTAATATAATTATAAATTTTACTGCACCAGAAGCTTTTGATACTGCACCAGCATTACTTAGGCATGTGAAATTCTTCAATACTTTTGTACAAGCAGGAGTAGTAGAACAGTGTACAAGCAGGAATACTAGAACATGAACAGTGATAAAGCATTATAAAAATATTTTGATCTGAGTAGCTTATTTTGTCCGAGAATCAGGTATAATTTGTATCAACACATGATGTCTGTTGCTTTGCTAAAATAACTAAGCTTACAAGTTGCTTAAGTGCTACTATTATAGTTAAATTCTGTATACTGAAAGTCCATTTGCTGAATATGTGTGGGATGCATCGTTTTTCAAATGTCACTTGTGCAGGTTTCTGATAGGATGTGGAGCTCTCACTACCCAGAAGTGTTGCTTATACTTGCATTGCTTTCCAGGACCGTGTAAGATACCGGTTAAGAAAGCTGTAGTATTATACAATGGTGAGAAGAAGAGAGTTCAGAATGACCTAAAGGAAGGGATACAGCATGGGGAAACTGTTTCCTTCTACTGCAAGAATAAAGAAAAATCCTGTGCCTACACTGTCGCTGCTGAGTGCGTGAACGGCAATCTCACCCTCCCTGCTTGTTTCAAAGGTATGAATGATGTTACTGTCAGGCTTGGGGGGCAATGCTGTAACTCAACTGCAGGACAGATTTGGCTGGTAATGAGCCTGCTTTGCACTTGAAGTTGTAAGAATAAATGGCCTGGGATATGGAGAGAATACACAGTAATACATTTCCCTAAAATGTGAGAGCCCTCCCTGTTCTCATCCCTGTTCTGTTCTTAGGCAGTGTTACCTAGAGGTGGGATATCCCAAAAAAAAGGCCATATGTGAAGTGTTCAGGATTTCATGGGCCAGCTTCTTCTAGGTAGAAGTCTACGGTTTTGAGAAGCAGGGAGGCTGGGTTTGTGTTCTGCTGATACACTTCTATGACGTGGTGACTGGCAGCAAACTGCTCGACTTTGGAGCAAGAGCATCAAAAAAGCAAGACGAATTTAGTGAGAGCTGGTTGCTGAAAGTAGTGGTCTGCAGGCACCCAGGCTGTTAAACAGGAATACCTCTAATAAATATTTATGTTAAAAAAAAAAACAGAATAAATGCAGAAATTTGTTTGCAAGAGGAAATGATTTGCATTTGTTTTATCATGTTTCCTTGCATAGAATGTTTCTCTTTGAATTTTACTTTCATTTGTATATGAAAGAAAAAAACATAGGCTGTCCATGGTGAAAGCTTCCTCTTTCATATTTTGTTTGGCATCTGATGAATGTGGCCTTCATTAAAGTAGAAACTAATGTAGAAAATAATGTTTCTTCTGGCTCTTTAAGAAACGGTGTGAACGTTCACTTGTTCAGTAGCATGGTTCGTGTGATGTGTTCTCTTCAGTTGTCACACATTTCAAAATGTTAACTCCAGTTCTTAACTTGTTTTCAACAGAACGTGGATTCTTTTCATCCCTTGTGAAGAAGGACCCATCAGACATGAAACCATGTGAAGACTGAAGACAAAATTAAAAAGTAATAGAGTACCAAATGTTTGTTTTACCAAGACAAAACATCACCTATGTAAAAACAATTTCTTTTGGCCTGTGACTATAAATTTCCATGCAGATTCAGGAATCTCTGAGGACACAGTCTCAGCTGATTCTCCTACAACAAGCTACAAGAAATTATTTCAGCTACTAACTCTCCTTTTCTCTGCCTTCTCTAGAACACTTGCAATCCTACTTCTCTTTCCATATTTCCCAGAATTATATAACTCTAAATGATTGCCTCAATAGCAAGCCCTTTACAATAAAGAATTTTTTCGGGCAAGAATAGTGTATTATTATTTAATATCACCTAGTCATCAGTCAAATCATTTAGCTCTTCGTTGATGTATATAGTGAAGCTTTCACTGTTAGTAATTAGCTTGGTTCTCATTCCATTACCTCTCCCCTGCGATTAGGGAATGGGCCTTTAATTATAGACAGACACAGGACCATCCAACTACGATTTTCCAGAATTTACTTCTGAATAGACTGAGGTAGACAGGTAGAAAGACTGAGACTTCCATATGAGTTTAGAAGAAGCTAAGTAGTGAACCATCATTTAAATGTCAATAGCATCAAAAGATTCTTCTTCACTTTTCCAAAATCTTCTACAAATCACTCATGTTTTCCTGGTTCCAGGTTCACATGAATTTGTCTAGACTTACTTTGTTTCAACGAGTTATTTTTTAACACTGTTTAAATATTACACAATGTACCTGATTCATTTTTAAAGATGGAAATGTGTACACCATTGAGCAACACAATGATTTCAGGTCATTAAATAGCTTTAAGTAAATGGTGTCTTTCATGAGCTTATGATACAGGTTGAGCATTGGTATGATCTACCCTGACAATTTTGATGGTTATTTCTGGTTTTCCATTCAGAAAAAAAAAATTAATTGTAATTTCAGTGTACTAGAAAGTGATAACAAAATGCTTCTGGCACATGTATAATGAATTATGATGAGTCATATACGGTTTCCTTTGAAGTTTAAAAGCCTTATCTGTGATTAAAAGCAGAACTATGCCACACTGTAGGCAAACTAATCTAGAACTTTTAAAAAGGTTCATTTAACTTTAATACTGAGATAAAGCTAGACTTGGAGATGTTACAGCCACCATTAAAAATCCATGAACACACAAACTCTATTAGGTTTTGTTTTTCAATGTTGCACATGAATATTTTAGCAGTATTACAGAAATCACTTCTTCTCATTATTTTAAGGAGATATTAAAGCAGCTATTAGGATGCATTTAATATTTGCACTCAGCAGCAGTATAATTTTCTAATGTACAGAGGAACAAAGAAATTTACACTAGCAACCAAAGAGGAATTTTTGTTGGGGCGGTTTGCAGCTTGTTTTGCTTTCTAATAGGTCTAAATAGGATCCTTGAATGCCTTTTGATGAACAGGTCAAAATATTCAATAACCATCTTTAAAACATGCCTAAAATTACCAGAAAAGAACATCTCTGTTTGGAAACACAGACTAAATGTTGTGTGGATAAATCTTTGGGATCTGGATGTTCAGCACATTAGCAGTGATACCAAATAGAGTTTAATAGAGTTTAATATTAACTTGCTTTTCACAGCAGAACAGTGAAACTGCGCTAAGAAGTTGGCATTCACTGCCACACAAATGCTACTTTTACCTGAAATGATTTGTATTTTGCTCAGAAACACTTGCCCCAGGGAACAATCTGATTTTTCTAAGCAATGAGGGCTGGTTTTAAGTTTTCCTATTTCTATTTACTTATATAGTGGTATAAAAACTAATCACATCTGCTGGCCCTGCTTCCAAGCTGGATATGCAGTATTTGAATACTTGAAAGAATCACCCTTAGGAGTCAATGTCTTTATGCTGCATTTATTATCTAGTCTTCTCAAGCAAGAAGAGCTGGAAAAAAAAAATCTGTGACCTGATAAGTCTTTGAAGTAGTGAAGTGTTTGTGAATCACAACTTTTCAGACATGAAAGGATTGCTTAGAAGGTCTGAAAAATAACGCATTGGAACTAGAGGTGTTCCAAAGGCTCGTATGCGTGAGTGAAGCCTGTCATTTTCTTTTAGACAACCGAAGGAACGCCTTGAGCTGTGCTTATGTCACTTGTGGCAACCTGCTGAGACAGTTATGGAGATAAGAGAACATGGTAAAACGAGATGAGAAAAAAAGGTACTGAATGTGTTTTACTTAAATGAACACATTTTTACAATTCAAATGGGGAATCTGCTCTGTGTTCTGTTTGGGATATTCATGTATTCTACAAGTGTAAATCTGGACTGATTTCCCCTGAGGGTCAGTGCACATTGATACTCATCAGCCTGTCCATCTTTGGCCTGGAGACACGACCATAGTCACTGCTTGAACCTCTGGTTTTTCTTTCTTTTTGAACAGAAGTTAAGCAGTTGTGAAAGCAGTTTCAGTTGTCTGAACAGGCCAGTCCTCTTACTGTGTGGTGAGAAACTCTGCTGCTTTAAAACAAATTAAAGTGGTCAAATCTTCAAAAACACTTAAAAAGACAACTATTTTTATAATTGGAATCTAAGGATTATTAGTAAGCTTTGTAACCTACTCACGAAACTTGACTCTGGATAAAATACTCCGTCTCAGCAGCTTCTATGTGAACGCTCAGGGCGGGATATGGGATTTCTGCAGGCGACCGCTGTAGCTGTCAGAGCCATCGCCTGGGAGTCGCAATCCAGAACCGTTTCTGCCGGAGATTAGCTGAGGAATCAAAGAAAACCACCCATCTTCGACAGCGCTTTTAAGAAACCCTTGTTTGATGTATGCGTGCGTGTGAACCAGGCTGAGACGTGAGGAAGAGTTTACGCCTGCGAGATAAAAGCGCCTCGGATGCCGCACACACGGGAGAGGCCAGCGACAGATTTGAGGGAAGAGAAACAGTAAAGGGAGCCGGGGAGGCCACGGCGGTCGTGCTTGGGATAGTAGCTACAACACCGGCCTGAAAAGAGGTGGAAGGATTGAAAGGACCTGGGGATTCCTCCACTTCTGGATTAATGGATTATTTTTTTTCTTTCCAGACAAGTGGAATCTTTAGTTTCATTTCGCAGGTTGCACACACGAGTCACACATTTTCTAACCCAGCATCCCTCAGATTCCCCGCCCCAGGCACATCTCCCCAGTGAAACCTCAGCACTGCAGAGCATCCTGCTGAAAGTGAGCCTGAAACCAACCTGTTCCCTACCAGGATACACCCGACCCCATCTGGCCTAGAAACAGACAGAAACGGTGGTTGAAATTGACTCTAACGCTTTGCTGCCTGCACTGGGTATTTCTGCCTGTACCCGTGGCATTTCCGCTCCCTCCTATAGATGTGCAAGCCCCGTGCCGTCTCCCCCAGGGCTGGGAGTCCCTTACGAGCCGCGGGGACCGGCAAATCCCGCCCCGGAGGCCGGGCTCGGGCCTGGGCCACGGGGCCGCCCGTGGCGCGGTGCGTCGCTTAGCAACGCGTGGCGCTACGGGCGGAAGAGGAAGCGCGCGCGGGCGCCGCCGGGAGGCGGGTGGGACCCGTTTGAACCGTTGGCCGCTCGGCGCCGTGGGGAAGGGGCGTCGTTGCTGCTTCGCTTCCCGCTCGCAGCACAGCGAGGTAACGGCGATGGCAGCGCCCGCGCGGAGGTGCTGGCGGAGGAGGGGGGTCGCCTTGCGAGGCCTCGGCGTGGGGAGCCTGGGCTGCGGTTAAATTGACCTTCTGCAGTGTTTTTTACCCCAAAGCGGGAGCTGCCGGCTGCGTGCGGTACTTCTCGCACAGCGGCGCGTCAGTTGCAGCCTGAAGCATGTGCAGAAGAGGCGCTTGCTAATGGGGGAGCAGGTGGCGTTGGGGTGAACGGGGTGCTCGGTGCACACTGTAGTGTGTGTGGGGTTAACGGTGCTTATTTGGCTTGCATTTTTCCATCTTCCTTAAAGGTTTGGTGGCACCACACTGAATGTGCTAGCTGTGCCACATCTAACTTGGAAGGGCCTGAGTTTTCTGTCCTTCTTTTCCACCTTTCCTTTTGTAAAAATAAAAATTCTGTTTTTTATTTTATGCTACTTTTATGGAAGAAAAATGATTGTTTAGGATGAGTACTGAAGATGGGGCACGTTAGGTGTCTCCATGCACAAGCTGCACGTAACCAAAGGCCTTTCGGCGTGTGTTTGTTCTTGTTTGTTTTTTTCTTTCACTCTCCTTGAAATGAGCTCTACAAATTTAAACAGGGCACAAACAATCTGTGGTGTGCAAAAAAGAGTTGTTGTTTCTGAGAATTAATTCTAAGGGGACACTTGTTTCTTATTTTCTCTCTAGTCCCAAATCATGTCTTTGCATGGCCCAGGGGGCAGAGGCTGATGGTCAGTGCTGTTTTGTGTCTTGGACTTCAAATGTGCTTAATTTTGCAGGTTGCTTCGTGAGTTTCCAAAATGAGTGGTGAAGAGGAGGTCTGGGAAAAACTGGATGCTGAGTTTGATCACTGTGTTGTAGACATGAAGCCTTATGTTCTAAAACTGCAGCATAGGTCAGGTAAATATGTTAAAATGTGGATACAAATAAACACTAATGTTAAAATTCTGGGCTATGATATATACTAACAATGGTTGTCAGTGCTTTGCTTGTAACACTGTTGTTAAACTAGGTACTCAGTGTCCCTTGTTAATGGGCCTGGTTCTGAGAGGGTTTCTGCACAGCTTCTGATTTTTATTATTATTATTGGGTTCTTCTGTTGATGTTTGAGCTTATCTATCCTATTATAGTGATGTAAATGTGATTTTTGCCTAAATCTTCTAATTCCTGTATTTTTTTTATACTTGGAAGTTTAATACAAAAGCATTCTCAAAAAACTACATAAATAAGAAGAGATACATGTCTTTTCACACTTTGTTTACATGCAAGACTTTCTAAAATAAATGTATTCAGTTCATATGCATATTAAGCTATATCAAAATAAGTATGTATATTTGTTTAATTTCTTTTAGAACGTCAGAGATGTGCCCTATGGATTAAAAAACTGTGCGAGCCTTCAGGAGCAGGGACTGGAATTGTGGGTAGGAAGAATCGGAATTTATACGCAAAACTCCTGCTGCACATGTTGAAACGAGGTGTCCTAGAAGGTCCTTTTACTCATAAGCCCGAACCAGGAATACTGAAAACTTTACCTTCATACATGGTGAGTAAGCCAGGCTCACTTATGTATATTTTGAAAGTATTGCTTGCTGATTTGATATGAATGTATGAAATTCAATTTTGAGTGAACTGAATACAACTGCAAATGGTAAATACTGTTGTTTATTTTGTTTTGTGTATCTTCTAACTGCTGTTGCAAAAAGCTTCTTTGTGCAAAAACTTTTATATGAGATCTGGCTTTCCTTTTCAAAATTCAGGTTCCAAGTTAGTTCATAAAAATAGATGTTCAGAAGGAGGAGAATGTTCTTCCTTTCACATACATAATTTGTGGATCGAGAGTAAGCTTAGCTCAAGATCCTTTTGTTATATTCTTTCGAAGATTTGGGCAAAAATCAAAGCGTTTACCTGACGTGAACTTTAATAGCTTGCCATTCTTGCTTTTTGCTACAACCTTCAGATATTTATAAGGAAGGAAAAGATAACAGTATTTCACATAGATCCTGTTAAGCTTGTACTTTGTTTTCTGAAGATCTGAGGGTACTGTGTCAAACGTGGGTATCAGCTTTAGCAGAAAAGTACAGGACTGGTTCTAACTTATGCTAAGATTACCAATACTGAAGGAAGTAGAGGAAAACAATTATGCTTTTTCTTGCATTTCTATGCTTTCTAAATTTTCATATTTAAGCAAGGTCATATTTGCACACTGCCATTGCCTTTGTTGGAAAAAGTATTGCATTTTTATACTATTGATGTATCAGCAACAAAAGATGCTTAATAGCATAAAAATATATTAGCATAAATATACTCTAACGTTGATTCTGTATTTTAATTATAGTCAATTTATTTTGATGAACCAAACTCAACAAGAGTGCGAAGTAGCAGCCCAGACCATTTACCTGACTGGGTAATGGGAGAACTAGGAAAAAGTGAGCCTAAGCATGAGGAATCATGGAGGATATCCTCTAAAGAGGAATCGCCACTTACATACGGGTGAGATTCTGTATCTGCCTTCATTTGGTATTTCTTTTGTATATGACTTATGTTGGATTTGATAAGCTTTGTTTGTATGTTTGGGCTAGCATGTATTCCTTTATTGCACTCATTCTTGGAGTCATCGTCGCAGCTACAATATTTGTGTTTTATCCCAGTGCTGATGTATGAAAGGGAGAAAGTGAAACTGACTAGTGACAAAGAGTCTGTTTCTACATGGCCCAAAATAACTGAGATGCCAAGTAAGGGAGTGTGAAAATTATGGGGAGATCTACTATACAATACTAAAATAAAAAGAAGTTGTAACTCTTTCTTAGACTTCTTAGTGTGTGAAACACATTTTGTAACATCTTGATGTGTGTGTGTGTATCCTGTACATGAGTACCATATGTAGTCTCAGGTATCTTCTGTTTTGGGAATAACTGAAAGGTACCTGTGCAGTGTCAGTGATAGTAGTTAAAAATGAAAAGTTGAGCTCCTGTTTTTATTCTGTTCTGGTGGGAGTTTTGCTCTCAATGTAAGCACACCCGTATTTTTTATAATAATTATATTTTCAGAATTCCTGACTATACATGTTGCACTTTCACAAGTGATTATCACTGGCTTAGGTTTTTGGTCCCACTGTTTTTGCTATATATTTCACACTTTATTTTTCCTTCTGTTGTGAGGCTGAGCTTTTCATTCTGAAATTATCCAGCTGTAAATTGGATAGACAGACAGGCCTTGTTTCAAATTACTTCCCATTGATTTTGAGTGTCTTGAACCTTTTGCTACTATGTATCCTTTAGATCTGTGGGACTCTAGCAGTCACTTTAAAAGAATAGGGAAACTTAACTTTTGTTTATTTCTTCTTAATCTCATGGGACTGCCGCAGTAACAGGTGTTTCCCAGAGCTGTGGTGAATTCCTTACAGACCCATGTTGCCTCCAGTGTGAAACCCCCAAGAGAAGCAAGTGAATGTGATGGGGGGATGTTACTGGCTAAAAGAAATCTATAAGCTCAAACTATGTGCATCAACTGGTGGGTCATCAGACAGAGTATGGCTGTGTCTAAGCAAATTTAGACTTGTGTTGGTAATCAGAAGTTCTTCTAACCCTGTGGATCGTATAAACCTGCATAGAAATAAGAACATATGCTAAATTTGTAAATTACACAGGAATAAAGATGCGAATGTATCATCTGTTATGGTTCATGGAAGTAGCTTATTTAATTTTTTTACATATTTCTATATAAAACTGCTAGTTATTTTCATTGTAAAGAGCATGAATTCATAATTACATTTTTGAACAAATAGTGTTTTAGTAAACTTTGAAATTGCATTGAGATTTTCCATAATTTGCAGTTTGCAGAGAGTGCCAGCAGATGGTGATCTTGATACATTATACATGTCTGCATTCTTCAGTGTGAATTCAGAAAGCTGTACCCAGACAAACAATATATTTTACTTGAGAATTTTGAATTCTATCCATGACTTAAGCTTTATGGAGAAACTACAGCCTTTTCTTAAGGCAAAACAGATAATCTCAGTGAGAAATGTTTCTGAGTAATTTTTGATATTTATTTAAGTCAAGATTCTCTCTTTTAAAAGAAATGGACTGGAGGAGAACTCATGCTGACAGTTACTTTGTCTTGCACTATGCCTCTGGCTATGTATGAAGGTTTGTGCTCTTTCAGAAGAAATAAATATTCAAATCTTATTTACCAACTAGATTGGAAATAAGACTGAACAAGCTTGGTACTAGAAAGGTGCATCTTTATTTTGAAGCATGAGAGAAGAGGTTTTAAAAGCAGATCTGAGCAGAAATCTGTCATTTCTGACTCTATAGGAAAATTCTGTTTTGTATTTATAGTGATACGAATTATGCTTTAAGAATGTTATTAAAGGTTAGTGTGTAGCTATGTTGTCCCAGGAGGAACCAGTGAGTTTCCCTTGCTTTGTTCTTGGTAGGAAATTATTTACTAGTCTCCTTTATTAGCAGCAAATTGCTTTTTCCTCTTCTCCTTTTTCCAACTTAAAGACGTTATAAGTAACTTCTGTGGACTGGTTTTAGTTTACGGCTATTCCTTACTCACAACTGGAACCCTATTTAGCTGTTAGATACCCTCAATGTTACTGCTTTGTAATCCCTATTAAGCACCCACAGACACTGTTGCTATTTATAGGTGCTAGAGTGGGAGGGGTGCTCCCAGGTGGTGTGTTTCACTGTCCCTTAGGGTTCTGATAAAAGCTGGGCCAGCTTCACAAAAAGTTTGTCTGTGTTTGTCTTCCTCGAAGTGGTTAGTTTATGCTGTACATCCAATAAGTCTCTTTCTCTTCATAAACACTTACTTTGTCTCAGTGTCTTCTTGTGTAAAGTAGAGTATAACTTTTTGATGAGTGGGAAGAATGCAGGGTATTTTAGTGGTCTGACTTTAATAATATACAGCTATTTGTGAACTGACTAGCAGGAGATTTTAGTTGTGACTATGATGCTGGAGAATAAGCAAAAGGATGTTTTGCTTATTTTTTGTTTTTTTTTTTTTTTGTATGTACATAATAATACTTAATCTGTTTTGTTCTCGACTGGTTTTTCTTCCACTGTTTTATAGTTGAGAAACTTATGTTGACATGTCACTAATATAATCTTGGACTTGTTGCTTTGACACATTGCTCTTCACCCTGGCCTTTTAAATCACTACTTTTTGTTGAAAGTGAAGTTCTTGCCCTTGTCTTCAGGTTTGTATGTTATGTGGTTTCTTCTTTATCTAGCCTCTTCATCTTTCTTTGTGTATAAACACACATATGGATATATTATTCTCTGAATTGCCAGACATTATCCTGTGCTGTCTCGTAAGTTCAGCAGACTTGCTTCAAAACGTTCTCCCAAATCATCTCTCTCACTTAATTTAGATCTGTTCTAAAATTGGTTAAGATTTGTCAGGTGATGTAATAACTGAGAGAGGCAAAGAACACCTGTTGATATACTGTGGTGTACAAGACTTCTACTGTTTTTTTCTTTTCTAACAAGCATTTAAAGACTTTTATTCACCTATTTTTCTAACATGCATTTAATAAGAAACCTTCAGAAAGATTTTTGTTGTTTCTGTTGTTTTTGACTTTTACATCTTGACAATTGTTTTCTTTTGACTCTGAAGAGGTTTCTTAAGACGCAGTATATGCTGTAAGCTGCTGAGAATTAATTGTTTTTCCTACTTTCCCTTTTTGTTACAATAGGGAAAGATTCAAGTACAATGGGACGCTAACATTAAGGTCGCATTCTATGAGTCCTCCTCACCAGAAAGATGAAGATAACCCATCCATGGCGCTCTCTGTAAGATGCTTCTCCCTTTTTGTAATAGAACTTGTTCTAGTTTCAATGAATTGTTTTGACGCATCTCCATAAAAAATGTTCTTTCTAGCTGTATGAGTCATAATCCTTGTCTATGAATGTAGATATTTGGGAAAAAGTAATAGGAAGGACTGAAGCTCGGGGAAATTGCCCTCTGCAAGGGTAGAGGAAAAGAATTTCATGTAGGCTACTCTCCATTGTCCTAATGGTTGTCCCCTGTGTAGTGCATAGCAAAGTTAGTCTGATGCTTTGTTTTGCCCAGACTTGGCAAACTGACTCTGTCGACATCATCTTGTGTTTTGCAATTGTAGATTAAAGAAAGCTGCATGGCTGGTTTTGGCTCTGTTTAGTTATAGTTGACCTCTGAAAGAATGAATTTTGGACAGTTTATTTTATCCTCCATCAAACTGTCTGCAATTAGGTTTATAACTGCTTGAAGGAGACTAACTAGGCTTTATTTAGACCCCTTTAGTCCAACATATTTAATGTTATTGTATGTATAACTATAAGCATTTAAAACTAAAAATGATCACTGAAATAAGTGTGAAATAAGAATGCTCTTTTCCTTTGAGTATGTTGTAGCCTTGCAGAGTGCATTCTACAGCATTTGGAAAGTCCTGTCTCCTGTAGTCCTCTCACTGTAGTTGGTGCATCTGTAACAGCTCTCCCTGCTTTACAAAGTTTCCTGTTGTGCACGTTGCAGCTCTGCCCACCCTGTGTCTCGCTTGCTCTGGAGGATCAGTTGAGAAAGATCACAGCTGGGAGCAGGCTGTTGACACCACAGCAATTCATACAGACTGTTCTGCTCTGTACTGGGCACAGTTGAGAACTTGCCAGGAAATGAAGTGCAGATGCTGGTGCTTGGAAGCTTGTTCCTGGCCTCCAGCTTTCCGGGGAAACTCATGTCCTGCCATGCATTGGAGTACATCATGGCAGGCTCCAAAGGGCCTGTGGGCAGAAGTTCAGGGTCTCTGCTCTAGGGCCAGGTTGTTATGATATATCATTTATTTAAAGTGCAGTTGTATATGATTATAATGAGAGAGGAAGAGAGGCCAACCATATTTACTGGACTTCTTTGTCACAGAAAGACAATAAGGTCTTTATGTTTTTCCTAATGTAAAGACATATTTCATATTGCACAGTTGCTGTGAAGAAAGGGTTGCTGCAAGTTGAAATCTGGAATTGGCTCTTTATAGATTTTTTTGTTTCCTTGCTATTTTATTTATTTCTGGCTCTGCCACAGGCTTCCAGGGCAATGTTGGACACTTATTGCACTTCACTCCCCTTCTTTGGTTCCATGTACAGTATTTTATTTTGATTGCAGTGTTAAAAGGAAAATAATATTCTTTTGCTTTGCCAAGCAGTTTGTTGAACACTTGGCTGACTGAAACAAATTGTATCTTGTTCTGTTGTCAATGTCACACAGATGTGCTGATATAATTGAGGTCCAGGTAGAAGAACAGGGAATATTTTAAGCCACATTAAGAAGTGCCTCAACCAAGTGTTGATTAACTGAGGTCAAAGCTCCATTCACTGTATATTTATAATGAATGATCTTATTAAAAAAAAGAGGTATCTGCATGCCAACACACAAACTACTTGCTAAAAAAAACTTAATGGGAGAAAGTAATTCATGCTTCTATGTGCAGTTATTCTAACTAATGTAATAGTTCAGTTAAATGAACTAAGGAAAGTTTTCTGTGCCAGTTTCTGTAGTTGATACATTAAGTACAATCAACAGTTGCTATTATACTGCAGTATTTTTTTTTTTTATTTTATGCAAGGTACAACCCTACACAACATTATCCATTAGTCACTATAGAATGTTGGAGATCTTTGCTTTTTTTGCAAAGAGAACTGCCTGGAGCTCTGAACCATAGCTCTCTGCCATGCTGCAGTTTTGTTTCCCTCTTCCTCTCCTATTTTGAGACTGATTGATTGGTGAATTCTGGATTATTCCTCTCAAGATGTACATTAGAGATGGCTTGGCATTGCTCGCTTCTGGAATAAGTGCTTTCTCTGAAGAATGGAGTATTTTGAGCTTATTTGGTGAATTTGCCCTTTGGAAAGGAGGCAACTGCCTTGAAAATGGTAAATAAAGACAAAGTGAGACAGTGAAGTAATTTTATCCTTCTATGAACTCCTTGGGAGCACTGAGTCCTGCTGGAAATCAAGTTATCTAAATTAAAGACAGCTCAGCTATCATGACACTACTAGGAACTGAAGCGTAGGCATGGGCTGGTTCTTTAGAAAACCTTTTTTACACTATGTTTCTGTCAGCTCTTCTAATATTTTCGTTTAACTTTTGTATTCCAGGAACATCATCATAAAAAAACCACTTCTTTGGATGACAGTGACCTCGAAGCTCGTCTGAATAGTTGGAATCTTGGGGTAAAACAAGCAGATTATATTATTTATTGACTTGAAATAAAAACTGAATAGTAATGTAGTTGGCATCTCTGAATTTAGTCAAGAAAACTTTGTGTAGAAATCAGCCTTTCAGAAATAAAGTGTTGAAGCTTGGAAAGATTAATTATAAATACATGTCATCTCAAGAATAAAATGTTAAAATATGTCTTGTTTAAGCAATAAGTTTCCATGTGTTTAATACAATTATGGTAACAAAAATAGCTGGTAGTCAAAACATAACATCTTCCTCTAGTAGAAATCCAGATTCAATTTTAAAAAATTGATAATATTATTCTGGTTTTATTGTAGTGTTAATGAAAGCAGTTTGGCCTTCTGTATTTTTTAGGGGTATAAAATTTGTAGCCCATCAGCAAAACCCAACTTTTTTTTTTTTTTTTATCAGTCTTTGCCACCTTTTGGAAGTTTTCAAATGGCATTGCAGTTTGATAACTTCTACCCTTCCCCTTTAGATGAGTGGAATTCAAGCTGATTAAAGTCAGTGACTCTAAGACTAAAGTCCTTGAGCCAGATCTCAGATTTCTTCTTTACAAGTGGCTTTTACTTTGGAAAGAATCTTTTCTGTGGAAGAATCTGTGGTGCCTTGGTCTGTGTCCTTGCTTTTCCTTGACTTTAGAATATATTTGTATATACTGTACTTTTTTTAATGCTGGATGATGCTGAGGTATGTCCTGACTTGGATGTGTCATAACTAAAATATCTGAAAGAATTTTGATGGGGATGGAATCGAGTGTTATTTCTTGGACAATTCTACAGTTTCAAAGCCAGTAATTCTTGAATCTCAACAAAAATGTATAAGAGGTCCTCCCAGAGGTCCCTGTGTTTACTGTTAAGAGTTCAATGTGTATTAAAAACTTCAGACATTCTGATCACTTCTTAAACTCCAATCTCTATTTTCAAGCTGTCATCTGTTCTTAGGATATAATTTCTAGCTAATTTTCTGGCTGCTTTCACAATGAGACTTTGCTCCTTTGGTTGCATTTTCTGTGATGTGCACAGAATTATTTTGTGACCAGAGCAGCTCTGACGTTCTAATGAGGTTCCTTCTCTTCGTGGCCATATTCTGCTTTATTTTTCTGTGGCATTGTTTTCTTTGTGACCTTGAGACATTTCATCAAACAAAGCAGAGTTCAGTGAAAATATTAGCCTCTGTTTAGTATTTCTATTGCTTGGCATTTGTACAGTAGAGCAGGATCTTTCAGGCTTGTTTTGTAAATTAAAGAGTGTATCTCCCCAAATCTTTTTGTTAGTAGTCAACTGCACTTCATAAGCGTTGTGCAAGTGAGTGAGGTAGGTGTGCAAGTAGTCACAAGCAAATTTTGTGTGTTTAGGTTGCAGGAATACCTAGATTATACAAGCAGATAGCTCTAATACCTTCAACTCTTAAAGTTTTGCTTCAAGGGGAAACTTGCTCATGGCCATTTTACAAATTGTTGCAATTGAAGTTGACAGAGAATCTCTTTATATCTAACACTTTTATATCAGTGTTAATCTGCCTTCTTCCTTATCTCTTTAATTTTATTTGTTTTTTATTTCTTTTTATAATTGAAATTCCAGATTGCAATCATGGTGAGTTAATATGGATGGTTATTAAACTACAATGATCCTCTCCTGATACGGGAGCTCTGTTGGATAATAAATTGGCTACTGTGACAAGTAAATCAGTTCTTCGAGTCTCCTCTCCAGGGATAGTAATTAAACAAGTCAGTAGTGAGAGACTTTGATCACCTGATAAGCCCTGTTAGGAATTACCCAACAAAGAGGATCTGAGATTGTAAAAGAGAGGTCTCCAAGTGGCTGCTGTTGAACAGTGTTTCCCTGCTAAGTCTTCTGGCCTCCAATATGGGCTCCTGGAGGGTCAGAAGGCCTTAAGCGGAATTTTTAATAGTTGTATATTGCATTTAGATATGAAATTTCACTGACAAAATGATGGCAGCACTTCCAGTTCTGTAAGGCTGGGGTGTAAAATGTGACTGTTGTTTCATGTATTTACGCTAGTGCAGGAGCATCTAACTCTCTTGAATTGCTGTCCACGTTTGCAGGCAGTTTGAGAAGCTTTATTTACATGAGATCCCACCTCAGGAGTCAGGGGAGCCTTTAGCTCTGAAGGGAGATGGTATTTGCAAGAAGGAGGTGAGGCAGAAGATCCTTAGTCAAAAAGACACTTCAGTAGTGGTAGAAAGTTCAGGAAAGGAAATACACAGTATGTTTTACTTTGAAGATTTTATATATATATATATATCTTCAATATATGACATAAAGAATTGCCTAATATAAAGAATTGCTGCTTTTGAGAAAGAGTTACTACTATAAGTTTTAACAGGAGTGATGTGGTTTTACTGAAGACCTTGGACATTTCATGCCTTCTGTAGAAAAAATGAATCATGGGAAGGGTATCCCCTAATAAAGACTTAAGAGAACTTATGCCAAAGATATTCTCTGCTCAGTGCCTTGCATTGCATTTTCCCTATTTGGAGAAATTACATATAACACAGGGTTAAAGTAGATGTACGTACAGAGAATTCTTGGTGGCTGCAGCAGCAATGTCCTGGGCGCCTGTTTGGGGTACTTGGCGCACATCTCTGTGTCTTTCCAGTCTAATTAAGCTCAGCCATTTCTGTACAAACCATCTGATTATCTTTTGTTTGGCTTCTTAGTCTGTCTGCTGACTGTAAACACACCTACTGTATACGTTGTGGTGGTGGTGGGCAGCAACGCTGTAAAAACTTTCCCACAACGAACTCCAAGTGGTGTTGTGAGTTCAAAAAAATAAATTCAGCTTCCATGCTGACAAGCAATCTTTGTATACTTTAAAGTCCTTCTTCTCAGACTGCAGAAGCAGCATTAAAGTGAACTTCCCTACAAATTATGATGTTAGATAAGAATGTCCTTACTCAAATTTCCTGAAGCTACTCAGCAGTTATTTCTGTAGGGAACATGCTGGCTGGCTGGGTTTGTTAGATTAAAGTAAGAACTTAGGGCAAGGTTCAGTTTAGTTGTTTACCATTTCAAAATCTTAAGTGCTCTTAACTCTTTCATGTGTGTTTTTCCATCCTTGTTTTGAAAACAGGCACATTTTTGTCTTTGAAGAAGCTTATGGGGGAATGTACAAAAAGCCTGCTGACCCAAATGTTTTTTTACTCTTAGTCCTTAACTATAGACAATGTACTTTGTGACTGTTAGAGGATTGTATTGAGCTACAGTTGTGCATTACTGAGGTTAGCTCTACCTTGATAAACATCTTCCAAAGTCACATTTTGTCCTTGGGAAGGATTAGAACAAGACCATGACGCTAACGCAACCATTGCTGTGATATTTGCTGTGCCCAAAGAGTCGAACCTTTGGTATATTCGTGTGGTTTGTAACTGATGTAAAGCCTGCCTACTGGTTTCAGCCTGTGGGTAAAATATAGCAGACAACCTGAGCATGAGTCTTGTGAAAGTGTTTACTGCTCCGAGTTGCATTTATTTGCCCTGTACTGGGAGGATTGAGTCTAGGATCAAAATGTTCATTTCATGGCTTTTCTCATTGTTTGCTTTGGTAGCTTTTAAGTTGTACATGCAATTTTGTCCATTTTAGCTGTTATAAATAAACATTAAAAATATTTAAATTAAAATTATGGCTAATTTAACTTGAATATTTTGAGTGTGTGCTAGTCTTTATGCTGGATTTTTGTCTTCCTTTCTGAGTTCATGTAAAATACATATATGTTCATAAAGGAGATTATTTCTATTCAACATTTATTTTCTCTTAATGGGGATCTAATTCTCCTTAGCTTTCCAATCACCAACATTTATTAGTTTTTGGGAACTCAAGTGATAGAGGGTAACTGTGACAACCTCCAAAAATCAAAACATGATTTTTTTGTCTCTTGTTAAAAAAAAAAAATCTAACAGACGAATCCAGAATCTTTTCCATAAAGAAATGTGAAATGTCATTCTTACTAAGAAGTGGTATTTGCAAATTAGAGTTCAATTCTAGTTCAAATAAAGATGTCTTTCATGATGACATTTATTTGGTTCATGGTCTTAAAACATCATGTGATTTACTGTTCTTCTCGTGGCAGCCCTTCCTTTTCATACATATGTATTTTGATCCATCTTTGACCTTTTGCTTATTATTTTTGTATTTGCATGTTTCTCATAAATACAAGTGTGTGTTTTCCTTTTTTTGGGGAATTCTTTACTGTGATACTGTCTTTAATGTGGTATAATTTTGAGAACAAGAAGTTTTGCAGAAGGCCATCATGAAAAGAATGAATGCTGAGACATTAAATGTTTACAGATCAGTTTAAGTGGATATAATCCACAACAAGTAACAAAGTGGGAACATTTAACTTCAAAGCACATATGGCTGCTGTTACAAAATCAAAAAATGCAAGAGTTGGACCATATAAAACATTAGAGCCACATTTTGCTGCTTTCTCTTAAACAATAAGGATATACCTTAGGTATTAGATGGGTTTTGAAATGAAGACTGTAAACAGCTTAATTTCGGATAATGTATTTCAGTTAATTGTCAATGTTTAGAATAACTTTAAAAAGGGAAAATTCTAAGATCAATTTCATTCTGAATGAGAGAAGAATTGCTTACACTTCCTATTGCACTGCGGAGTAGCACTGCCCTTGCTCACAAGGGCACATTGCTGGTTAACTTGTGCCCCCAGGTCTTCCTCCAAGGAGCTTCTTTCTAGCAGGTCAAGCCCCAGGCTCGACTGGTGCGTGGAGTTATTCCTCCCTAGGTGCAGGACCCTGCACTTGACTTGGAGCTTCTAGTTCTTTTCTACCCAACTCTCCAGCCTGTCCACACATCTTTGTAATGGCATTTGTGTTTAAAACATGATCATATCTGACCACTTCATGAGATAGTGGCTCTCCTCAACAGCAATTGAAGTCCTATAGAGTCTTTTAAGATAGGAAATGAATTTTACTGTATCAGATTGAAATTTCAGAGAGATTTGACCTTGTTTTTGTTCATAAATTCAACAAAAATATATTGATGCCAGAAAAACTGCAAGCTTTTGATACATTTGGCATGCTTCATAGATAAAAATCAATATTTTATTAAAAAACAAATGTTGAGAGGTGTATTGCAGTTATGTTCTTATTCCAAACCTTTCTACCATATTTTATAAAAGAAAAAAACACCCTTGCAAGCTTTTCTTGGGTATTCTGCATTCTGAATGGTGTGCTGCTTAAGTCTTGTCATCTGAGAAAACTAGGAAGGTGTAGCTGTCTGATAGAGGAAGTGGGTTATGAACAATGTTTTATATTCAATTCTTAAAAATAGGGATTGAAAGAGCTGTTTTAATTATACAGTGATCTTAATGAATTATTTCCATATGCGTTTGCTTTATGAATTACAAATGTGGATACAGTTTCAATATACTCAGACACATCTTTTCAAAAACACTAGCTTGGAATCATTGTAATCAATATCTTTATTTTAGCCTTATGCTGATTTAAATGAACTAAAATCTGTTTTGGTAATCTGGACATTTCTCTGCCTAATCCTTCATAGAATGAATTTGTGCTACCATAAAGTTCTGAAAAACTTGCAAATGGTTTTTTCTGTAATTTGCACCAAACTGCAGTACTGCAGTTCTAACTGTTGTTTTGCAGGCTATCTGAGCAATTTAAAAGTTGTTGACATATCTTGATATTAAGATATATCATTTAAACTCACAACTGCAACTAAAAATGTGTGCTTTTCCAGGCTTAAAATATTTATTGCAAAACTTTAACATGTTCTTTGAGGAAAGAATATTCAAGAGTTTTTCTTGAACTTTTTATTTTGAATTTCATTTTGAAGATATTTCCATAGGCTGTGAGTCTTCCTTAATTTTGATATTATTTCCAGGTTTCTGGTATTTATAAGTGCATTTATAATTTTTATAATTTTATACCTTGCTTTGTAGGTCCTGTCCAATAATCTGCTTTAGAGATTTTCTGGTTTTGTTATTTATAAACAATTGCAGTATGTTAAAAGAGTTTGAGTTCTGATTAATTAGTGTCTTTATCAAAAATTCCAGTGAGAAGTAGTTCTAGAGCTGGTACGCTCATCTGAGTGCATGTTAAGTCTAGAGACCATTGTCCTCTTTAATTATACCCCATTTGTGCCACTTTTTTGGAACAGATTTTGCCACACATGTTCACACCCCCGAATCACTATTGCAAGTCTTTTTGAATGTTTAGAGATAAGCATGCACTTAATTATTTTTTTGTAGAAAAATAAGATATTGGTACGATTATTGAAGTCCCTTTGTAACGTCTTATTTTTCAGCTGGAAAATCCAAGATATTTGCGGGAAAAGCCTATGCCAGTGTCTTTGGTAAGTATTTATGTTCCCTTGATATCTTAGAAGGGCAGACAAATACACTTAATTCATGTGTATGTTTTATATAAAAAATATTTGGGTATGTTTTCACTTAAAGATGCTGTTTAGAATTTAATCCGTTTTTCTTCCTTTTTCTTTTTTTTTTTTCCTCCTCATTCAATAGACAACGCCCAAAATGAGTTTAGGGAAAAATAGCACTTTTCGGGATGAGCAGTCACTATTTCGAATACATGAAAAAGAGGTAAGATGTTATTTGGACCCTCAAATATGAAGAGAGAAAAAAAATACAGCTAAATTAGTAAGATGGGATATTTTCAATATCTGGTGGTATATCAAAGCAATATATCATTATCTGGTGGTATAACAAAGCAATTTGTTATAGCAGAAAATCTCATATAAAGGATTTTTCCTTAAAGTGGTAGATTTTGCATTAAATACTTGATATCCTAATTGGAAAGACTTTGACAATTCCTTCTGAACAAATTGGTTCTTTTCTAGGAATTTTTAGTTTGGAAAAGTCTGAAATCAAAGAATATTCTAAACTACCTTTTAATAGGAGCAACAGAACTCTTGATTTGGCAAGGGTTTTTTTACTCATGAATCTTTAAAAATATGCAGGTTTAGATCTTATTTGTGCTAACATTACTTCTAGCATGTTTGTCTTGTCCAACTGCAATTCTTTTATTCATTTGGGTTTTTGTATTATTTGTTTATCATCATTAATATGCAAGACTATCACCGAAGCTTGCTGAATTCTCTTTTACTTTGTATTTTTTAAACACTTACAAAATAGATTAACAAAGTTTTCATTAACTGTGTTTTTAAATACAACTTTTATACCAGTGCAATACTTTAATGATAAGCTGCTCATTTCAATTAAAACATCAGTCATGAGATTAAAACTCAAATATGCTACTGTTTGACATTCATAGATTCTTCTGAAATCACATAGGCCTTTACATAATTTTGGTAAGTCAATGAATTGAGAATGCAGTGGCCCAGACTTCAGCAAAACCAGTTTATATGGGGGCTGGGGAGGAGGGGCATCAATAAAAAAAAACCCACCACCATCAAAAAGCCCAGACTCTTTCCTTCCTGCCTTCCTGCTTTTCTCTTCAAAACTCCTATTCTTGATCACATGATCCTGTAAAACCAAGATAAAGGTAGGCAATTTGCTAAATTATCCACAAATACTAAGATTTACACGAAACTGAATATCTCAGAGCTGGATGGGCATCTGCAGACGGTGGAATGGTGCCTCCCTCTGTGTGGTATGTCACAGGGACACTTGGAAATTAGTGTCGTAAAGTTACTTTCCAAACTACTTCAGAAGACGTCTCTAATTGAGATAGAGGATGGATCAGTTTGGTTTGCAGGTAATTTGATGAGAGAAGGCTTTCGTGCTGATAGCTGGCAATGTAATCTGATGCTTAAATAAGCAGCAGTAAATGTCAGTCACACAATAGATGTATTTCACTTTCTCTGCCCTGTTCCAATATTGACTGTTCTCTTGTATTGACTAGATTCAAACCACTGATGCCACAGGATGAGGCAAGGCAGAGTTTCACAAGATGTGAAAATAGACCAAAAACAAATAAATTACAAGCACAATGTTGTCATTTAAATAATATTTTGAAATAAAACAAACAGGAATGCATGCCAGTGAGCTACAGAAAATGGTTCTCTAGTTCTGTGGAAAGAATCTGTAAACCACACAATAAAAACTCAGTACTTTTTACTCATGGTCCTCTATTGTAGAGTACTTTAAGCTTGAAAAGTTAGAAAGCATTTCACAACTACCGTGTGTGTGCACCGGTAACTGGAAAAAATAAATGTTTTCATATTTTTGTGTGAAGCTCAATTAAGAAGAAGGTCTTGTCATTTATAGCATGAGAATGTAGTTAGTGAAAAGTAGTACTGTGCAAAAGCGGTTTCCTACATGTTTAACTGTATTCAATTTCTTTATAGTAAAACAAGAGAGCATAAAATAGGGTAATAGTGGTGGGTTTCTTTTGCTTTTAACCTTTAGCTCTTTGCTCGTAAACCTGCACCTGTTTTGCCTCTGAACACATGGCCTTTTGCAATGATAACCACATCATAGATCTATGAAAATGTGACTATCATCAGGCAGTGGTTTGTGGTCATATTTTCCCCAAATTAGTTTAATCCATGTCAAAAGAACTTGGGAAACTATTATTATCAAAATATTCAGGACTCAAACAAGAAAGATGCAATGAAATAGGAGTCTATATGTTTTCAGTATTACAGAAAAAAGAGCAGATAGCCAGGTATGCCACTTATGCCAAAAAGGAAAAAGCCTTTGCTTGAATTTGTTCTTGGGTGCCACCTGATACACCATGGAGTGCAGGAGGGGGGGAAAAAAAGTGAGGTTCTTATTTGTGATTTTTTTTCCAGTTTGAAGCAAAAACAACATGATTGCTAAGAGAATTTTTGTTGTGGAATGGTCACTGCTATTCGTTTCATGGCATGATTTTGTTTGTAAGCTCCCTGAGCCGTGTTGGGATCTAGTGAGATATTTGCATCTAGGGCAAATCAGCAAGCTGCAGTAATAGTAATCATGGGCTGGACAAGTATCTGGAATTTAAGGTGTGGAAGAGCAGATTTACTGTGCCTTCTTACCTGGCAGGAAATTGTAACTTATAATAAAGAGCACTGCATAAGGGTTGTGATATGGATCTTCCCCAGTATGGACCTTCCATAGGAGGTAGAGCAAAAAGCGTAGGATGAGGAAAGAAAGTTATAGAAAATGGTAGCAGGAGTGAATAATGTTGGTTACCGTAGAAAAGAGGAGGGGCATTAGGGAGAAATGAGAAAACACTTGAAGATGAAACACGTGCAGCTGTAATTAGGAGGAGCCAGGCATGTTGAGCAGGAATGAACTGGAGTGGATCAGATTATGGAAGATAGTTTAATGGCACAGAGACTGACTCACCTCAACAGCAGACTAACCTCTTTGTCTTATTTCAGTAGGTTCATGAGGGTGCCAATGAACATCATTTTTATACTTTTATTCTTCTGCATAATTCCTTTCTTCTCTGGAAAAGTGTTTAAATATATGAATTAGAAACTTAATGCATACCAGATTAAGAACAATAAAAAAAACTACTACAGAGACAGTATTCTAAAAGAAAGACGCTTGCAATTAGCTTTGGCTTTTGACAATGTAAAATTAACATTATTGTGCTTTGAGCCACATCATGGTTTTGATATTTTTGCTTATTGAAAACAGATATTTTGATCCTGTTTTCCAAGAATGGTAACAAAGTCTATCAGTATTGTTTTTCTGAATATTGTAATGAAAGAAAATGTGGGTGTATGTGTTTATGTGCATTCATATATCTCTCTGGAGTTTAAATGTACACAGTAGATGGGTATAGAAATGCATGTATATAGAGTTGTAAAATTTTGTTGACCATTTAAGCCGGTGTGAAGGCTTAGCTTTCATCACAAATTATGAGAGTTGGTTTTTGAAGTCATGTTAATGTGCATTTGCTTCTAAAGAAACTTCACTAATATCAAAGGTCAGTGCAGGGGATTAAATCTGACAGGCCGACATTAGTAGGACAAGGAACTGTATCACATAAGGCAGGACAATAATGTTTTCTTACTGTTGGGAATTCAAAAATAAGTTCACTAACTAAACCAACATAAAGTCTTTTTTCTATAATTGCCTGCAGTGCTAATCGTTTTTCACTCAAATAGTTCTACCTTTGCAGGTTTTCATTTTTTATTTGCAAATTGCTTTAATATTTTTTCTCTGCTGCCTTAAGTGTTTTGTTTTGTTTTTGTTGTCTAACAAACAAATAGTGTAAATTCAAAGATCTCTTCTCACAAAGTAATTGAGATTGGTTCAGTAAATTAGCCGAACTCAAGGGGTATACATTTTGCAAGGAGGAGGCCCAGACTCTGGTAGGAGTTCTGGGTAGTGGCTGTGGAGATGCTGAAAAAGAACAGAGAAACGCCTTGGGGATTTAGACCGAGGTTGTCACCCTTTTTAGCACCTGGGTAGTTTGACCCCGTTCAGACTGCGGTGGACTAGTGATTCTGTGTCTTCTAAACTCAGTGATGTTTACTAATAGTAGCTTTAGTATGAGAGTTTTTGTAGATTTTTTTTTTTTTAAACGCTTCTGAATTGCAAAGCCATGTGTAGGTTGGACCCAAAATGTAATTCTTGCAATAGTACTGAATTCTGTTCACACAAGTGAAGGCTGCAAGATCATGATGAATTTACTGATTTGATGATTTATGTAGTATCTTACCTCCCGTAGTGACTGGCTTCAGAGGAAATTGCTGGAAAAAAACAAAAGGTAGTTGTGATGTAAATATTCCCTTTGTCTTGTTTTTTACTTTTTGATAATGTTTGACTGTTCTTGTGATACCTGTGTTCTGAAAATACTATTTTCCATTAAAAAAAAAAATTGTGGGCAGAGAGTATTGTGATTTGAGTATTCTCTGGTTCATGTGAATTTTCTTTTGCTGCAGATCTGATGTGTCTATTTTGAAAGCATTATCTGATTTATACCAGAAATTTGCTTGCAAACTGTGGCTCTCACCACCTAGTTTTCCATACTGAGTACTGATTTGTTAGCTCATATTTAAAAACCCAGCAATCCTATATTCTGTTAACGTGATTCCTGACTGATTAATGTCCTCTTCCCAGGAACACATGCAAGTTGTCCGTTGTCCTCAATATGAGGAAATCTCATCCTGTCATCTTTGATAGCCCTAAAGAATGTGATATAATAAAACCAAAACCTTAGTTTATTGCTAGACTGATGTGAGACACACAGCGTATGCCAGAACAAACCATGTTTTCACAAACTGACTTAAGGCTTAGAGTTACTAATATGATAGGTCTGGTCATGGAGATATATGTGTATATGTGTATATTTTTTAGCAATAGTTTGTGACCTGTGTCTTTAATTATTGCACATATGTGCTGGAGATTTTGAGAAAGATCAAAGAGGTAGGTTAGCAATTCAAGCTGATATTTAACCAATAGATTGTCCAGATGGTTGTCAAGCAGCTGGGAATTAATCTTTCACTGCGTGATTACTGTGTACCTCAAACTGTGTGTCTTTTTTTTTCCCTGCAGCTTTAACTGGGTTCAGTTTTCAGTGCTGGCAATTGAAGAGTTGGTTGCATTTGTTGCTGTGTTCTATGTAGCTCCATCTGATGTTTTAAGTTACTACTTTATATGAGCTTAGACAATTTCTAACAAGATTTCAAGCTTTTTGGGTGCCTCCCTGATGTCAGGCAGTCTCTACCGCAAGTGATGGATTTATGAACAGAAGGGGGACAGTTTCACTCCAAATAAAGCTGTTTAGAAGTGTGATGTGCTGTGAGGCTAATACGCATGTTATGTTAGCTTTATAGAAAAAAAAAAATCAATTAGAATAAAAATGCCATTTCAAGTTATTACTTTTGATTGGGGTACAAAGCTCTATGCTTTTCTCTCCATGCCTGCCACCCTCAGCTTGGAAAGCTGTGAAAAATGTTTTGTTCTCTTTTGAAAGAGGCTGACAATATTTACAAGTAAGAACAATTATCCATTGAATTATTTTTCTGTGTACAAAACCAGTGTATTAATGTTCAGCGCTATCTAAAAGCGTGTCAGATACTTTTCTTGGGGGAGAAAAGCGGCCGACACATTTTGATACAACTTTCATATTTGGTGGCTGTAAAAGTGGGGCAATTCATTACTTAAGTGGATATTTATTTTCACTCTTAAAAATGCCCTGTAAAAACAAACTCCCAAAACTATAAGCGGATGTAGTCATTGTAGGGTTTTTCTAGTGTTGAGATATGCATAAGGTTACATATGTGGAGAGAAATATAAATGTTTGTTAGGGTACATAATATGGTTGAGGGGAAAAGAGCAACTTCCTCACCTGCAGTCTGCCTATGGGTCAGGGATGTCAGCATCTCAAACCCGCTTCCTTTGTGTTTTCATTTTATTTTTTGGTTTTTTTTTTTTTTTTTTGGCCATTTTCCCCATTTTTCTTCTCTCCAGGTACGTCAGTCCTTTACCTACAGAATCCTGGAAAGAAATACGGCCTCTGCTGAAGTTCATGTACGCTTCAACCTACAAAACTTGGGAGACTTTTAAAATTATGACATAAAAGAAAGCTATGGGAGTCTGATTCCTGGCCCATAGCTTTTTTGAAATGTTTTTCTTCCGTGAAAATATCAAAGCATTGTGAGCTGATTTCTTTTAGCAGCTCCATAACACCAAGACAAATAGGTTCCGTGGTGTATTATATAGATACGCAAGTCATTGTTCTACATTGTTACTTCTGACTTTGAAGTTCTCGCTTACTGTTTACATCCTTCTTCTCCTTCCTCCTTCCTTCCCCCAGATATTCATGGACATTAAAAAAAAGTCTGGCAAGCAAATGAGTGCCATTTTGTCAAATATCTAAGAAGAAACTCTGGGCGTAAAACCTTCCGATGCCACCCCAGGCCTAATGGGGATCACAGTGATGAAGACAAGTGGTTCAAAGTTATCTGGGGCTGTAGTTCAGAGATTACAATTGTGGGTTTGCTAACTGATTTTCTTTTAAATCAAGTATTTAAATAGATCAAATAACTTGTATTCTTTCTACAAAATTTTGTAGTGTCAAAATGGATATTTTGTTTTATGGTAGGAAAAGCATGGTATAGCCTTTATTTTGCCATAAATTTTGCCAGCTGAAGATTATACTTCACTGGTTTTTGGGAGCTTGTTCCTTCAATTTTATACCAGACCTTTGCTATTAAAATACAGGCCAGTGATATGTTGAAAAGCTATTTTTGAGGCAAATATACAAATATATATACATATTTTGCCCTCTCTTCTCCCTCTCTCTCTTCCTTTTTTTAATTAGGAAGAAAGTGTGACCAGGCACTTAAAAGCTGCTCTGTTGATAACACCCTCCATGGCGTTAAATAACAGGGACAGCACAGATGTTTGACATCAGTAGTGTTTACATGGCCTTAGGGTTTAATTGCCTCATACTCTCTGTAAGGAGGATAAACAATGACAGAAATCCGAAGGAATGATGTTCAGGCTGCAGCAATGGCAGCATTTCATGCATAGTTACAAACTTTTTAACTATAGCTAAATATATGTAAAAGTCTGTTGTTGTTATTTGTCTCAATGATAATATGACGGTAAAAGTCTGTTGTTGTTTGTCTCGATAATATGGCGTAAATGTCCTTTGCAGCTGCTTGGTAATAAAAGGCATATTGATAATAAAAGGATATCTGTAATCGAGAATATTACAGTTAATGAGCATTAGGACAGTTAATTGCTTCTTCTAAAAAATTGAATTACTTGAGTTTTTTTTAACCTTTTAAAAATAATCCATGTGATACCCACTGCTTCTTTAAGGGATGACTTCTGTATCTTGACACAATTTTCAAACTTTATTTTGTTTTGTTTACAACTAATTGTCCGGTGACAAAGCTGACAGTTTGCTTGGGAAAATAGTCCCCAGTCCAATGAAATTTTAAAGGGGGTTGTATTGGAATCAATGTAATGAATATAAAGTGAGTTAAAATTGACAGAAGTAGTGCAAGTGAAATAACGTTTTTAAGTGTAAGATTAATGACAAGGAGTGGCAGCCAACTCCAGCTATAGAGACTTCTGTCAATCTGTGTGAACACAGCCCTGTGTCAGAGACCAACCAGCATCTCCTTAAAACTGGTGTCCAAATTCAATATGAGACAAGTTTTAGAGTTTATTTTCATGTTTTTTCATCCTATAGAGTGAGAAAAGCCTAGTCCAGTTCTCAGCTGATCCAGAGTTTCAGGGATTAGCTTACCTCAGCATACCTTACTTCACTTTAAGGTCTAAATTCCAGTGTGTTTGTATGGATCTAATGGCTCTGCTCCACAATGGCTGCGCATCAGGAGTTCATCCACTTTTAATGCAATTCAAGTAGATTGGAGGCTCTTTCATGTGTGGTTTCTAGTAATTGCATTTCTGTAAGAACTTCATATTTACTTAGAAAACGTTCAGAGACTGTCTATCTAGAAGTGGATTACTGGGGTGTTTTTAAATCTGCATTTATTTTTCATATGGTAGTAAGATTTTCTTCTCTAATGTCACTTTGCTGGAGGGAGAGAAGCATGTATTTTCTTAGACATTTGCATATATTTTATGTACAGAATATGAATTTTTATCATTATGCTTATTTCAGAACTGTGAAAGAGAGAGCTGTAAGATGAGAACACACTTTTTCGTTTGGATTAATCATCAGCCCAACTGTTTTGCGTGGTTGTTTACGGGAGCCTGTGTGCCTACCTGACCTGGGAAATGGGTAGTCTCCTTATAGGTGGTATAATGAGCGGGTGTGCTCTTTGAGTGTCGGGGATATGGAGTTCAGAAGTTTAAAGTATGTGCTGCTCTCACTGCTCCTCTTTCCCATTCTTGCCCAGTCTTCTATATTTACTGCATTTTCTAGTTGTTAGGCTTTTGGAGCTCAAATTTTTTAAAAGTTGTATAATCTCTCAAGTTACAAAGCACTGGTATATAGCATAAAATGATGTACTAGAAAAAAAATCATTTGATGTGTATTCTTTATTTTGGATTAATATTCATGGTTGGTTGGCTGCCTTTGATAGAGAAGTAACTATACAATTAAAAATGCCTATTAGTTTCTTTAGAGTTTGACTGCTGAAGATAATAAGTGAGGTTTTATAGATGAACTAAACATTGGCAAACTGCACATAGCTGAAAGACCAGCTATAAGGGGATGGATCTCAGCACCACCACTGGCTCCTAGAACCTCCTGAAAGCAAATCCTTGCCAGTCTGTGTGTGGTTCTTGCTTGTTTGTTTTTCTTCTCTGGCAGTAAGGGACGCTTAAGGACATCATCTCGTGTCATGTTGGTACTCACACTTACCTGTCTTTGGCCTGTCCTTTCCAAAGTGAAGGGGAGTCATTAAGATCCATCTTTAAGATGCTTGGGAAGCTTTTTTGGCTCCTTTGCTTCCTGAGCAGGAGAAATGATTAACTGTACAAGTGCAATAGCCTGCATCTGAACCCAAGGCAGCATTTTTGCATTTTGGAAAACTCTGAGTAGCTGAAAGTAGCTGTGGTATTTGCAGAGTGCTGAAAACACTCTTTAAAGGTATGAAATTATGCAAGAGATCAAAAATACTCCTAAGCTGACAAGTGGGACTATAATAAATGTCCATGTGTTGCTGTGTTAAGGAGAAGTTTCATCAACAAAAACAGGGCAAGCAGGAAATGCACTCCAGCAGTCTATGCAGCAGTTATATTCTTAATGCTATTAGAAGGAGCCTTCAAAAGGAAATGTGCTTATTATGTGAAATCTCTGAATAATAGAAAACAAAAATCAACATGCATGCGGACAATAGGACATTCTTTGTGTAAATTTAACACCTGCCTGAAGAATAAAAGCATGCTTCCCATTCTTGGTGTATTAACATAAATATTAACAATTTAATTTACCTGTTTATTTAAATAAAACAGTATGTATTTTTTTTTTCTGGGCAGTAGAAATTGTTTTTATTGCCAGCTAAAGCATCATACCAATTTATTTTCTGACTAAATATTTTAGGTTGAGCTTTTGTGTAGCAGTTTTTCAAATAAATATGATAGCAATGAGAAACTGGATAGAAGTTTTTTTTAATATAAATGTCTTGTTTGAGAAGGCAATGGGGAGCCACTAAGATGTCAATGAACAATTTAAAACTGATTTAAAAGACATTATTGTAATTTAGTCTTTAACTTTTATGTTGGTTTGATTTTGCTTTTAAAGCTGGACATGAAAATAAAAATAGCAGAAGCTAAATTTCATGAAGAAAAGCTTAAATTACAGCAGAAGCATGATACTGATGTTCAAAAGGTAAGAGCTATTTGCAACTTCCCTAAGGGAAAGGCCGTATGTAAAGTAAAAGAGCATCAGATTGTAATAAATAATGTAATAAGTAGTACTAATTTCTTCATAATTTTAGTGGTGTATTGAAGTAAGATTGTAGGTAAAAGTTTACATTAGCAAATAAGAATGTGGAACTGTGATTGCATGAACTTAGGAAGGGAAAAATGTTTGCAAAATCAAGTGACTGTACAAGGTAATTTTTGCTTCTGTTTTAATAAGACCATCTGTTTTACAATCTAGAAACTTGTGTTCTTACTAGTAAATCAATAACTTTTGCTCTCATGCCCTTCACTTTGTCACTAGGCCTGAAAGCACAGGCTGTTCTGTAGAGTTGCCTATGTGCTGTTAAAGCTTTCTTTTACTTCTAATTCTTCACAGCAATAAAACGATGTGAAATGCACTTGCTCTGGACCAAGTTGCGTTTGGCCTTATTGTAATCATCATAAAAATGGTATTTTACAATACAAAAAGGATGTTGAAGGTCACAGTGTTCCCTGTAATATCAGATGTAAAAATGCGGGGTCAAGTTCTGTGAGCTACTAAGGGTCTTCTCAAATGCCCTACTTGACTTTAATTTCCATTAATTTAATGGCATCTAAATGCTCAGCACCAGGTTCACAGCGACTTGCCCTGCCGTGAGCCTTGCCTTGCGGAGTGCCTTGGTTTTGTTTCTTGCAGCCAAGTCACGGGGCTGGAGGAAGTTAGCTGACACAACTCTGACACATCAAAGCCTCCTTGGAAGGATGTTAATATTTGGTCAGGTGCATATTTGGCTCATCTGGCCTCAAAGCCGCGCGGGTAGCTCACAAGCAAAGATGAGAGTCTGAAGGAAGCAGCTTGGCGAGAATAAGGAATAGTTTAAATGCTTTCTCATCCCTTTGGTTGTCATCCTTTTTTAACTGATGGTAGGATTCCATCTTTTGAAGTCATTTTATAACGTGGGATATTTTAGAAAAGGGTGAATAGTGTCATATTAATCTTTAAAGACAAAACTATTTAATGCAGGTGGAGTAATATTGTTTTAAGATGAAAGCTTCAGTTTAATGAGAGATTTGGAGCCCCTAACATTTCTGTGAACTAAAATTTTTATCTTAAGAATAAAGTTTAAATTAAAATCATATCTCAGTGTGCAGATATATTCATTTCAAATGAATATATTCATTTTTTCCAGAATCATTATGTACAGCTATGCAAATATAGTTATATCTGTTTCAACCAATTGTTTCTTGGAATACCTACAAAAAATTGTATCCAGTTTAGCAAATGAAAGTGTACAGAAGTTCAGCAACAATTTGAGCATTTCTTACTTCCTAAAAGAGCTTAGGTGGTTTTAAGTAGCATCAGGCAGCATATACATTAAAAGAGTGTAAATAGATATAAAAAAAAATCAACATGAAAGTTGTTATACCGTAGCTATGGTACAGGAAGCTAGCTATTCTGACAATTGGAGTATGAAGAAAATCTAACCAAAATCAAAATACTGTAATGTAAATTGATATGTAAAAGGTTATATGGATAGGTCATAAATTTCATAGATACAGAAAACTTTGCTTTATATAACATCTTTGTCTAAGATATAAAACATTGACAATTTAATCATAATACTTAAATCATTAATTCCTATTCTGCCCCTTTTAAATAAAGCTGAGCAGAGGAAGTTCTTAACTAAACTTTATGTATGTTTATGACCTTTTCTGGTAAGCGTCAAGAATGATATGATAGATAAGGAGCTTGAAAGGGTCATCTTAAATCCTTCTAATTGGAATAATATTCTTTAAAGAGGGGACTGGCATCACGATTTAGTCGTGTTCTCTCAGTGAGCTGCGCAGAAAGTTCTTGGTAGGAACATTCAGGATGTTTAATGCAAGGTGTATGTGTCCTGAGCATCCACGGTTCAAAGCTTGGATGTCGTGCATGTCTTGGCAAAGAAACTATCAACTGCCTTCCATCCTTCACTAGACTTTTTCCTCTTTTCTGAAATCCCATGAGATTAACTGAGCGTTTAACAAATCGTCTTTCAAAACTTTGGCATATCTAAGCACTTTTTGTTACCAGTAGAGAAATATCACAAGCTTCTAAAGATTTGCTTCCTCTGTATAATATTTTCCTCTGACTTTTTCTTTTTTTTCCCAAGTTGTAATCAGAATGCCACATTAAACTGGAATTTCTACCACCCGGGGTCATATACTGCTACCTGCTTTCATCTACCTGCTACTATCTGCTTTTCTTAGCTATGAAAATTTTATATTTCATCATTTAGTCCTGTGAGATCTAAGTACTTCTTGAAGGCAGCTCCTTTGATAGATATCAGCCTGTATTATTTCATGTATTGGTGTGGGTTCTTTTTAAAGTGGCTTATTAAGGCATTTTGAATTTTTACTGCAGATTTTGGATAGAAAGAATAATGAAATAGAGGTATTGAAGACCCTCTATAAAACCAAGCAAAATGAAGCTGAAGAAACTATTAGAAAACTGGAGAAAAAAGGTGATTTTTTTTTTTTATTTTTCCTTTCTCTTCACAGTTGTTCTTTGTGCGTGGCAGTGCTGAACTGCATCATGCTTGTAACGATGAGCATTCCTTCCAGATGCATGTGTCCCTTTTTTGGTTTCCCAAGCTGTGTGTAATATCTGACCCTAATTTTTCCTTTAGGTTTTAGGAGCATGTCTGGTTGTCTTTGCTTTCTCTAGCATCTAAACCAAGTTTTCCGAGAGAGTGCGATGTTATTAATACTAACAGGTTTTATGAAAGTTGCAAAAAATTTTTGATATCGAAGTATTTCAACTACTAATTTCAATTTTTTTAGAATCTCTGGTTGAGGGTTAATTTATTTATGCATTCAGCACTTTAATCAAATCTTAATGTATTATTTATATAGGACTGTTGGGGCAGGAGATTTCAAACATGAGTAGCGGTCTTGAATACATCTTAAGTACAACATTAGGCCTGTTTGGGTGTGGTTTATTTTGGAATATTCATTTCTTTTTAGAATTTCTCGGAGTATATTTACTCCACAGACTAAGCCACAGCTTAAAATAGATACACAGGGTTGGCAACCTGGGTACTAGGAAGGAGAGTTCCATGTAAACTTGGGTAAACCCTGGTAAATAAATTAGCCCACGAGGCGGGCTGTGCTTCTGCTGGGAGCTTGGCTGTTGTGCTCGCCTGTCGCAGGTCACCTTCCGACAGCCGTGACCAGAAGTGATGCTGGAAAACATCAGTCACTTTTGAAAACAATTCTGAAAATAATAAAGCCAGGAAACAGCCAAGTAATTCGAGAACACCTTGTGTTAGTTCAATGGCACAGAATGTATGCACTGATTTTTAAAACATTAGATATTAAGAGCAGAAAAACATCAGAAAGCAGAGCCGCTTGGAATAC
The DNA here is from genome assembly GCA_003342815.1 of Eudromia elegans. Taxonomy (NCBI): domain Eukaryota; kingdom Metazoa; phylum Chordata; class Aves; order Tinamiformes; family Tinamidae; genus Eudromia; species Eudromia elegans. The sequence continues at coordinate 3,539,079 of PTEX01000049.1, forward strand.
TGGTGTAATCAGATCGCATCTGTTGCCAACACTGAATAAATCCCACTAGTGCTTCTTGAATGGTTGTTTATTTCCCCCCTTTTTGACAGTTCAGACCCTTGTTCGTGAGTCACAAGTTGTCAGAGAAGCAAAGGAAAAGCAGATTGTGGAGTTAAAGAAGATGTGTGAGCAAAGCGCTGATTCTTTGAACAACGAGTGGGAGAAAAGGGTAATGAATAATGCTTGTTTTCTTTGAAAGGCTCCTACAGTGTGTATCTAGGGTAATGCATTTTATCATTAAAAAAAATAAATAAAAAGAAAGTTACTTCTAGTGCTCTTTTCCTGTATTCATTTAACTTCTTCCTGGAATAGTCTGGCCAGGTTCTTTTTGCTGAATTTTTCAGGTCCGCACCCCACGTTCAATCCAGGAGCTGCTCCTGGGGTTCAGCTGCTCCTCCTGGCAAGGCCCTTCCTTTCCAAGGGAAGTGTTTATTTCTAGCTGACCTGACATGGAATTTTAATCTAAGTAAACCTGCTGCTACCTGCTGCAACAGCGATGTCTTTGAGCTGTTATTTTTGGATGGGGTCATGAATTCTTCAGGGTATTTTTATTTGTTGTTAGACTCAAGGCAGCAGCAAAGCGGAGTGGAGCGCGTCTCTTGCAATGCAGCTGTGGCTTTGCCCAGGGTACTGCCTCTTTTTGCTCCTTTTCCCCTCAGGAGGAGGGTCACAAAAAGGGCAAAACATCTCTTGTTTGCTCTTTAGCTTCTCCCTTGTTGTTGTTGTTTTTTGCCGTCCTACATCTAGAAGTGATGTTACTTTTCATTCTCGTCTTGTAAGAGAGAAATGAATCTCATTGTTTGTACAGAAGACCTTGGGGCTTCAGGGTTAGCTTTTTGATTTTAGCAAAGCGGTATTTTCAGCCCGAGGTCTTCCAATTTGTTCTTTGGAGCTACCTAACAAGTGCTGTTCCTACAGCTCTCTTCATTATTGGTGATGCCAGGATGGCAAAAAGAAGCCAAATAAAGATGCTAATATTGATTTAAGTGAAACTGGAACATATATCTTATGGAAAAAGATGAATAGTCAGAATTATAAAGGAAATATAAATTGATAGTAAAATATTTTTATAATTTTATATTACTTTTGAGTGTTTTTCTTTCACTTTGATACTTTTACCTAGATGGTCTGAAGCCACACGTTGTGTGATATAAGTTGCAATGAGATTTTAAACTTTGAAACACTTAGGTTTTCCTTTATGACTTTTTTCTCCCTCTCTGCACGTAGGAACAGCAATGTTTTTCTTGTTTCAGTTTTTATTTGAAAAAGCCTTCAGACTGCTATGTAAGAATTATCCAATTTACCTCTGGTCATGAAACCTGAGCTGGTGATAACATATTAGCAGCTTTCAGCACTGAGGTGTTCCACGCGTTGTTTAGATATTACATTTTTTGATAAGTACTACAAAGACCATTGTGTAATTGCTATCTATAGATCTTATGCACCTGCAGATTAAAAAAAAAAAAAAAGTTTAATTTTAAAAACATCTCAAATTTGGCAAAGCTTCTCAGTAAAAAAAAAAAGGTTTTGAAAAAAATACAATGCTTAAAATTTGATTTCATTCTTAAAGTTCTGATGAAAGTTCTTATTAAGTTGCTGCATGCTGGTTCATATTCACAGATAGCTCCATAAATTTGCATGACATAAAATACTTGGTTGGGAAGTAGGTAAAATAACCACCTCCTGATCCATAAGGTGGAGAGAGAATCCATGTTTGTGTAAATAACCCTGTTTTAATAGTATGCTTGGAATGATATTTGCAGTTTGGCCATTACAGCTTTCTCCTTCAGCCATTCCTGTAAATGAAATGCGTTTGTTTGAAACCTGAGTGTGTTGTTACACGGTCAACACAGGCAAGTGTTGTATGTCTAACACGCCACTAGTATTTATTAATGTGCAAAATGCAAATTCGTATCTACTTATCTAGGAAGTGATATCACTGCCATTAGGAACTGAAATCAAGGGCTAGTAATGATGCAAATAATCCTCCAATTAAACAAACAGGTAGTCAAGATTCTCCATCTTTTCATAAACTGAGATGTTAATGAATGGGTAACATAGGTATCTTAAAAGGGTATTAGTGTTTCTATAATAGAAATTTATTAATTTTAAATGGCAATTGCTTATATTCCGTTTAAATATGTAAACTATATCGGAAAATGACAAAAATACATAGGTTTTGTTAGCCTTCTCTAAGACAGATGGATACGTTATGCCCTCTGTTTTTGAAATTATCTCTTTTTAGAGTTAGAACAAACTTACTAAATGAGAAAATGATATGATTTTGTACCATAGCGCATACCGTGGCACACGTTCGTCATTTATTCTATATATACATGCAGCATATTTATAAATGCTAGTTTTACGCTATTTAGTATTTTGTAATTTTTTTTGTGCCGCAGCTTCACAATGCTGTGGCTGAAATGGAAAAGGAGAAGTTCAATATTCAGAAGAAGCACACAGAAAATATTCAAGAACTGCTCGAGGACACCAATATTCGTCTTGGCAAAATGGAGGAAGAATATTTGGAGCAGATCAAGTCAACTGTATGTTTTCTGATGAACATTTAATTCCTTTTATCTCTGAGATACCCTTTCCAGTGTTTCTATATATTGGGTGTCAAATCAAAATGTGTACACCAAAAGTCCTGTGTTCCAATGATGGCCTTATAGGCAGACACTCACTTGTGACCACTGAAATGGAAACAAATTCTTCCCACCTCACAGAATTAAATGGGAAATCTCACATCAAGGCAGAGCCTTTATGTTGCAAAGGTGCACAAAATCTCAGGAGTAGGAGCAGTGTCAGATATAAAGCAGCTTGTGATCTAAATTGTAAAAACAAGAAACAAGTGTTAGTAAAATGAAAAAGGCTCCTCGATAAAACATCCTGTTCTTTTTATCAGTCTGAGAAATGAAGAGGACTGAATGAGTGGAAGGACAATGTCACACAAAGTTTATTCTCTTATTAACGAATGTTGAATTTAAAAATTAGCATTCAGATCATGCTATAGGCACCGGTAAATACAGAGAAAAATGGACACAGTCTGTCAGCAAGATTGAATTTAAGAACCATCAAAACTAGACAGATCTTGCTGAGCAGCTTCTGATTTAATAATTAAACAAGGTAGAGTTCAAGGCAGGGCTTAAGATGAAAGACTAGACTGTCACTGAAAATTAGGGGTTTTTTTCTCTCTGTCTTTGTTGTTGTTGTTGTTATTTCAGAGTTCTTTCCCTGTTCAGAGTGTTGCATGGGCAAGAATGCTACTGTTATTAGCAAGTAATTATCACCTGATCGATTTACCTAGTCCTGTACAACTGCTAAGAATGTTTGGGTTTTATTTTGTCCACGGACCAAGTATTAAATTCTGAGGGCGAGGGGGAGAAATTAGGATATGTAGGGCTAGTTATGAGGCCTGCATGGTTTGTCATTAGTAATCATGAAAGCGACTACTGCTAAGCTGAAAAATCTCTGAATTGTATCCCTAGAAGTAGTGTCAGGCGTTCATATTTTGAAGCGTGTGTGTACATATATGTGTGTATATATAGTGTGTGTATGCATACACACACATATATATATATGACATGGAATCTACTGTTGTGATTGATTGCAGCTTTGCTATTATAACTCTGCTGTCTCCGGACCACCAAAGAACCTTGTTGCTCCAGGCTACCGAGTAACTGCAGGGGTGTCCGCTAATTTATTCGGGTGGTTTCTTAACAATGACCTATTCTTTTAGAACCAGATGGTCAAAGAACTGGAGGCTCGAGTCCAGCAGTTGACTGTGGAGGCTGAAAATAGCAATTTACAGCGTCAGAAATTATCTCAGGAGAAGATTGATGCGGAACAATACTACCAGGCAGCATGCTCAGAACTGCAGGAAGTGAAAGTAAGGTAATTAAATAGTGGTCACTGCTTTTAGCTTTGAAGAATATGGAATTTCCAAAGCCAAATGCTACTTGTTTTTATCAAGAACCCAATGAATACTAAATGACATTAGCAGATTTTCATTAAAATGTGTTAATGCAAAAACCAGTTTTGGAACTGACCAATATGTCCTAAGTATGTTATCTATTATTTACGTACGTTTCATTCCATTGCAATGAGCACATGGAACAGTCAGACTTGCCTCCATGCAATTGATACAAAGCAGGTAAAATGCCAAAATATGAAAGCAATTTCCACATTCTGTTTGCTTACTACTTGTAGACACAGCTCACTTCAGAAAGACAGGGACCGTATTATACAAGAATATGAGGAGAAAATTCAGCAACTACAAAGCAAATATGATGTCGATATAAGTTTTTTAAAACAGGAACATGCTCTCTCTGCAGCTAAGGTATGTTTCTGTGTATAATAAGCATAAAAATGCTTGCTTACAAGTTGTTTGTTTTTGAACTGGTCTCTTCACTGTTATAAATGTGAAATGCATGTGAATAAATCCAGGGAACTGTTCTGTTGCCTAAGTTGTTTGCATAACTTCAAAAATTGTGATTTAAACTTTCATTCTAAAATTGAAAAAAAAATCTCAAGCTGACTGAGAAAGTGGGGTGGGGGTAACGTGTATGTGTGCTTGCATGTGGTGTATTCGTGGCTACTTCAGCTGAGGCTCAATCCGCTTGTTGTGTTTGTCTTGCTGTAAAAGTTCAGGAGACCAACGAACCCACTCTGTCAAATATTTATTTAAGAAATTATTTTAAATTCCATAAATATAAATTTTACCAAAATGTAATAACTATTTTTTTCTGTAAAAAAATACAAAATAGTTCTTTTAATAAGTGTTAATGTCAAGGTGATGAGTTTGTTTATTTTACTGTGGGCTTTGCTTACATTTTTAAGTTGAACAAGGTAAGAGAAATGAAATAGCTGGACTGGGGAACTGATCAATTTACTTTTCCAAGCTGATTATTTTTCAAGGCAACTTCAGAAGGTAAATTTTAAAAGGTCAAACTTGTATCTATAAAGCAGGCTGTAAGACAAAAATTCCTTCTCTTATTAAATCCCTGCAGGCGTCTAGTGTGATTGAAGAGTTAGAACATAACGTGTCTCTGTTAAAACAGCAGTTGCAAGAATCAGAACATCAAAAGCAGCAACAGCTGAGGGTGAGTCCTGATTTTTTTTTAATTTTTAAACTTTTTGCAATGTTTAGACAACCAAACTAAAATACACTTAGCTGCATATTGTATCTAAGGCTGAATAAAAAGTATTAAGACAGATCACTATGAGTAAGAACAGAATATTTACAGGAACTTTTTGACTCTGTATTTGTATTAAATATATTTTAATCACAGGGAAATGTCTACCAGTCGCATATAGAGAAATGAAAGAAAAAAGGGCTTTTTTAATTTAAAATACACATTTCTATTTGCAGGATCAGGACTACAAGTTTCAACAGGACAAACTTCACTTGGAGCGTGCGTATGAAAAACAGGTACTGTTTTAATGTCAAACCTTATCCGCTTCTCCAAGTTTGTGTGCAGACACAATGTTGAAATTCTGATGTGCTGCCAATAAATTTTGAGCAGACTGAAGATATTCAAATAATGAAACCAAACACTCACTATGAAAGTAATCAGCTTTTCAGAAATGATAAAGATGTGAAAATATTTGTCTACTTGTTCTCTTATACTCTTCTCTTGCTGGCATCGAACATTATCTACTATTACAGCAAAGATACTACTGAATAAGTTAAGTTGAACTTGGCCTGACTTGTTGCCAGTGCTCATGCGTTCTTCCGTACTACTTTCTTCCAATATATCTTTATTCCTTTTTTTGTAGTAGATTACTATGTGTATTCAGATATATTGATGTAACTGTGTGCTTTGAAAATAAAATCTTAGAAAGCAGAGGAGTAAATACACGTGAGTGAATTACTGCTATAAATCTATAAAATAGTATGGATTGGCCCATAAAGTACTAAAAAAGAGGTTATCTTCACGTCAGGGAATAAGGAATTCTCTGGTGCAATCTGTTCCCTTAGATACCTTCCCATTATCTAATAATCTTTATTAGTCTACAGTGAATATTCCCTACTGGTATATTTAAACATCAAACAAATAATAGGTAGTAACCCTAAATGTCACTGTTAGATTAAATGTGCTTATCTATGGAATCAGGAACAGTTAGACTAAATGGTTTTACAAGCCAGGAAACACCTGCTTTTTTAAAATAATCTACTTTTTGTTTTCCAAATGTTCAACTAAACCTAAGAACAGTGACAGTTTATTACTGAGAGCCATTTCTGTATAAGCTGTTAAATATTTTTTACTTTATCACAACTAGCAATAGCATCTCTATATGATGATGAACAGTCCTTCAGTTTGGAGACTATTTCAGACCAACTGATTAATTGTGCCTCCATATAGTTAACTATATGGGTCCTTACATAGGAGAGTCTCTAAAGTGTATTTTTTGTTGTTGCAAATATAAATATCTTGTGCTGTGTTTGCAGTCTTGTGCCAATCTTCTGGGCAGTAATTCAGTTCTTCAGTTGCAATTCACTTTTTCTCAGAAAATTTGCGTATCCACCTTGAGCTAGTTAATGTTCAAGCATGCACTATTCTCAGGGAATCTTATTTATTATCATCATACATGGTAAGATGTTTGTTAAAAGAAATGATAAGAAAATAGTTCAGGAATTGCAGGTTTTTCTTGCATTCTATATGGCTTTAGAACATAGACAACCTACATGTCTCTAACAATGCAAAAAAAATATTTATAGTAAAAAGCGTTTATAGTTCAGAATAACAGAGTTTGTTTTAGTTATAATGCAGTATTTTTTCCCTTCAAATGGTAGATTCATGGCATCCGGACTGATCTTGATAAAGAAAGAGGGGATGCTCAAAAGAAAATTCGCAAACTGGAAGAGACTTTGAAGTAAGTGGCAAATGCAGGAGTTATTTCACATCAAATTTTGGCCAAACTTATTAAATAGATGTATCCTTTGTATAATAGCCATCCTATAGATTGTGTGGGTAACCTTTCAATTATAAAGACATATCTTCAGGGTCTGCTCAGCTATAAAAATTAAAGCAAAGCAAAATTGAAAGATCTAATCTAGGAGGCTGATAGAGTGGTGTGTTGCATATATATTGTACAAACACTGTTCAGTGCTTAGGATTTAAGAGAAACCAGGAGAGGGAGTCTTAAAATATCTCAGAAATTATACTTGAATCAATCATATGATGTGATCTTTTTAAAACAAATATTTCTAAAAAATTAATGTGGACTTTTTGATAGCTTCTTGTATGCGTATCACTTTGTAATGGAAGTGGCTAGTGCAGCTCTAAACCTTTGCAGTATCTGAATTAAAGCAAAGGAGGGAAAGCACATGGGTGGGCCAGGAAAATGGGATATAGAAATTCTGGAATTTAATTTCTCAGAACTATGTCCCATTAAGAGCTCTTCTTGTTCAGTAACCAGACCCTGTCAGCAGGGTCTAAACAACTGTGTTTTATTTTGACAAAGTTGGTGAATGCGTAGATACAGTATACTTGGAGGAAATGAAAATAATAATAATGGCAATAATAAAGACACTGGGAGGGAGCTCCCCTCCCTGCAGTGGATGCCTATGCAGTTCTGTTCAGAAGTTGAAGGGAGTCATGTAGGACTTCCCCGGTCTTGATGAGCAGCATCTGCTTCCTCGAGGGTATTGCTGCTGATTTAGCATGCTTTCTTTTCTTAGAATTCTGCTTTCCAGAAGACTCTGGGATTTAAATGGAAGAAATGGACAGTAGCAAATGCTATATTCCTTGGGAATCTCATCTCCAAACACTTGGCTCTGCAACGTAGGGCTCTTAAAAATTTCAGCAGCGGGACTGCTTTGTTAGACCAGCCGGTGGCACCAGCAATGCAAAGTAAATTTATCTGATGCAAAGTGTGCAGAGACTCGTTAATTTTGTGACTTATGAGCCATTATTAAAGCATCTAAAACTGTTTCCCGTTAATGATTAACCTTAATAGCTGCCTTGGTGACATAAACAGGAGATATAAATCTGACTTCTTAAATTGGGTGCTCAGAACCCCTTGATTTTCTGGAAAACACAAGGCCTCTGGAGTAGTGTTGAAGGGTAGGATGGAGGAAGCCGGGATTTTTTTATGCTCTTGGTCATAGCACTTGCGTGGCATTGCTCTGCTGTACCCCTTGACATAAATGCACCTATTTTTTTTGGGTGGGAGAGGATCTAGCTGGAAACATGGGAGCAAATGAATTTACATGTAGCATTGAGTTGGACCTTGCTATTAAGTTATGCAGATAGAGTCATCTTTACTACTGAATCAATGTAAAGTAGGTCACTTAATTCTCAGTCAAATGCTAGTACAGAGCAGTTAGCATGATGCAAGTTCTCAGTTAACTTTGAAATTAATGTCTCTTGGGAGACTGTATTTGTAAATGAAAATTTTGTTATAATGATTTATGATTTGTCTGCTCATTTGCACTCTACTACAGATAATGACATTTCACTCGTAACTTAAAATGAAAATATTTCAATTTTTGAAACCACTTACTGTTTAATAATGTTGATATGCTATAGTACTTTTGGTTGGTTTTAGGCAGTTTCTGGTTACTAATAGGAATTAGTCACCTCTTATAGAAAGGAATCAAGCATTTCACATTACTTTGACTATTTGCAGAATAGAATTAAGTAACAGGCTAAGGCAGACAGGCACAGTGAGCCTGTTTAGAACAACCTCATCTTCCTCGCAATGGGTGAAAATATAGTTCACCATCTTCAAATAGAAGCTGTGCCTTGTGGAACTGCAGCAGAGGAGTCAGTAGGTGCAGCAGTGATTTCTCATAAACCCCTTTGATGTGAATGCGCTTTGATTCTGCACTGGCCGCAGGACGGGGTCTGCAGGAACGCGTGGGCAGCGGGCACAGGGCAAGGGACGTGGCTGGGGGGCCCAGGGATCCCTCCCCAAGGCCCTGGGGCTGTGACAGCGGCCGTGCTGCCGTGCCCAAGGCGCCCACAGCGAGGCGAAACGAAAGGGGCTGGAGGCATAAAATTCACCCTCCTAAAAGCATAATTCGCTTCAAATACATAGGTAGCATTGCTGGGGTTTTAATGCTGCATGGGAGTTTATGTAGTTTATGCAAGCTCTTTTTTTCTGAAGTTTATGGTGAGAATATTTGTCACAAATGAATATTTTGCAGAACAATTGCTGTAATATTCATGGCTATTGTTACTGACTTTTGCATATAAATTTTATGTTTTGCTTAGGCAATATGTCATAGCTATTGCCTAATAGCAAAAAGACTTCAAGAAGCGCTCAAAGGATTTTTCTAGAACACAGTTTAAAATGCATTTATATAATAGCAATCTTCTATGTAAAAGCTTCCTTGTAATTACTTGGAGGGGGAAAGGTTGTTTCTCTAATCCCTTTAGTTTGCTTGCATAAAATATGTCATGAGAGTGGGTTACATACAGGCTAAGTCTCTGTGTTTCTTATCCCTTTTATTTTACATAATAAATTAGAAGCGTGTGTGAGAGATGAGCTGGGCGGCTTCTTGTCACCTCCCCAATGTCTCCGTGTCTGTCACCTGCGTGGCAATGCAAGACTTGTGGCTGCTTCTCGGAGTGCTGCTGCTGGAAATAATTATGGGATCTCATTTAAAGCTTTTCAGTTTGCCTTTTGCACAAAGTAATATTTTAATTAGGCCGCTAAAACAGGGCTTTCATGAAATCTTACTCTTCTAACCTGGAGTGTGATTGAAGGGAACAAATTTTCTTTAAGAAATGGGATTGAACATGGAGCTGTCAAGGAATATGTGCACATCATCTGCAGTTAAATGCTTCATACCGTTCTTTGTCTCAACCCTTGGCGTTTTTTAAACCTGCTTAGGAGGCCAAATCTCAGCCCTTGCAAGTGGTGATGATACGGAGCAAACGCTCAGCAGCTGCTTCATTGAAAGTCACTCAGGAAAATTGTTTGTTTACACAAGCAAGTGGCAACACCTCTTTTTTCCATTGCTTCTCTACTTCTCGTTTGAAATTGTTTAAAACTCCTCCTGGAGGAGAGAGGGGTTGACGTTTCCCAAAACTAAATATGCTGTTCAGTTATGTATCAGTTCAGTTATGGTTTTACAATATTCACCAAAATAAGCACATTTTTCCCTGTATTTTGTGATCTGTTTTAGAAGTTAGGCCAAAAATTTTCAGACAAAATCTTTTCAATCAAAGCCACAGTATGAAGTAAGAAGTTGGTTTCTTTACAAGAGTGGGGCCATAGTCTTGCTGCATGATACTTTTAAAATACTCCTATTACTTCAATAACTTTTCTTCCAAATGTCATAGCTCTGTCTCCTCTTTATGCCTCCACCTGCTGATGCTTGAATCACTCTCTCTCATGACGTTCTGTTAGGTGCAGTTCAATGTTACTGCTATATGTTTTCAATTTTCATGCATTGCACAGTTGTTAGTGCTACAAGATTGTCTTGTGGACAGTGTGTGATTAACAAAGAACTTCTGGTCTCAGTGTCTTATGCTCCTCTGTCCCCCTTAGCTAATCCCTGACCCAAGATCAGGGCGGCAGTACTGAAAAGCACATGCCGTGTTCTTGCTGACAAGGATTCTGCTGATGTCCAAGTGTTCTCTTGTAACCACTGAAATTCAGCGATAGTCCAAAAGTGAGACCTGTAGGATGCAGAGCTGGGACTTGCATGGTTTTCTGCTCCTTGTGCTTAGCTTGGGAAGGTTTGTTGGGAAACCTCAGGCAATGTCTTGAAGTTTGGGTTTAGTTCTGTCTCTTGTCATGAAGAGTTAGTTCAAGGCGGTTGTTTTATGGATGGTGAATTGTGGAAGGCAGCAGGAGTTCAGAAGTGGGTCTTTATGGATGTGGGGCAGTGGCTCTCGAGCCTTCTCCTTGACTCATCAGTGGCATTGGATTTGACCTGATGCACAAGAGAAACCTTTAGCTAAGAAAAGGTTCCTTAATGTCAGGCTCCACCTTTTGTACCCCACTTTATTGCTTTCTATTCAACAGATCAATAAGATGCTAAATATATGGAATAGTAGCTTTAATTGCAAGTTATTTTTTTCTTGTTGTTGTAAGTTCATCCCAGATTCTCATTAATTACTTATTTTTAGGTTAGTTGTCTGGTTTAGCTGCTTTCTTGTAGCTAAGTCCCCTTTGAAAAATAAAGTAATGGTGTTTTGTTTAGAGGAATTCTTGTACAAATGGAAAAGCTATTACTATTTTTAAAGCAGGAAATAATTAAAAAAACATGCGAAGGCGTTGCCTTTAATTCCAAATGTTGCAATAAAGAGCATCAAGAGAGTATCTTTGTGTATGTTGTATTCATCATTCCCTTTTATCAAGCCATAGTCAGTGTTGTCTCGTTACTGCAGTGGCACTATGGTGGAAAAAAAAGCAAACCGTGTGATTTAAAGCCAGTGGTTGTGTTAAGTGGCTGAGGAGTTTGGATATAACTTTGCTCTTTAAGATTTTTCTTTTTCCCTTTTTCCCCCCATGTGAGGGCTGGGGAAAGGCAGCCAGCTGTGCTCCACTTGGTGCTCTGCTCGAGCATCTGAAACCTGTTAGAGCAGAAGCTGTCAAAGTTTCCAGCGTATTGTAAACATTCCTTGAGCTCTAGTGAACATGCTGACATAACCCTCGCTATAGGGGGCACAATGTAAAGGACCAGCAGAGGCCAAAAAAATGCGGTAGCTTTATTTAATGGTCTCACTTAAAAGGAAAAATAAAGTGTTCTATTAACTATTTACAGCTTTTCATTTTCTTTCACCAGTTTCTCTGGAGACCTACTGCCAATAATGAAATATGTATTTAAAGAAAAGCTCCAGTTGCATCAAAGGAAAAAAAAAAGTCAATTTTTAATCCTTGTCCATATACAGCAGTTTGTCCCTAAACACGGATACAGAGATATCATATGATGATTTTTAATGATTTTAATTACAAAAGTGCATCAACATTTAGTAGCAGGAATTGAAAAATACTGTCGTGTGATGTGCACAGCTCAGCGTGTGACATGGGCTGACACGTGGATGAAGTGATGAAAGGGGATTCTGACATGAGTGAGAACAAAAATCATGAACACGGAGGTCAGGATCATTCCCCTAATGGTGGGCAAGGCTTACCTTTGATACCAGGTGATTTTTTAAATCCAGTGCACTGTGTTTCAAGAGCACAACAAAACAGTGCCCAAAACACTGAGGAAATGAGTAGAACCGTGTGTTGGCCAAAGAGCAGTCTTCCTTATGCTTTAATTCGATTACTGATTTTTAACAAGCATAAAATGTTTCAGGCTTTCAACTTCTTGGGTCCTTTAAATGAGACATATCAAAACACAGTGGAGAGAGAGAATTTGACTCTTCTTTTTTTCTGTTGTAGTTGCTACATAATTATATTTAGGATAATCAAACTTCAATGACACAAAGAAGAATCTGGTGAGCTAGGTAGGACACTTCCATTCCTCAGGAATGAGTTGTCCCTTACAACACCAGTATTATTATTATGAATCTTCAAGTACAATGATTTTAACCACTAAAATAGTTTCCAGAAATCTGTGCACTGAAAGAATATGATATTCTTGCACTTCCTCGTGCATGTGAATGGTATGCTTGCGGTGTGGATTCTTTATTTCCCCATTCAAAACTAGTATTTGGTGGTGTAGACATGATGGTTTAAGAGTATAAAAGAAACAAAATTTGTGGGGAAATAATGTTAAGGTCAAGTAGCATGTAAGAAGAAAAAAAAGGCTTTTTTTTTGATCCAGGGCATTTTCATGAGCGTAGACCTTTGAAATGGTAAACCTGGCATACTTGAAGCTGAAGGAGCTAGTGTGGAGGTTTCAATTAGAACTGAAAAAATACTCAACAAATAAAAGAAAACAAAATGGTCTTTGATATCAGATTTGACTTGCCAGCCATCCACAACACTGTCACTCATTACATCTTGGGCTATCTTATTTGTTAACGTTAATGACTCCTTTTTTGTGGTTCTCTGATTCTCCCCGCCCTCTTTTCCCTCTTGAAGTTTAGAGGTTGCCTCCGTATGTAAAAACCATGACCATTTATCTCTGTTGTCTTCCTGAGTCTCAGTTGGCTGTTATCTATGTGATATATCTTACAGATATTTTTTAGCAGAGTTTAGCTAAATTATTCTTTACATTTTCCTTTCCTTTCACATTGACACCTATGTGGTCTTTTAACCAGCATCTTATTCATCTCTTTGTGGTTGCTGTTTTCATTCAGTTTGCACATAGTGAGCAATGGTTATAATTGTTGTTGTTTTACAAATGTCTAGTTAATTTGTGAGCCATTCATATTGAGCATAATGTGTTGTTGTTTTTTATATAAGTGTGATATTATGCACATGGAATATTTTTTCCAAATTCATTAATGACTTTAAGTAGAGGTTTAGTTTTGTTAACGTTATCTCATGATTTATTTAAAACATAAGGATAGAGTTTAAAACAATAATTGTAAATATCATTCATCCTAACAGCTTACTTGAAGGAATGCAGGCCAGTGTTTTAATGTTAACATCTCAAATTATGCAAACTGTAAACAATCCTGAAGTGGATTCCTGCTTTTTCTCAAACAGAAAAGCTCATCTTGCACTCAGAATCAGGGGATACAAGATAAAATTGTTCTCTACTCTGTATTTTTGGCTCTCTTTCTTTGAAATGATGAAACAAGTTAGAATGCTTTCTAACAACTTCGAAATATTAAAGTGCCCAGGGACAGGATGGGGATGATGTTTTGAAGGCAATAAATATTTCAGCTTCGCATTTCAGGCTTTCTTCTGGGCTCCTTTGATCTGGCTTTGGTTTAGTTATCATTCCGCCTCAATGACTTCACACTGTCTTTCTTCCTCGCTCCCCACCCCGACACGAAGGGCTCGGCGCAGATCCCATATGTTTGGGCTCGCTCCTTGGAGGAGGCGGCCGTGGGTTTTGCTCGGTGCCTGCTGGTAAGAACTGCCTTTCAGGAGGATGCTTTAACCACAGCAAAGATAGAGGCATCCTGGAATTTGATATATAATTTGCACAAAAAGCTCCTAAGGACTTATCACATTTATTAAAAAGGTCGAGCATGAGAATTAAAATAGTTTTTGTGTCTCATTGCTCCTATAGCATTTTTTTTTCTTAAAATAAACATAAAATGGTAACCCTTTCTTTCTACAAATATATGCTTCTTCATGCCTTAATATTTATGTTGCTGGAAAAGTATTCGTTCTGGAAATGAAATTAGAGAGCCTGGCCTGCAGGGTATTTTTAGTGGTTTTCCCACCCAACTGTGCAACAGTGCCAGTCACGGACCTTGCGGTTGACTATAAATCAAACTGCTGCCTCCACGTGGAGGTTCGATGGAGGGTGAAACAAATTTTGCCTCGTAAGAATTAATACTTTGGTGGCTAGGGGATAGGAACGGAAGGAGAAATGCGTGCAAGAGGAACACAGGCTGCCGACACCTGAGGCCATATAGGCATCATGCAGGGTCATCAGGATAAGGAACTGGAGGATCAGATCAGATCCCTGTGCCCAGATCTCAGGTTCAGCAGGGAACCTCCATGCCCTCCCATTACTCTGCTTTTCCGTGTCTCTGCCTTGATTGGTCTGGATTCAGTGAGGAAAGTGATGAGAATATTGAAAGAGTAAATTTAAAAGAGGGACAGTATCCCAAAGCCTTCCCACTTAGATATCCTTTTAATGCCTCTTGGTGCTGGGTGCTTCCAAGGCCTTTTTGCTGTAAGGAAGCTGTAGGAACGAGGAATACTTTAAGTGCAACTTCTGAAATATTCTTCATATGTGAACCGTGATAAATATTTAATTGTGAAATATAGCTGCTAAATATTTACCACCAAACTGAAGTTTGCTTCAATCTTTTAACAGAAGAGGCACTTGAAACTTGCAGAGTAATCGTCCTGAGAAGAGCAACATGTTATTGTGCAACTTGGTTGTGATTCCAGTGTTAGGAATTATATTTTTTGCCTTGCATGTTGCAAGGGCAGTTCTGTTTTTCTGTGAGATCTCTTAAGATGTTGCTCCAACGATGGCACGTGAGACTTGTTAGCTCTCCTCAAAGCCAAGAAATGACTGAGCAGAGGGTGCTCCTCCGGGGACCTGCACTGCTGCAAGGTAGCTGGTGTCCAAGGGGGAGCTTGTAGGGTCTAAGGCAGCGTGAAGAAGGGCGTAATGCCCCCAAAGTCCTCCCTCCAGAATGGATCTCAATCATCACAGCTCTGAGTAACGGTGCCTCATCAAAGCTTCCTATTTCCTGGGAAAAACAGTTAGTGGTGTCGTTTGTATATCATTAGTTATGACACCTAGAGTCCTTCGGGCTATTGAGATCTTGGGTTAGATGGTCCCCTTCTAATCTCCAACCATTCTGCTCCAAATGGATAGGAAACAGGTAAATAATGCTGATTTTTTTTTATCTATGGACCTGCGTGGGACCTCAAGGTGCTGCCATTGCAAGCATGATGCAGCACATAGAGAAATGTGCTCTTTGCTTTCTGGAAAGCACGGAAAGTGTATTTAGTCTATTTAGTCCTAATGCATTTTTAAATTTCCTTATCTTAATATTTGCTGTTTCCTGTTCTATGCAGCACTTGCCACTTCATTTTCAGAAACTTACTTGGTTATAAATTGCGTCGTTATCAAAGAGATTCCTTGCTGCCCTTTTCAGGCTTCTCTGAACTGTAGCAACATGGGTCTCTTTGGACACCGAAGTGGATTTTCACTGTTGCCAGAAATATTTGAAAACCTGGCAAAGAATTTGCATATTCAGGAATAAAAGGCTGGTATTATTTTTTATAAGAAAACAATAAGGATTTTCATGATCTAGTAATTCTCCATTTTGCGGAAAACCCCCCTAAACAGCGTGCAGGGGGCTTGGGTTGGGATTTGGTAATGGGCTGTGAAACTAATTGTTTGCAGGAGCCGTACATGTGTCCCTGCAGGAGGTACATGCCTCGTGCATGTGTGTGTCCATATATGTTCCAAAAACATTCCAGTCTTGGGGGACTCCCTGCATGGAGCTGGGTGCCTTTCCTGCTCTGGTTTACCATGAGTCACCTGTTGCTGTCTCCCAAGGAATGGGGAGAACCTTCTGGCCTCGAGAGCCCTGCAGAAATTAAGGCTGCTTCATCCTGCCTTTGGAGGAACATCTTGAATGTGTTTATCCTCTTCTGTAAATCACCGCGTTGCTCTGTGTTTCATTAACTGGACTAGCAATGCTGTAGCGTCTTGCTGTGTTTAGTTGTTACCTCTTGGAAGATGTTTTGGGCAGCAAGGAAAATATTTGCAATTAAGCATGAAGAGGAAATATTTAAGATGTCTATGTTTTTGCATTTATCAGTACACTTCAGAGTGCCGCTTTCTGAAAATGCAATTCTGGACTTCACAGTCAACCTTCCCTGCGATGGCTTGTGCTGCTAAGATTGCTAATTCCCTGGCCATTAGAAACTTTAGAAACTGAAACAAGAGGAATTTGCAGTTTTTTAAATTGGGGCCAAACAGTAAATTCACCCTATATTTATATTCATGCCGGCTAAGCTTTAGGGGATTTAAGTGATGTGATTGCATTGTATTCAGCCCCACAACTAGTCCTACTGAAAAAAAAATAATCTTCAAAGTGAATATTTTAGTGCCTCATGCAAGGCACATTGCTCAGTGTCTTGGGGGAAAAAAAAAGAAAAAAAAAGTGAAGCTTTTCTTATATTTGTGCAGCACAGCCCATTGTTGGCCTTGTTTTCTAAGCCTCTGTGTGAAGCTCAGATGCATGAGAAGTAGCTGGCGTCAGCTCCCACGTCCACGCGTGAACTCCTGTTCCTAGCTCTAAGGAGATGTTATATCTGTTCATGGGTTTCAGTCTGTAGAAGAATAAAGGTGCGTAAAATCAGATTCTTAAAAGTTTACCTTGTAATAGAACAAAACAGAAAAGCTCCCAGGAAGAAGACGCTTGTGTTGGGAAGCTCCTCTGGGCACCCACACCGCAAAGACCTCTGCTGCTGGACCTCGTGCATAACCATCTCCGGTGCTCTGCATCCTTCCTGGCTCTTGAAGCCTTTTCAGGATGTAACTTCTGAGCAAGGTCCAAGGTTGTTTGTTTGTTTTTTTTACTTGCAGTTTTGGTGTTTGGGATCCTCTGTAATAGAAATTTAAATCCTAAATGGTGGATCCTCTCTTTAAAAATACAAAGTAGTTTGCAGCGGCTGGATGTTTCTGACAGCATCTTTAGGTAGAAGTAACTCCTGCCAAAACAAAATTGGTCATGAGATGCTTCCCCCACATCCAAAATAGAAGCAGCAGCCACGGGTCTGCTTCGACCTGCCTCTTCCATTGCAAACGGTCAGGAGAGGCAGCTCTGTGCGTGCTCGCCGTTCAGCACGGAGTCGTGTGGATCTGCCCCGGGAACTCTCCGCTCCTAATGGAAACGCGAGGCAGAAAGTTTGCAGCGTTGCCTGGTCATCTTCCGTGGGAAAAACGTGCCGCTGCTCTGAAGGCTGAGTGGCTATTGCAGCATCCGGGGCTTCAGTGGATGCAGAAGGTGCCACGTGGCACAGGTGCTCATTTGCTTTGAGATGCATCCAGTGAATAAGTCCGCTTCTTGCCTGAGTTGTTGGCGATGTTGGAATAGTTTTTTGTTGTCGTTTTAATGGAAAAGTACTGTTGTAATAAAGAGGATTCTTCACCAAATTTTATTGGTACAGCAGGCTTTGAAAGGCTAGGTTAAAAACGGGGGGTAAACCACTAAAGTTACAGCTTTCAAAGATGGAGCTTGTGCCATAGGATACGGCTGCTATGTTTAGGCTTGCTAAATCCCGCACGAGAAAGTGACAATAACTGGAGACTTCCATCGCCCTCTTCAAAGTATTGCTGCGGGAAGTTAGGCAGGAGCCAGGACAGGAAATGGAAATCTGAATACTATTTTAAACTGGTAGGGTTAAAGGCCTTTCTTTTACACTGGCACACTTGTTCTTTTATTTGATACTTGAACTCTGCAAATTTTTCTGTGCCTTTCTAGGGAGAAGGAGGAGCAGCTGACTCGGGTGACAGAGGTACAGAGGCTGCAGGCCCAGCAGGCAGACGCTGCCCTAGAGGAGTTTAAGCGGCAGGTGGAGCTGAACTCAGAAAAAGTCTACGCTGAAATGAAAGAGCAGGTGAGGGGGTCACGATGCCAGCCTTTCTCCAACTCTGTCGCAGTGGGGTAGCGTATTCTGATCTTATAATGCCAGAAACGGGCTTCACTTGCTAGTGCTACATCAAAATCCTGCGCAACGCGGGGCCTTTTGCTGGCGAGTCGGGAAGGGATGGCGGCGGCCGTTTCATCTCCCTAACAAAGGCAGCGTTGTCATTGTTACCGAGATACCCGCGCTGATGGCCCTGATTAGGGATTTTTCAGAGTGAGAGGCTAAAGTGTTAGTTTATCCACCCCGATGGAAGGAGGCGGTGGATTTTGCACTCGGGCGCGTGCGTCTCCCTGCTCTTTTTGGAAGGGCTCTGCCTTCTGCTAATGAGCTTGGTGATGAGCGGGAGCAGAGGCGGGGGCAGCCCCGGTGTGGCCGCTGTCGCTCCTGTTCCAGCGACAGCCAAATTCATTATTCTTCCCCTGAAAATTAGAAATGATAATTAGGAATGAAGCTTGTTCAACTGCTTGTGGAAGAAACAATAGTTAAACCATAGCCAAAAGGACTGGATGAGATGACTGGAATGAGGAACAAGAGGCAGCCAGGTGATCGAAAAGGATGGAAAAGGAGTTCACGGAGTCAAAATCTATATGTGTATCTTAAGGCAGTGATTCTTCCTGACCCTTTACTGGGTTTTGCTTTCATAACTAAGTCTAGTTGTTGCTGGTAGGATGCTGTAATCTGATATTGTAATGAACAGCTAGGGCTACTGATAATGTGGTGCTATTTAAATAAAAGAAAAGAAAAACTTCAGTCACAAAGCTCCTCTGTGTCCCCTTCTGAAGTGATGGGAATGGAAACAACAGCAGATGTGACCTTGTCCCGTTTGCCACTACTGAACATCAATAGAGCTCTCTGAAATAGTGGTTGTGTTTTTAATATCCTATGGAATGATCATCTTGTCCTAGGGATTGTCTTATATGAAGGATATATTTTATGGGAACAATAGTGGGGATTAATAATTAATTTATAGTTATAGTTAATGAATTTGATCATTTAATGCATCTTGAAATGCAAGATGAGATGTTATAAAGGTGGTTAGAAAGATGTTTTTCCTATAAATTATTGAGTATGTATTAGTGACAATACAGCAGGAGGAGAAAAACAAAACTACTGTGCTTGAAATTTTTTAGAAGAATAAAATATTTTGTCATATACTTATAACTAAGCAAATTCTTTCTTTTTGCATTCTTGAAGTTTTACTTCTGCTGCAGAACTTGAAAAAAGAAGTTAGGAATGTAGGGCATTACTGATATATTTAAGACGTGCACATACAGCAATTCGGAAACAACAAAGCAAGAACAAGCTTGCAAAGCAACTTTTGTTTTGCAAACTAGACCCATGAGGGCAATAGAACAAAACCTTTCATAACTGACTCTCTATTTTAAATTGAGTTTCCTACATCTTAGACTCTTCTCCGGCTTCCTCAAGATGACTTACAATTATATTTTGTTTCTACTCCGAAAGGGAGATGCTCTCCTTGAAACACTAGCACAGGTTTCATTCACGTGCATGCACAATCTACCCCCACACACAATTGCATAAGGTTGCACAAAACAATTGGGGAAAATTACGAACTCAGTTGTCACCTAATTACTATGAATTTCCTTTGAGAATATTCTTGTTTTCTTACAAATTCTCAGAATAAATTTCTCTGTACTCAGAGTCAGACATGGAGTTGTTTTGTAAGGACTTGCATGTTAATAAATAGAAATCGTAATATTCTGGGTAGATTGGTCATTTTTTTATATTTTTTTTTGATCCCCCAAGCCAGAATAATATTCCTTGTGAGAATGGAAATAACATAACATAACTTTTAATAATAACATAACTTTTAGATAAGCTGCTATTACATAAGTTAGTAGAAGATTTTGGAAAATTCTGTTTTTCGTAGTTAGAGAGAATATTCTACTTAGAATACAGGATACTGTAGTAGCTATAGCAACACTGAATTTTGAACTACGCTATAAATATTAGGCTTCTGAAAGTATTTTTTTTTGTGGTTAACTTAATTATGGAGATAAGTAGAATGGGGTCTGGCATTTTCAGTTCTTGTAATCAATATTTGATTCATTAGTTTGGCTCTCTGATGTTTTGTGCCATCTGCTTCCTATGTTGTCAAGCTTGTTATTAAGACTCAACCGATGCCCATTGCTGGATGACCAGTGTGTTTAACTGTAAGAGCTGTTTACTTTTCCAATAACTGGTTTACTTTTCCAATAGTAATTAGCAAAAGGAGAAGCAATATATAGAAAATATTATGGTACTTAGGCTCTAATGTTTCTTGGTCTGGCAAATGATGAAGAAGAGCCTTTATTGCATTTATAGGAAGTATATGAATTTGATCTAACTATTAACACACAAAATGTGGAGAGGTAAAGTATTTTTACATGTTTTTTGTTTCATTTTTTAGAATACTTCCATTCCCTTAGGAAAAAAAAAATATTTAATGAAGTAATAAGATCTTTACTGTGATTTAAGCTAAGGAAAATATGTTTATGGAGCTGCAACTCAAGGAGGCTTGGAGTTGGGAGGAATTATTCATAAAAAATACTCACAGAATTCTTTTTTCTTAATAGTATATAGTAGATGTGAGGTTCATGGTCTACCAGAAGATCACTGATGACTTGTTGCCCTCTGTCCTGCACTTTCCCCCTCTTCTCCCTGGATAGCAACTCCTAGTCTTGCATCTTCCTCACTTCCTGCAGCATTTTCCAATAAAATGCTCTTTCTGCTGTGAGTGCTGCCTTTTCTCCCTGTTATCTGGCTTAGAAGTGATGTCCAGGCCGATTGGCAAAGACATCTGTAGAAGACAGAGCACTCCCTTAGGCCAAATAGGATTTTGGCTTGTGCTTCAGGAATTTATTGTGTTTCTTCTTTTGGTGCAGCAGATGGACTCGTGGCAGCGACGATTCTCTTGACAGCTCCATTCTTTATCCTTGCCAGTGTTTTTTGGGGTGATAGTTTATTTGCTACTTGTGTTGGGACCTAGATCTAAAAGTTATTGATGAGCGTGCAGTGCAGTCGAGTGCTGCATATATGTTCCCCTAGAAATGTGCCTGATGTGAAGCTAACACTTGTGCTTTTGATACGGAAGTCTTTGTTAATTGGGTTATGAAACTGCTGCCTTGATGCTGTGTTCTGGAATCCATGGGGCTCATTATTCATGGGCGATGACTATCTGCAGAGAACTTAACTTCCAGCCAAATAATTTTCTTTTAAGTTATTTTACTGATTTAATACAAACTTATTCTGAATGTGTAGATTGTGCATTGACTCACACGGTCCTCTTTTTTCCTCAAATTTCCACAGGCAATGTGTTTTTTAAATGAAGTAGATTGGAGTCTTAAAGATGTCTAGGAAAAAAATATTCAGTTCATTTTGATATTCACCACTGTCAAGTGAAAGCCTAAGCCACTGCTTTGTAATGAGCAGCAGGATATAGGTGATAAGTAAATCTGCAAGTTGCTAATGATCTTGTATCTACTGAATATTCATATTCACACCATATAAATAATATTTAATTATTATTATTCTCAGTGAGTAATGTTTGGGTCTTTGATGGTTAGCAAACAACTGTAGAAATGTCTGAAGCTATGCATTTTTAAAAGAATTAAGTATTCCCTTTCTTTTACCATGTAGATGGAAAAGGTAGAAGCAGATCTAAGCAGATCAAAATCTCTCCGGGAAAAGCAATCCAAAGAATTCTCCTGGCAATTGGAAGACTTGAAGCAAAGACATGAGCAACAGGTCAGTTTGCTGCTTCAGGTAGAGGAGAGAAGGGATTCTTTTTTTCTGTTTTTCTCCTTTCATGCAGCTGCAGGTCAGTTCCTATGACAATCCTGTTCTCCCTCTGCATATTGCTCCTCTTCCCATTCTGTAAAGACTCAGTGTAGAGGTATGCGGATTTGGGGGCAGGGGGTAAGTCTAAATAGGAAATATTTTTGCTTTCTCCCTGCAATCTGTTATACATTGGAATGTTTCCATTTTTTTCCCCAAGCCCACAGGTGACAACACCTATTTTTATAATGACCAGATAAAATCGTTTAGGGAGATTATCTGTTTTTCTTCCTGCTACAAGTTAGAGAGTGTTTTATTCATTTTATCATTTAAACAGAGGGAGTGTTTCTATGTATGCTTGTTTTGGCCCACTGATACTGATTTTGTTCTTGTTTTCTGTTTTTAATCACAATTGCAGGGTTGGGAAATGCTCAGGAAACATTTGAATAGAAACGAGAAAACATCAGTGGTGTTGCTGGGTGCGGAGGGGACAAAAAAAGAACTAGAAGCAGGCAAAATATTGCATGATATAGGCAAGACGGCTGCAATGGCCCATCAAATCCTCTCCCTATGGTGCTGCTTTCTCGTGGAAGCTTAAAGCAGTGTCTCTGGTAACACCTGCTAAAGGGTTGAACGTTTTTCTTGCTCACTTCCTGAAGGACAGCAATGATATGGTTAGTTTGTAAGGTTAAAGTGAGCTCTTATCAGTGTTTTGGAGTTGATAGGAGTTTACATTTCCACGAGGGAAATGTGGTTTCCTTTCCTGTCCAAGTTTATCTTTCATGCTGGTAAGAGGATGAAACGCTGCAGGCGGCTTATGATACGAGGCGTGCCTTGCTCCATCTGGAAGTGTCTTTCCAAGTAATTAAGGACTGGGATCACAAGATGATGAGGAGATTTTATCCCATGCTTGAGAGGAGCCACAGTGTGGTTTTGTGCCTAGAGCTCAAGTTAAATTGGGATTAAAGGGAGTATATTGGTTGAGGTCAGCATCTTATCCTTGCTCAGAACTGTCACCAGGAAAGGAAAGGAAAGGTGTCCCATGGGGGTGAGGTACATCTACATGGGCACTCTGCTCTCCCGGGCTTCTTATTTGCAGCCCCTACATGTGGTCACTTAGAAACAGTCCCAGTTGCTGTGGGGGATTTGGCTTTGTGGCTTTTCAGGTTGTCTGTGAACTAGTTTCTCAAAAGAAAAAGAAAAAAGCTACTTCTCTAATTTAGTAGAATCTCAGGAATAAAGGGTAGAAATCACAAATAAGCTCATGGCTATAGAATCATAGGAATGGGTTTTCTTCAGATTGCAATATCTTTCACATGAACAATGATTCCTTGCACTGAAGGCCAGAAAGATGAATGTGTCAGTGTGAGGGTTCTCGAGAAGTTTTCTGATCTGAATTTGAGTGTTTGGAAGGTGCAGGAACTCGAGGGCTGTGGATTTATGCATGTTCTTTATATGAGTGGCTGTCTGTGCTTTGCAGTGCTTTCTTTGAATATTGATTTCAAAGAGATGGTCAAGGTGAATGTCTGCTATAGGTCTCATGTAGCTGTAGATCAGAGTGATACGACCTAACATCATTATATTTTCATTTTCCTTTAAACAGATTTAACTGCTTCCCTTAAAACCATGGCAGTTCCTAACTTTCCAACTTCTTTTGAACTTAGTAGTAAAGCAAAAAAAAAAAAAAAAATTGCCATCTTGCAGTATTTGGTTTGAGCTGTCACACGCCGCTCTGGGTTTCAGCTTCATCTGATTCAGTGCCACTTCCTTTTGAAGTATCCACTGAGAACACTCTTAGAAACTAGTACTTTTTTTTCCCCTCCTTTTCTTTAAATATACTTTAACTCAACTTTGTTCTACTTGCAGCTGTTCGATTTGAAAGTATATTTTGAAGAGGAGGGGAAAAAAAAGCTCCCCCAGCCCCACGGTTCCTATCTGCTGGGAGCAGCTGCTCTCGGCACTTCAAAGCCAGTGGACACCACAGTGAAGGCCTCAGCCTTTCCTGCCTTTGAAAGGGCTGCAGGATCTATAGGCACGCTTTATGGCACCATCGGTGCAGGAAGAACGGTTGTTTGGGTTTTTTTGTTCCCTTCTCCCTTCCCCCATGTATATTTTTTTAATGTTCCAATTACGTTCTCTGTTTAGTCCTAAATACCTGGGAAGTGTTTCTCCTGCAACCATTTTCCACAATCATTTGAGTGGATGCATGCCAAAGTTTTCAGTAGCAGATTTCGGGCAGGTGAGTTAGCAGCCAAGTTAACCAGGTTGCTTCGTACCCATATCCAAACTGGCTGGGGGCTGTCTGAGAAGACCAGAGCACAGCAGAGATATGGCTGATGTTAACATTTAGGCTTCTGTGTCCCCGTACCTTTTTACTGGTGTGAGTTCCTGCCACACTTATAACGTTTCCTCTGCCCTTATTCTTCTTTTTCTGTTTTTTTCTAGCTTTTCTTTATTTGACCAGTGTGTTACCTACTCGTGAGTGGAGAAAGCATTTGCAAAGACCTGGTTCAAAAATGTTACTCCTCAAATAGGCTAGTGCCGCAGTCATTGCTTAGTTGTACTTCAAACACTCCAGGTAGATTCAGAAATTCTGCTTTTTAGTGCTGGTTTAGTCATACGGATACGGTCTTTGTAGAAAGCTTTGTTCCTCTCCTCTTTGTTTTTAGACTAAGATAATTGAAATACAGTCTGTTCTTGTATGGAGGCCAAATGAGCACGTTAGCAAGGCTCTAAATTTTTCATGTCATCAGCAACAAGCTGCATAAATTTCGATTAATAAATTAATCCAGGATGCATAAATGTTTCCTTTGAACCATGCTAGCACACAGATGAATGCCATTTGCTCGGAATATCTGAGGAATAGCTTCTTCAATCATCAACAGGGACTTTTGCTTCATTATGCAGCCAGAACTCAGGGATGGGAAGAGGGTGCAAATTTAACCTTCTGGTAAAGAACAGGTGAAAATCTTCTAGCTGAGCCCTGCCTGTTTACAGAATTGTTAACCAGGCAGATGGGCGTTTATACGGTTTCCTTCAGGCGTCGAACTAATACACGGTTCAGAGTTAAAAGCCTGAGCTCCCTGTGTAGTCAACAGAATCGGCTTTGGGGGAGGCGGGAGAGGAGAGATAGGATTCGAGGAATGAGAATTGATGCCTGAAGTAAATAGCAAGTCAGCCTGTGAATTTCTGTGAAGTCAATCCTCAGTGTTCAAAGGGGTCCTTGGATAAATTCTGCATCCTCAAACAAAGCCTATGTACAGTAGATTCTGGAGCAGGACCAGCCTCAAACGGGCATTTGCAAATATTTGAAGGAACCGTTTCTTTTTGCAGGCTGCTTTGGCTTCCTGGGGTGGGCTGGCTGGGCCGAGGAGCGTGCTGAGCTCTTGCCTTTCACTGCAGCACCAAGTGTAATCGTTTGCACCTTCAGTTCTAACGTGTGGGTGAATTAAAAACAGCTTTAGTAGATTTATTCATGAGAGATTGATCGGGAGGATAGAGGGGAAGTGATGTAATGTTTGCACTGCCCGTACTTTAAAACTATCAAAAATCTGGAAGGGCTTTGTAAATCAAAATTTGTAGATTAAGCATACTCTTTTAAGAAGCCACTCAGCTATACTGTCATTGAGAGCAGGATAAGTGAAATTACAAGATGGCCAAGGAACAGCTTTTGGCTTTCATAGAATTTCTTGTAGTTCTTGGTTTTCTGTTGAAGTAGTTACTGTGAGTTGATTCGGAGATAAAGTATGACAGAAAATAGTCATGCCAATTAAAATATATCAACCTACAAGGAAATGAAAAATAAAATGCATGGGTAATATGTGGTTCTACTGTGATCTTTTGGTAACTACCTCATTTGCCCTTGACTCATTCATTACAGTCCCTTGATTTTGATTTTGGGAGTACTTCCAGTGTTCCAAGTCACAGAGTAATCTCAAAAAAAAGTATACAGTAACTAAAATGGTTCAGATATGCTCCATTGCTTTGCACCGATGCACCCCTTTTCTGCCCAAAGTTAGGCAGAACCGGAGATGAGCATGATTAATGTTCATTCTCAAATCTTTGCTATGAGATTCCTTTTAGAAGCAGTGTATTTGCAGAGATGGGTCATCCCTGTATCCTCAGGAAATATATATGTATATTTATAGGCTTAGGAGGCAGAAAACTCGAGCTTTTGCCAGGGATGCTGTTTGGGAATAGTGCGGGTCAGGGCCGTTTTGAGTGGAATAGCGATATGGAAGACATCCAGTTTACAATCTGAGGAACTGGAAACAAAATTCCTGGTCCCGTGTTTGAAAAGACGCCTCAATGTTGGACATGGCAGAACACCCGCAAGGGTGATGTGCTCCATGGCCACTGTGGAAGAGAGCTTCAGTTCAGTTGCCCGGCATGACATGGGTAACTCGCCGTGTCCTCTCTAGCGCAAGGAATTCAGGCATGACAAAAGAGTATCCATAAAGTCATCCTGCCGTACAAGCCCATGTTTTATATGGGTGTTGCTTATAATATTTCTGGAATTGTGGACATGAATGAATCTTCCTACTGTGCTGTCAAATATGTTTTGCAGCAGCTACAGTTTTAAAAGAGGCGGTGAGCTAACTGATTTCCTTCCCCTCCTTTAGCACTATAAAAAGATTTTTCAAAGACACGCTTGTTCTTGAGAACAAGTCGAAATTGTTCCAAGCTTGAAAAGCCTAAACTTAGCTTGTGATGTAAAACCAAAAATGTATAGTAGAAGGTCCCACCTATATTAGGGACTTTGCAAAGGTATTTGCTAGTGCTGATTGTACTAGAAGTATTTGGCTTTTGAAAATATCTTCTGCATCAACAGATAATAATCTGGTAATACAGATCTTTGTTGTTTAGACATACAACTAACCTGGTGCTGACTACAGTGGTACTTCTGCTTAGGTCCTTCTTAGATGAACTCCCATTTTCACGGGCTGTTCCCGAGCACCTCTGGGTTTAGGGTGCTTGAGCGTGCCTGAAGGAGAGCGCTGCCGCCGCTAGGCAGCGGTTGTGTCGGGTTAGACCGCTCGTGATGCACGGTGAGAACGGCGCGTGACAACAGCAGCAGCTCTGCGGGGCCGGGCAGACAGCCCCTCTTGGCCAGGATCTCCAGGCACGGCCTGGAATGGGTGACCGGGGAAGAGCATGACAGAATTCCATCTTTGGGAGGGAAAACGAGGAAACACCTAAGCCACAATGAATATGACCCGATGATGGTCGTGGGCACACGTCGTTATCTAGTGAATGTCTCTTCTCAGCGTTGCCCCTGCTTCCTTTGAGAAGATCTTGCTGCCCTTTTGTTGGAATCTATAGCACTTAGTTTGCTTTAAGGGATGGGGTTTTTTTTCATTAGGGAATTTGCCCTTTATAAAAATATTTCATTTTGCAGCTCCATTGTTTCATTGCCACATAATGCATCATTAGTTGGCCTAATACCTGAACTGGGAATGGTCCCTTGTAGCTCTTGCCCCTTCTCAATTCAAAGACTTGATGTTTATAGTATAAATGCTGTAAAGGAAGAGCGTGCTAAATAGAATTACCTTGCATAAATCAGTGAGGAATGTGTATTCCGTAATGGGTGGAAGAAGTAGGATCTGTCCCTTGCTGCCTTCCAATACCCATCCTGTGCCATCTCTTCTCTTCCATCAAAAGAAACCAAAAGCCTAAATAATTAATGTTTCCCAAAAAGCACAAACTTACCCAGACTTTGGTGGTACATGAAACCAGAAATCCAGTATAATTAGGGTAAAAAAGCTTTGACTATAAAGGCCTCTCTTGCTGGCATGATTTGTTTTTAGTCCAGTGTGATTTATGTAAAACTGCAAAGTATTTTTCTAGAATTCGAGCAAGACTCTTTTAGAATTATTTTAGGGAGCAAGAATACTTTCATTCAGACACACTAAGGACTCTGTTAGCCCTTGAAACGTGCACACAAACCTTGGGCAAAAACCTGACTTCAAGAACCGTGTGTAATGATACCAGGTCCAGTACAGATAAAATCTGCATACTAGGGGATTAACCTCTTCAGGGAATTCACACACTGTGTTAATGAGCTCTTTAGTATTATTAAATTATGTAGCTATGTTAAACAGGGGAGTGTTGCTCCTGTTTGGCATGTTTCCTTTTTGGAGATGTGCTCTGGGACCTATCGCCCAAGCGCGGAGCAGGAGATGTGTTTTAATTTTTAAATTCCGGGCATCGCTGCCACTCGTTTAAGAGAATGTGTTGACTTTCTGTTACTATTATTTCTTTTATTTTTCGCCTCGATTTTTTTAAGCCCAAAATCACGGAACAGCTCATGTAAATGCAGAGGGCATGTTTTCAGAATCGACTGCTACAGCTTTAAGATAAGGTGCCCGGGCGCCCGGCTCGCGCACACCGATCGATGTGGAGCAGGTTCCCACCCTTGGCTCTTAGGCATCTATTTTCCCAAAGACAGATTCTCACGCTGAAAAAAAAAAAAAAAAAACCCACCATATTCCCGATAACAGCGGGTTTTGCTTTTTTTTTTTCCCCCCTCTCCTTTTTTTTTTTTTTTTTTTTTTTTTCGCCTCCCCTCCCCGAAATCCACCAAAACTGAAGAAAAATCCAAGTGACTGTTGCTAGCAGCTGTGTGGGCCGCCGTTCAGTGGGGAAGCCGGCTTCCTGCCGTCCCTATTCATCACCTGCTTCAAAGGCAGCGGCCGCCTATAGAGCGCGGGCCAGGTAGGGTGCCATTGTGCGCAGCCTGGGAGGATTAGTATCAAAGCTGCGGCGCCCAGGCCCGGGCGCGCGGGCTGCCACTCAGGCTGCCGGCGGGCGCCTCCGGCTCGCCAAGGTCACCGCGTCCCGTGCGGGGCGCACTGGGAACGGAGCCGGAGAATAGAGCGCTTTTTATGAGATGGTGGCGCAAGCTTGTGGCACAGCAGGTGCCCTTCTGGAGCACATACATCTGTTTAGGTTGGGCTACCGTAGCTGACAACGGGATAATGCAGCTTTGTGTTTTTTTATATTTCTGGGTTTTTTTTGTTTTTCTTAAAAAGAGCGACTGTATACGCGATAACGTTGGGGAATATCGAACTAGGAGCTTTTATTTGGGGAATCGTACAGAAATGTGGAAGAGGTCTGATTGCTGCTGGGGGGGTTGCGTGTGTATACTTAAGCGAAGAGCGGAGCAGACGGGCTATTAACCATTTAGAAACCTTCGTGCCGCTGATTAGCGGCAGCGGGACGCGTGGGGAGCGCGCGCACAACGCGACAAGGCAATTTTCCTTAGCGCTCCCGCATTTGTAGCACCAATTTGGTTCGGGATGCGCCGGATTTGCTTAAGTTGCCTTTGCCGTTGAACTGGTCCCAAGGGATTCGGTCACGCCAAAGGTGGCTTTTGGGAGGTGAGGTAAGAGTGACGTAAAAAGAGCATTGCCAACTTGATGAAATTAAGGGGGAAATTAAGCTGTAGACGAGTTGTCATGACGACAAGGATGTTCTATTGATGAACTGTACTCCTCGCTGCCCAATCAGATGGTGGAGCTGAAGCTGGAGCAGGAGCAGGAGAAGACGCACCTATTCCAGCAGCACAACGCCGAGAAGGACTGCCTGGTCCGCGACCACGAGCGGGAGATCGGGAACCTGGAGAGGCAGCTGCGGGCTGCCATGGCGGAGCACGAGCACAAAACCCAAGAATGCCGCAAGCGCGACGCGCAGGTAATAACCGATGGTGTTGGGGAAGCGCGTGCTTATTAAAACATGGGGACAATTAGTGTTTCCTGCTTTCCAGCCTCGTTGCTAATGCTCGCTGTTTGATCGTTTGCGCCAGGGACACATAAACGTGATTTTGTTTTTGCTTTTTTTCCTTCTTTTTTTTTTTTCTTTTCCGCTTCCCCCCCTTCCTCCCCACTGCTGAATAGGGCTTTAACTGCAAAAACCACAGGTAGCCAGATTAAAAATCCCATGGTGCGCTATAACTCGGCCTATTTATAATCTTGTCTCATTTTCTTTCATGATGGATTTGTTTAAGAAAAAAAGGTATCTGTTCTTCTCCCCCCCAGCCCTCGCACTCACCCCCTCCTTTTCTCCTTCCTGGGCAAATCCATATGAATTATATCTGCTTCATTCGTATGCTTTTTTTGTTTCAAATCTCTGCAGGTAACTCGCAAATGGCTTTATTTCTTTTATTTTTTTTTTTTCATGCCTTTCTGCCTCAGTGCTCTGTTCTAGGTTGGTATTGTGTGCTTGGCTCATGTATGGCAGATACGTGATAAGATGCTTTGGCTCTGGCGTTGCTCCCCATCAGGTTTATTTTCCTGCGCACAAACGCACCCCTCCCATCCTCCATCGCTGTGGTCACTGTTGGAAGCCATTTGGCAGAATAACCCCCAGCTGGGGTAGCATTTGACTCTTCAAACTTCTGGATGAAATGTGCGCTGTCAGCATGGAAAATGATCTTTATTAGTTTTCAGTTCAAAAAAAAAAAAAATCTCACTGCGTTTTTTTCAATATATTTTGTCAGGATGACACGATGTGTTTTCCTAAGAGCCTATATTAAAAAGGCCTGCAATAACAACACTTATTATAAGATGATTTCATTGTTTAAAGAATATCCTGCCATTTTTCACTCATCAGCATTAGAATTATGTATCATGTATGGAGTATTTTATGCCCAAACTGAGCATTTCGGGGAGGCATCTTTAACAAACGTTTTCCGCGCGCCATCACCTTCCCTCCATGAGGCAAGACCCTGGCATTGAGGCATTTTCCCTTTACTTGCCTGTAGACTAGCGAGCCTGCGGCTTTTACTGAGGTCTATCACGTAGCCAAGTGGAACCGAAGTATTTTCATTTTTATTTTTAATTTTTGTTGACCTTGGAGGACTCGGATTCCATCAAAATCCGCCTAAAGACAAATCTATTGGAAAACAAAGCGCTTGCTGGGGGAGGATGGGGAGTGTTTTGCAGAACACGGACATAATTCTCCATTTCCACCATTACGATTTTCCAAGGAAAATGCGAGAGACATTTGTGAGAACGCTTGGGAAGAGGATATTGAGGTGGCTTCGGAACAATTAGACCTTGCCCTTTATTCTTAATTTTACTGTAGGAATGAACAATGCCTTAAAATTTTAAGATTTTATTTTTTCCCCTTTGGCCTAAGAAAGAAGGAGCTTAACTATAGAGCTCTTAGCAAGCATCTTCTCAAAGATGTATCTTCCTTTCGCCTACGTGCCAGACGTCGTGTTTGTCTGTACACAAAAGGAGATAAGCATTTGTATTCCTAGGATTAAAAAAAACCCAACACATTTTAATTGCGCAGAATAATTCTGTGTACGCAGTATAATTTGTGACAGTTGTTGCTTTGTTTAAACTGAAGGTAGATGTAACGGGAATATCGTAAGAAAATTGAGAGGATTTAAATTTATTTAATTGTTTTGTGCCGTTTCTGGCCAAGATTGGAGCACAAGGTTTGGGAGCGCTTTCTATTTAGAGCGTTGGATATATAGTGCTGTGTAAAGCACTGGAAATTATCCCAGCTATTATGAAAATCTGAATAGCAAAAACTTGGGCCTTTTACAGGGCTTTTCTTTCGCCTTTGAATATCCCTGTACAGTCATTTGAGCATTGCTGCCATGAGAATGACATGTAAATCAGGGAAGAAAATACATTTGCCGTTGACTAGATGAGCTCTTGTTAATTTTACTTTTAATAAGAATCTATCTGCTTTCAAGGATTTTCGTTTTTGCCTCTGGAATATAAATCATTCTTAGTTCCTTTATCTGCATTAGAATTGATTTTTGTCTTTGCACTGAGCTTATTAGGCGATATCAGTGTCTCCTAAGGAATTATGGCACATTTCTAGCAACGTATTTCAGCTTTGTGTATGCTTTCCAGAAAGCATGTTTTGGAAATGAATGAAAATAACGGCTCGTGTCTTTCAGGAAATATTCAGCCTCTGTGTTTATGTAGATGTAGCTTCCTAAAAATCTGGTAAAATTGAGTCCTGTATGACAACAGTAATTGTTAGGACTTCTTTATATTAGGGTGAAGAAGGTTTGAGACCATAGAAGAGGCCATTTTGCTTTGCTAAATACGAAGTAGAATTGCTGTGTATTTCGTATCATTTAAATAATAATCAGCATTAATCACATACAAGTAGTTCGTTTGATGGGAAGGACCTATCTGTTCATTGTTTGGATGACATGAAAGCACCGATATGCATTTATGGTTCTTTTTTTACATCGTTTTCCATATGAAAAGAATAGCGAATGTTGAAAATACATATTTTACGTTACCACCAAAGATGGCTGGGGCCGAGCACTACCGAACGAGCTCTTACGCTGTTAACGAAGAGGTCTCTGTGTGTATGTGTGCATTTATTTGCATATCCGAGGTCTCTACGTGCATGGAGGTCTTCAGCTCCTGTAAAAGATAGTATGCAAGACCGCTATTCAGACCTAAACGTGTTCATTAATGCTGTGCTTGGAGCTAAATTATACATTTTAAGACATTAGCGCATAACTAATTTAAATACAAATAAAATAATGTTGTTTCTTTGCAGTGCGAGCTGAATATATTTTCAGCGAAAGGAACTTAAGTGGGTCCCCTTTTGTATCGCTGATCAGTTTGGGGATAACAGATGGATTCCACTTTAGCTCTTGGATTTAGCTATTTCTAGGAGGCTTGCTTTGATATTTCTTTTTTTTCTTTTGCTTTGCCCTCTCTTCCCCCTCCATCTAGGCTTGTAATGCTTGGGGAGGAGTAAATTGACATGTAGGTCAATAAAAGTCAAAGCAGTACAAAGGCTTTTATGCCATGCTGTGTTCCTGCAGTCTTTTAAATGCTATAGGATTTCAATGAACTGCCATAATATTGTTATTGTTTGAACAATAGAAACACAGGAGTTGTTTTAATTCACTAATTCTGTTTTAATTGAGATTTTGGCCATTATCTGGTTGTTCTAAGAACATTTTAAGCCATTGCTTGACTGCTCTTTCTTTCTCCATCTCCCTAAAGAACCTTGGTGCCTCCGTTCTCTCACCAAGCATCGCATCCGTCATGTGGTGGAGAACTCCCTTTTGTTTTAATGAAAATGGGCATGGTACCAAATGCCAGATAGTTCTGATAGTTCTGAGAATTACATACTGGGTTTGTTCCTGCAAAATAATATAGCCCGGTTAGGAAGCCTGACTGGCGGCGGGTTGTGACGCTGGGGTGCGTGTGGCCCTTGTGCCACTTGGGCTTTGCCCTGGCGCTGTCCCCTCTTCCCTGGCAGCTGACGTGAGCCGGGACCACCACAGGGCTGGGGGCTCCAGGCACTCTGTAAAGTTGTTCTTTGGCTGCTGACTTTTGGACAAGAAAAGGAGAAAAGCACCTCTGCAACATCAAACACAGGGCTTTAGACTGAAGCAGGAGGAAAGAGGTTTCCGCGAGGGAACGGAATTCTTTTTCCAGGTTGTGTGAGAAGGTAATTGGCAAGTTCACTATTGTCATCCATTCACAATTGGGTCAGGAATAGCTCAAACGCCGAGGTGCAGGTTTTGTCACTGATGTCTCCGTATTTAATGTTAACCTATACTGTTTACGCTCTCAGATAGTAGGCTGCTTTAAGAAAAGGTCGCCGATGCTGAGTGTCTTTAGGCTTTGGATAATCCGTTATCCGTTGGAAAAAGAAAAGCTCCATCAGTTCTAAAGTTGGGCAGAGTCACCTGGAGAATGAAAGCTCTCAAAAAGGGAACAGGCTGGAGTTGATGAGAACAGTTAATGAGAGAGTTTTCCTTGACCTAATGTGTCTGTTTCCATTTTTCCTGTCTTTTTGCACTTCCCATAACCATTTCTGCCCTCACCATCCCATTTTGTTTTACTTTCTCACATACGGATTTCCAGTTCTTCCCTGCTGCTGTATGGAGGATCCTCTCCTGTTTTTTTTCTGGACTCTTCTTTTTTTTTAATTTTTTAAGAGCTTCTTTGCACTTGTATCCAGCGATCTTTCTGAAACTACTGCTTTGTCCTTTTGATTTTTGTCTGAATTTGTCTAGTCTTATTATGAGCTATTCAAGCCTGTTGCATTAATAGACTGTAATGATTGTTATATCCATTACAGACAATCATTTGTGGTTCCGTATAGATAACGATCATACCTACAGAGGAGAGCTATCTTGCCTCCATGTATATAGCTGGTCAGCAATGGTACCACACTGATGGGCTTCTCTGGAGATCTTGTATCCATTGAACATGAGAAAATACAGAGAATGTCCTCAACAGAGAGATTTTATGCTTGTTTAGTTAAGACCGCTAAAATACCCCCAAACAGGTGCAATTTCTATCTATGTGAATAAATAACATTGCTATAACAGTAACTTTGGAGTACTGTACTAATGCAGAAGCTATGTGAGAGCATTTGTTCTACAATAGAAACTTTCTCAAACTGAGATTTGTGGAGCCCCTGTTGTTAAGGTGCAGATAAAACCCCGGTCACTTCTTTTCCTTGGGGCATTTGTTCCAATATACCCCAGTACCCGTTTCCACAGGGAGAGTCCTCCTGGATCAGGGGAACCAGTTTGCATGGCTGTGTCTGGAGGGTACAGGCACACGTAGCCTGCACAACATTCAAATGTTGATCGTGCGACTGAAAAGGCTGTGTACTATTTGGAGTGAATAACTTCTGTGACTCGTTTCTTTCTTTGACTTCTCTTTTTTCCTCTCAAGAGAAAGACGTCTTTGAAATGAAAGAGAAATGTATTGTTTGCTATGCAGGCTTTGTCTGCAGACTGTCTAAATCATGGAGTTGCAATCCAAGTATTTGTTTGTTGTATTTTCCTTGGAGAGTAGCTTTTGGGCTGACAGTCAGATTTTTGTAGACAGCCGTTTCCTCTTAGTGTTTGCTAAACAAAAGCTTTTGGCTATATTGATGTATGTTTGTTTACCACCAATTAATCCAGAATAATGAACATGACTCTTAATGTAAAAAATTTAAATTGCCAAATATTTGTTGTAGCACTTGGCTGTTTTCTCTTGGTTTCAACTCGTTGTAGGCTGTCTCAAAGTTGGGATGAATCCCACTGATGAGGAATATCTACTAAAATTGAGGATATGATGATGAGTCCTGTTGAGATACCCAAACTGGGCTCCAAACTAACACCAATGTCGCTGTGAAGTTTAGGGTTCACTGCAACTCTCAAAGCCACAAGTATCCCGGAGAAACATGTAAATAATACCCTCTGCTGGGCTTGGGTAATGGGCTGGGCTAGTTTTAGCTAGATTTGAGTAAGTGTGGGAGAACTGCAGAAGGAATTGGGTGGCAGAATAGACATAATCATAGAGACGATAGGAAAAAGTGAGCGTGTGCTCTGAAGCCGAGTTTGCAGGGCTCCGCTGGAGGGATTAAGCGCCGGTGTCAAAGCGGTGCCGGTCTCTGGGTGTCCTTGCTGGGCTCAGATGAAGCCCCCTCGCCGCGTGTGTTGTTCTGCATCAACCGCTGCTGCTGCTCCCCACTTCTGAGCTGCTGCCTCTGTGTGAGGTGCCTTTCAAAGACTCCTCAACAAGCTGTAAACATCTGCGCTCCCTCATTTAATGGAACCATCAAAGTGCTCTCAGGCTTTAATGGGTGATCATCTAGGATCTCGGCCATGGTTTTGCCTGACTCTTTTTTTCTTTTTCTTTTTTTTTTTTTTTAAACACTATGACCAAAATTAGATATGAGGAATTCAGTGCAGGAGCTGTGAGGTTACTTGCTTCTATATCCTTTTATACATCAAACTGATGTATAAAGTTGAAATATTTTCTAAAGACACTTTTGGAAGGCATAAATAATGGTGCATAAATTATAGTTTCCTGATTAAAAATGTTAAGTTAGCTGGGTACAGAACTGACATGTTGTGTTCGGTCTACAGCGTATGTAAAAGAGAAAGCAGTTGCCATAGAAACTAGCTCATCACACAAAATGTACCCGCGTCTGAGATGGAGTTCTCAGCAAAATGGGTTTTCTGTTTGTTCATAAAATGAAATGTTGATTACAGCCTAAAAACTACCAAATATGTTGGATTTCATTTTATTTTGGGAGATTTTACTTTTAAATATTGGCAGCTGAAAACAAAGAGCATAAAATTTCATTTGAGGGAGGGCAAAGTGTGCCTCATGTGGCAGTACTTTCTTGTGATATCCATGCTCTTTGTTTAGGAAAACATGATCATTTCCTGCATAAAAATTACTACAGAATAACTTCTCTACAAAATTAGTTCAGTCTTATCAGCTGGGGGAAGGATCTTTGTGCGTGCCTCTATTTAGTACAACTGCACTGCATGTGACTTTGTGTGCAAGATTTCTGCGTGTCAGTGAGAAGGAATGATTGACAACAATAGAATATAAGCTATTCATGGCCTAAAATGATATAAAAGTTAAAGAAATAGATAATAAATGGCACAGTAAACACAAGACAGGTGATAGTAATGGCAAGATCTGAAATGTTTTTATAATATTTCTAAGTGGAGAGGCAAAAACATATC
This sequence comes from Eudromia elegans, assembly GCA_003342815.1. Taxonomy (NCBI): domain Eukaryota; kingdom Metazoa; phylum Chordata; class Aves; order Tinamiformes; family Tinamidae; genus Eudromia; species Eudromia elegans. The sequence goes on from PTEX01000049.1 coordinate 3,575,533, forward strand.
AAATTATGATAAAAGCTCTTGAATTTGCTGTAAAAGGAGCATTTCCTATTTGAAGTTCAGTTTATGGCAAGGTCAGATTCTAAAGATTACTATTTGCAAATGCAGGACTCTCTTAAATTTGGAATCTTTATTATATTGTTTCAAATATTATCACTAAGGTTGGTAATATTATCACTAATTTTGGTAAATGTCTACAGTGTAGAGAAGGGCCTGCTTCCTCATGACTGTTTTGTTTTATTTTTCCTTCTGGTTCTTTGGAAGATTACTTTTTAGAGTTAGCTTCCTCTGCTCTGGAGGGTAATGCTGGGTAGAATGAAGTTGACATCTCCTGTTCTACAACACAAATACAGCAATATGGGACACAGCAGTGATACCTCCTTCAGACATCCCGCTGAATAGTTGAGGGGACTTCCTCTTATGAGAGGTTACAATTCTCACTGAACTCTTTTCACCACATTATGGAATAATTTAGGTTGATAGGATCTAAATTATCATCTGATCCAATCTTCTGCTTGAAGCAGGTCTGACTTCACAGTTAATCAGGTTGCTCAGAGCCTGGTTCAGTTGGGTTTTGAAAATACACCAGGATGGAGATTTTTCAGCCTCCCTAGGCAACCTGTTCCAGTGCTCAGCTACTCCACTGTGACTTTTTTTATGTGCAACTGGAATTTCCACTGTTGCAAGCTGCATCCATAGCTACTTGTCCTCTCAGCGGCCACCTTCAAGAAAAGCCCGTCCCCACCTGTGACTGCTGGTTCTGCAGAGCTGGGCACAGCAGTAGCCTCCTCACAGCCCCCTGCTCTCCAGGCTGGGCACACGCAGCTTGTTCCCGTCCTGGAGGTTTGGGGGCCACGTTCCTCCCCCTTGAGGAGTCTGGGGTGCCGGGGAGCGGTAACTCCCCTCTCCAACATGCTGACCATTTGCCCCCGAAAGACAACATCCATAATACTGTTAAGGGTTCATCGTGTCCTATTATGCAGCTCATTGATGGAGATGTTAAGCGGCATGAGCCTCACCGCTGACCCTTCAGAAATGCCACTTCTAACTCCTTGCCTATTAGACCTTGAGCTGTTGACTCCTACTCTGAACTCCATGGTCCAGTGAGTTCTTTACTCACTTTGTAGTCCACCCATTCAATCCTCGTCTTTTCAGTTCGACTGTGCAGATGTTGTAAGAGTCTGTGTCAAAACCCATGCTGAAGTCAAGGTAACAGACATCATCTGTTCTCCCCTTGTCCACTGAGTCAGTCATTTCTTTATAGAAGACAATCAGATTGGTCAAGCATGATTTGCCCTTGGTATATTCACGCCGTCTGTTCCCGGAGACCTTTTTATCCCTTGTATGTCTGGAAATGACTTCTGTGGGGTCTTGCTCCATAATTTTCCAGCGGCTGAGGTTAGGCTGTCTCGTCTGTGACTGCCAGCAGAGGAGCTACTTGACACAGACCAAGCAGTTAAATTTTTTTCGGATGTGCTTTTTCTCTTGGCTGTTAGGGCCCGGACAAAGATTAGCCAAAGTCAATTTAGTTACTTGTCCTTAGGTCAGCAGATGTTAATTCCATTTGTTCATTGCCACCATAAATCAAGTTTTGACTGATAGTCTAGCCATTAAATGATTTATTTGATAGGAGAGATTTTATGATCCATTCAGTTCCTCAATTTAAAGGTATTATAAATACCAAATGAAAGGATGAAACACTAGGAGAGAAATGGTGACAATCCGTAGTTTGGAATGTTAACATCACTTGTTTTGGCAGTATGACTAGCCTTAAAACAATAAGATCCATGTGAATGCTAATTTTCCCTATTTTGAGTAATAAATACAGCGACTTTATGGTTTAAGTAATAATATTACTCAACACCACTGCAGGGTCCAGCAGACAGTTTCATGATGAGGTAATAAATAGCAATTTTAGAGATACGATTATTTGTAGTTTTCTTTTATGTGGTTTGTGCTGGGGGAAGGAGGAATTGCGAAGCCAGTGAAACGCCTTGCCCTCTCCTGTAGCTGACATAGTTTGGCTGCAGATATGTCAGCTGAGAAATATGAGACCATCCGTAAAGCTCCGCACACTCCCACATTAAAGTATTACAGAGAAACCTTCAAGTGGAAAACCAGTAACAAATTGCAGCTGAAAAGCTTATGGCAGGCTCCACTGTCCTGGGCTCCCTACGGTGCAGCTGCCTGTTCCTCAGTGTGTTGCTTTAGCTGGGAACAAAACTGGAAGGTCCCTCTCTTCATTTGCTGGTTCCTCTCCAGGAGCCGTGGGGAGGGGACCCATCCTGTAAGTGGGTATCTGGGTGTCCAGAGAGGAGGGTGCTGGCGCAGAGAGCGCTCTGGGTTGGCGTGAATCATTTTGCAGCTGCATCTGCAGCACTGCTGCTCGTCTGGGAGTCGGTCCTGACCAAGTGCAGAGCTAAGGAGGTTCCTCAGCTGCCAGCCGGGCTTGGGGTCTGCGGGGGGGTCACAGGCAGGAGTGGCTTCACGTGGCGAGCCCAGGCTCTTTGGGCTAGGCAGGTGCGTTCAAGCCTACCCAGTTGTATGCACCCTTTCTGCAAGTGTTTTTGTTCCTCTCTTGGGAACCTCTGCTTTTCAAAAACAATAACAAATCGTACTGAACAAAATGCATTATTTTAAAATTCCGTGGATATTTCCAACGTGAAATCAGACAGCAGAGCTGCGTCTACGTCCAGTCACCTTTGAAGAAATGACTGTCATCTTAGGTTAGTAAATGCTGCTCCGTTATTTTGAAAGAGTGGCACAGGCTCTGGCAGTGATTTCAGGTCTTTAGCGCTGATTTCATGAGGAAAAAATATTCTTCACAGTATGACTTTAAAGTAGACTTTTTTCCCCCCAATTATTGTACATGTTGGCAGCAAATTAGCTTTGAGGGAATATCGTGCACATCAGAGCTCACTTGATGTATTGGGGAATCATTTTTGGATGCGTTAGCGCCGTCAGCCCTGTGACTGACGTTGGGCATGTCTTCAGTTGCTGTAGATTTGAAAGACTCCTTTTTGACAGGGAAGGTGATGTGGAAAAAAAGCAAAACCCAAAGTACATGGAATGATTGGCAACGTGATGATATCATCAGCTGTTCAAAGTCTTTGCAAATTGAAGCTTATTAGGCTGACATTTTGTCTTCCGTTCAGCACTAATTGGAATCATGGCTGGTTGCATGATGTGGGAGATACTTAATACCTGAGTGTTTACCATGACAAAATGACAGAAATCGATGTCAAGGATACCGTGGATTTCTGTTTAATGGAGAAAACAATATATTTCAAAAAAAAAAAATACACATCTCATGGTAATTTGTATTCATATGTATGAAAGTCTTCCTAAAATACTGCAAATAAGAGAACTTTTTTTGGACCCAAAAAACTGGCCTGATTGCAAACATTCAGTTTTAAGCATTTAAGGGAGTTCTTCAGAGTTTAACAAAATAACATATTTAGTTAAACAAACAAATAGGGTGTGTAGAGGGGGAAACGAAGCAAAACAAAACCCCTGACACAGTAGTTTTACTTGAACCAGATCTGAAAATGCCGTGAACAGTGAACTTCAGTCTTTTGTTCTGGTGTTGGAATCCTTTTAAAGTTGTCTCTTGACAGCTTGAATTCTTTTGTGCTCTCTGCTTTCTGCTGTATTGGCATCTGTAAAATGAATTAGGGAAACAGAAAGGGAGAGGAAAGAGTGGTTTTTTTGAAAGGCAGCCACTGCAAATGCAGAGTATGTTGGAATTCTTGCAAATAGATGTATGTTCTTCTGTCTTATTTGAGATTGTTAGGGATTTCCAAGCATTAGCTGCCCGTCCTTCCCAGAGGGCTGTTTGCGTGCTGGCGAGGGTAGGGTGTCACCAGCACACCCTATGTGTGCTCATGTCTTCATCTTGGCCCTTGCAAAGTTGAATGGAAATTTTTGGTTAAACCTCTAATATAAAAGAAAAACATTGTTTATTCAGTAGCTCAGGTGAAAACGAGCAGCTGTTAGTTAAATCATTACCCAAAAGCGTTTTGTAATGAAACACAGACTGATCAACGTAAAGTAATATTTAATAAAAAACAAATCAAACGACCTGGATGCTTAAAGGAAGAGGCGACCGTAGAGCTCTTGTTAGCGTGATCCGCAGCAATCCTGTGACTAACAAGATGTCGACAAGCAGTAGCTCCAGGAGCGAGGGTAATTATTTGTATTGTGGAATCCTCTTAGGGATCTGAGTCTTCCCTGTGTTAGCAAAAATATAAAACCAGGCAATTCCAGTCCCAGTAAGCTTATACCATAAATGTGCTTCGAAGGTGTTAGAAGCGGATGCAACCAGCAGCTGGTTGAGGACTCATGATAAACGACGTGCAGTTAATCAGTACACTGGTCTGGTTGGAGTAATAAAGCACTAGAAATAGCGTATGAGCAGCTTCCCTCAAGTGACTCTAGCAGGGACATGGCAAAATGTTTCTGCACAATGTCCTTTCATGAAAGGACACCCAAAGTACGTCAGATATTTGCCATATCTGCAGTTGTTTCTGTTATCATGGTTTCTTATGTGACTAGATAAGGGGAAAGAAGAAAATATCTGTTAAAAGTTGGAGGTCTTTTATATAATGCTGATATAAATGCAAGCTGCCCGATCCATTCAAGCTGGATTTAACAGCAGCTACCTGTAATTCTCCTAAAACTGTTGATCTTGCTGAGAAAACTGTTCTTAGGGAATCATTTGTTGTTGCAATGTGTAGAGAATTTAACAGCTACTGCTCTGTTGGGTATCAGTGTTGGGGAGAAGGAAGGAGCAGGAACAGGATCCCATGAATTTCCATTGGCATTAGAGGAAATACTGGTATTTCCTTTAAGTCAGCCAGGTGGGGTGCGCATGTGTATTATTGCCCTCTAATGGATAGAATCTGAATGGCTGCTCTCCTGCTCCTATTGCGTGTTCCCTCGGCTGGGTGGTGGAAGTGTATGATGTGTTTGTAGCTTCAGGTTTCAGATCTTGGTGAGACTGAGGATAAAGTATCCTAGATGCGTAATAGATTATTTAATTTGAACAGCAAAGCTAAACTTGATCTTTAAGTTAACTTTAAAATACCTGCATGAGAAGACAGGCTGCAGCTTAATTAGAAATTTGATTTAGAATTGCCTGTGCTTCCCAATTGTTCACTTCTACGTGTTCTTTATAGTGGTGTCCTAAAGCAGCTGTACTTCCTAACAAGAATCCATTTTCATTTGATAAATAACTTTAGGAGAATTAAACTTCAGAATCCTTCCCAGTTTCTTCTTGCTGCTGCTGCAGACTTTTCATTTTCAGAATTTCCTATGCTTGCTTTGCGATTAGATAACTGTGCATTGTTTTGAATACATACAGGAGAATAGATGGGGCTTGCAGCTTTCTTCGTACCAGCTTTCTTCATCTTAATTGCAGCTGCATGTAGGAGTGAGTTCCCAGCAGTTGCCCTCCTTCCTTCTCAGGACTCCTGGCGGTGCTGGTGGGCAGCGTGGTTGTCACCAGGAGGTTCTGATCAATACAGGTTGTTATGGTGCAAACATTCATATTTATGAAATAGTCAAAATGTCCCAGTAAACCCAGTGACCGATCTGACACGTATCAGAGCTCTGCTGAGGTTCCTCAAGCACCTCTGTATGTTACGTTTTAACTAAGCTCATCGTAGTTCTATTGCTTTAAGGTCTAATTAATAAGGTGAATGTGGGCTGGAAGAGCAGGAGGAAGAGTGTGTTAATGACCATCTCCTGTAATGACCATATTTTCCTATGGAATGACTGCAGCAAGATGTGATAGGATGCAGTGCCCGCAGCACAGGCCTTTCCTGCCCTTCCTGGGAGCTGATGGGCAGCCAGGCACTCGCGCTGGCTCCGCTCCACAAGCACGCTCATGGAAAAGCCTCTTTCCAAGGTTTGTTCTGGGAGCAAAAGAAACTGTTCCTGGGCTTTGTGCTACTACTATTCACCTTCGGGGGGGAAAAGAGAAGAGTTTTGTGTGAGCTAGCAAAGATGAAGGGTATTGCGCTAGCATCTTCTCAATCCAAAATGGAAACTTTATCTGCATTCATAAATATCTGTGTTTTTCCTCTGAACATGATGTTTCCTAGCAATATTCCTAGTTCTTTTCCCCATAAAGCTTATTTTCCCCTGGCAGCCCTTTGGCAGCTGTTGTTTGCATTGTTTGGGATAAATTAAGGAATTTTTCAAAATGTTATTTTGATTTGCTGTGACTTTGTTCATCGGTTAATTATGAAAGCTCTGATTGTTTAGTGCACAAAAAGGGTGTAATGCACTAGGCAGTCACATGCTCCCTTAATGCATGCAGATCGTGATGGCAGCAGTAATAGCACCATTAAAGAACAAAAGGTAGCAACACATAGTAGCTCTGTATCTGGCCAATCCCTTCAAATTACCATAAATATTTGAGCAATCTGAATAGTTTTGGACTCTGTAGCAAAGCTTTCCTGTTCTTATCTGGCACTGAAGGAATGTGGAATAAAGTATTCATTTAACCAAGTATAAAAATATGTATGCTATGCAGTTATAATCATGTGTCATTAATCAGAAAATACTGCAGAAACTCTGACAAATTAAAAACACAAGGATGTGTCTGCAAGGGCTTTTTCAGTCATTAAAAAGCTGCTTCACCTCTCAGGCAAACTATTTAATGGCAACTTCTTGCTCAGTGTACTGACATCTTCAAAGGCTCTGACATCTGTCGGCCTTTGAACTACCATTAAAAAATATTATCCCATTTCCATTCTTTTATGCCCATTTTTTTAATTATAGCCCTTCTTTCAAGTTAGGAACATGGTTGGTTTAAATGATGCTGTCCTTTCGTTTTCAGCCACCCAGCTGCGGTTTGAATAAATTGATGTAGAATCAAAGGCGGGACTTTAAAGGGAAAAGGTTTGATGGACTTGGACTCCGAACCAGATGAGGTTTTATGATGAAAAGGGTTTAATCCCAGCACAGGCATCGCTTCTATCAGTCGAGCAGTACAAAGCGATTCATATATATAGGTTCACGAGAAATGATCTATTTTTTTTTTTTTTTTTTAAACAGCACAGATCTCTTCAGGACTTGCAAATGTGGCATTAGCTAATATTCAGAGAGCTGATTTCCTTTCATCCACCAGAAGCTTATGATTATAGTACAGTTCTCGAATTGGAAATGAGAGCTGCAACACAGATTTAAAGCTATGCTGTCTGATTTGTATTCAATATACATGTCACTGCGGGACAAGCTAGTCTAGGCCGAGCTGGTTCAATAAAGGGAAAAACAGTTTCAGCATCGGAAATTCTGAGAGAGGGGGAGGAAAAAGGTACCGATTAATTATTACCTGAGTATTGTGTTGGATAGTTATCAGATTAGTATCATTTCTAACCACAGTGCAGGCACACACTTGGGATAACGCTTCTTTGGCATCCTTTGCATCCGAGGTTGGGAGAAAATATGTAGCATTAATCAGGAATGGCCTCCAATCTAGTCATTTATATGGAAGGCAATGCTTCTTTTCCTGTGTATGAGCTTCAGAGAAATTTACCTGAGACATTCTTGTTGTTCCTTTATAGTAGTAGCCTTCATGAATGCGCTAGTTATGCGTGTGCCTACAGAAATCTGAAATCCCTCAAAGCATCAGGTGCCCTTTGCCAGAAACATCACCTCCTGGTACTCAAGAAATCTCACTCTGACAGTTCCCATTCCTCATGCTTCATGTTGATGGTACCGTGATGTGTAGTCGTGATTCCTGACTTTGGAATCCTCACATGAGCAGTGTTCTTCAAAACCCTTTCTGGAAAAGCAAAAGCAGCAGCAGACTTCAAAGGTCTGCAGACGCCGGCCTCTTAACTGCGCGTACTCCAGTGTCGTGCAGAAAGGAGGCAGCTTCATCTGGTGCTGTGCCCCAGTCAACAGCTGCTCATTAAGGCATCCCCCCACCCCATGCTCATTTCTTAATGCAATTTTGAGCCTTTCTTTTTCATGTTTATTAAACATACACATGGAATTCCATAAATTTTATATATTATATTTTACTAATATTTCAAAGAATTTGCCAATTAATATGTATTCATTTTAAAACCAGCTATATATTTAATATTTCTTTGTAAGTCTAATAGATTAGAGAAAGTTCTGTAGATAAGTTTACAGTATAAGGAATTTCTGCTCCAGGATGCAGTGACCTACTTGCGATTCAGAAATGAAAGTGGCATCAACTGAACTCAAGGACAAACCAAGAAGGATGAAATGGATAGAGATCAATGTAAAGGTGCCAGAGGAAAATACCAAGCAAAAAATACTCTCGATTCCAAGAAAAAAGTGTTGTGTACACGGTTTTCATTTATGTTTGTACATCCTGTGACTGATATGGTCTGTCTGAACTAATAGTCGAAGCATGATGCCTCCAAAAGGTCTCTGAACTTGGAGGAGCCGCAGTTGAGCTGATGGGAGAAGTGGTGCTCACACTTGAGCAAGAAGGGCCGGACAGGGAGGCCAGAAAGAGTTTCAGCAATTTGTGATTGCACAAAATACTTCCGAGGTATCATCAACTGCTGTCGTTGCCCGGCCGTCTGTGTTGGAGTAAAGACTTCCTTGTGTGGGATGTTCACCCTCACATGGATATGACAAATTCAACTGTTTGGGGTAAGGATTGACACTAGAAGTAGTCAAATAGGAAATTTCTTCAAATTAAGGCTTGATTTTAAAAAAGGAGAGAGTCAAAAGCTGCTCATCCACATTTAATTTTGCATCTTGTATGTGAGCAGCTATCATACCAGTAAGAATTTAATGCTACATGTTGCTTAACAGAAATACTGCAGCTGTTTTTACTGCCTTGCAGAAATGTGTTTTGAATGTTAGAAGCTCTTTCTTTCTTTTAAGTTTAAACCTGTAAACTATGCCCCTCTTATTGCTGAAGCTGCTGGATTTCAAGATTTCTGCTCCTACGTATTGCCATTCATGAGACCCAGAATGAGGACTTCATGCTTGGTTAAAGAACTGTCATCTTCAATATAGCAGCATGACATCAGTAACGAGAGAGTTTCGTGGTGTATTAGGCTCTTTAGTGGAGCAGAATAGTACACACAGGCCAGTGTATTTAAGTCATCTTCAGTTATTAACCAAGGGAGCTGCTGCATTATACTCCTTAGCTGGCTGCTTGTAATGATGCTGGACTTTCAAAAAAAAGCCCCATCTTTTTCCAATCTACTAGTTCTGATACTTTGACAGTATTAGAATCCTTAAATGAGGTCAAGGATTGCCTTTTGGGGTTGTAAAGTGTTCCATCCTTCTGGTCTTCCTCAAGTCCTTTGATTGTCTGTTGGGAGAGTTGTGGAAGATGTTACCCTGCTGGTGCAGAGGGGTTGGACTAGATGACATCTCCAGAGGACCTTCCAACTCAGTCCTTCTGTGGTTGAGCCTTGTGTCCTATGTTTGTCCTGTCAAGCTTTGCACTCAGTGCCTTTTCTGTTGGAGTTACCATAGAACTCCTGTGAGATACGTGGGGTAATATTTACAGGATGCTCTGAACCACATACATGTTTAGAACAGGAATTTAAACAAGTGGGTCTGAAAGAGAGAGATGTCAGTGATGCTTTTCTGGTTTTGTTTATCTATAGTAGTGCTTTTTCATTAACTGTCAGGGAAAAGACAGATTTCTTATAGATGATACAGCCTGCCCCTCTTTGGGAAACGAATGGGAAATCATATAATATGTTTAATTTTGCCACATCATAGAGATGAATGTCTGTAGTAATCCTTAAATCTGTAATACATCATGTCTGCATTTAAATCAGAATTACATGTTGTTCAGGAAATGCTTTCAAATTTAATACATGGAAATTTAAATGCAAATATTTTTTTAAATGCTTGGATTAAGAGTATTTGTGTCCAGCTTCCCCTATCAAACTGATGGGCAGTTCCAATCGCTGCAAAGATCTCTAGCCTCTGTTCTCCATTGCAAGAATGCCCTACTCTCTCCTAAATGGCAGTAGTTTTTCTTTACTTTCAGCACAAACTTTGCTCTGATGTTGTTTCTGAACTGAACAAATCTTTAAATTCTTCAGAAAGGATTCACTTCCTTTCATATTCTGACAATCGAGCTTTATTTTTGCTTAAAGGAAAGCCTGGAAGACTAGATGTGAAAATGTTTGGTGTAATTTTCTTTAATAGTTATCATTTGGGGGTAATTTATAGGAAATAAAATCAGGTCAAATAATAAAAACTGATCTGGAAGCCCTCTTCCATGCAAGAGGGCTATTTTTTTCTGGATTTTGTAACTTAAATATGCAGTTTAATTGCATTTATCTCGGTTTCAACTTGATAAGTAATCCTTTCCTTCACAAGTGCACCTTATTATTTAGTTCTAGTCTCATTTCTTCCCCATGAGGCTTGATATTCTTCCATTTGTCAAAAAAACATCTTGTTAGGAAGACAGTAACAATAGGCAACCTATATGAAGTTCTGCTTTCTAGCTGCTGTTAACTAAATTGGAATCAAGTGTACTTATGTAAATTAAGAAGTCAAAATAAGCTCTGCTAATTTTAAGCTCTTTGTGGAGCTGCTCAAATGAGTGTCTGATTTCTCTTTTCTCTTTCTCTTCCTTCTTTTTAAAAACCCAATAGTTTGTAGCTTAAATCTTATTGACACGTACTGGGATTTAGACAGCTACTGGCTTCTTTAAAAGTTCACATCTATTTCTGTGTACTTTTGTTGGGGGAAAAAAGATCAAAATGTATACCTTAACTTGCTGCCACATGTCACAGCCCATCCTGACAATATACTGCCCCTTTCTCGCATAAAGCTATAGAAATAAGAATGTTGTCATTCTTTTAATGCAACTTTTTCAACTGGAATTCTGATACCTATGTCTTGCAAATTCCTTTCCAGCCTTCAGAAATATGTGGCAAAGCTAATGAATAGTCTGGAGTTTAAATTACCTGCAAGAATGTTATATAAGTATGTTTTTCTGTAAGAATGACATGGATAGGTACTTTTTTCTTTCTTTTTTTCATTTATTTATTGAAAACAGAACTCAGCAGAAGGTAATTTCGCTTTATTGTCCTTCATGAGTCAACAGCTCTGTCACGCTTCAAGAAATTCTTAAGTTGTAGAACAAGAGTAGACAAGATATGGCAAGGGCTTTACTAAGAAATAAAATCCAAGCCCATATATCCAGCTTCAAATGGTGCTGGACTTTTCTTGGGACTGTGTTAAGTACATGAGATGAAAAAAACATCTTTCCTTTGAATACATTTTCACCAGATTCACAAATGTTCGACATTCTTCAGAGCATACACAATGTTTAAAAAGTCTAAGTAAAGGATTTTAGAGATGAAGTTGGATGTATAAAAGCAGCTTAGTGCTGTTAAAATTAATAGAAGAAATATGTAAGTTAGCAGCTCAACACCTCTGCAAATCCTAGTGGGAGTTTTCAGAGGAGATGTCAGAGCTACATTTGCAAAGGTGAGAAAAGCCAGCGTGGTACAAAGATGTAGTCAGACCTTTGCATTAGCCCTGTAATTCTGGGACTTTACACAGATTTTATACAGCTGAATGGCAAACACTTTGCAGTGAATATTATGGTGGCCCTACTGCTACCTATGGTTTTTCTGACACCAAACATTTGCCTATTTGACTCTAGAAAGCAGCTGCTCATTGTCCGCTGTGCTGGGCAGTGAATGCAACTTTGGGTTAGGAACACTTGATTAATGAGCACGTTAAGAACTTCGTCCCATCACTGCAGCGTGCTCATTAGTACATAAAGATGCCCTCCATTTATCAAGCTGTGCAACAGCTCCAACACTAGGAACAGACTTTGTCATGGAACTGATGGCACTTGAGTATACGTTATTTGGGTATTTACGTAACATTTCATACATCGGTGTTTTGTGTTTGCTGATATGTTACTGCCTTCAGGAACAGACTAGTGACCAGGGCTAATTACGCTCTCATTAGCAGAAGTCTTCACAGAGCTTCCCTGCCTGCCTCCTGAGGAACCAGTCCCACGGCAGCTCCTGGATTTTGGAAGCACTCTTAGCAGAAGCCTCTGCTGCTCAGGGAACTCTTGCTCATTTTCACTTCATTTCACACCCTCCTATTTATCTGCGCCCTTAATTACCATTTTTATGGGCCTAGGTGTTCTCACCCAAAGGCATTTAAACTTGAGAGTGCAATAGATTGTGCTGTGAAAGTAAATAGCTGTTTATTACTTATCCCCGTTAATGTGGGCTCTGCCACTTCATTAGCCATGTGATAATGTGCGTGACGGTTGCGGAGCGGTTTTCCGTGCAGATCGATGCCTTTCTCGCTTCGCGTTTGACATTACATTTTGGGGAAGAAAAAAGAGAGTGAAATATTTTAAAACTTTCACAAATAGTAAAAGAATAAATGCAGAAACCCTGCTAACATTAGCCAGTCATTCTTCTGTAGGTTCCTGTAGTAACTTCCATGTTTTTCCTTGAAATTGCAGTCTTGATTCTCTTTTCCTTTCCCATCCTGCTTTTTCATCGATTACTACTCAGAAACAGTTTCCATTTTTCTTGTAGTTTTGACAATTCCTTGGGGTTGATATTTAGAGATGTCCCCTAAAAACTCAGCTCTTTATATCTTGTGAAGCATCTTGTTTGTTACTGCTTGGGAGGATATTTAAAATATAGTTTCTCATATATTTCTATGTTCTCAAGCTTATTTGTACTTCTAAATCTAAGGATTCATAATATTGACAAATTAATGATTTTAACAGTCTCAGGAAGAAGTAGATAAGAAGTTCTTAGCATATTTTAATTGAAGTTGCCATAGTATTGAAAACCTTTTCAAATATAGTTGATTAAAATGGACCTATGAGTCCATTATAAAACTGTATTTAGAAGATGACATTAAGACTACTTAAGTTACTAAGTGTTAATGACTGTTGCTAATTCCAAATTGTTTTAAAGTGTCAGTTTGGATTTGCTACCCCTTCAGATGTAGAACGCAGCTCCGGGAACAAGGTCCCTCCTTGCAGCCCTGCTGTGCACCTCTTTTGTCACCATCATCTGCCCAAGAGGCCACCGCAATGTCGCTGTGAGGGAGCTGAGCAGGTACCTTGCAGTGTCACTGCCTCCAGCCAGCTCAGTGTGCACGAGAAGTCATCTGCTAGTTCAGTGGCCTGAGCGTAGAGCACTGAAGTCTCACTGTAACTTCATCCGTTGTGAGATTTGCAGTAAAATTGCAGTAAATGCAACAGAGGCACCACCTAAACCACTTCAAATCTGAGCCCTGGGAATACTTCAAGAGTGGGTTTTATCTTACCTCTGCATTTCCTTATTTTGGTGGGTTTAAAATGCGCTCAACACTATTTGAAATTAAGTACCACGATGGGGTGGATGCGGTCTAGTGTGAATATATTGAAAGAGCAAGAATGGGACAACTGAATTCCATCCTTGGGAATATAAAGTACGCAGTCATGCGCCAGTCTCCTCCTTAGAGGCAGATCCGAATAAATGCTTCATGTGGTTGCAGTAGGAGCTCCTGAAAAATGAAGGGAATATACTTTTTCCAGTTGGACTGTTAGTCATCCAGTCCATTTTTCATCTCTGTTGCATGTCACTGTAGCAGTTTGAGACTGCAGCAATAGATTTCAGTTTAAACTTTCTGCCAGCTTTATATCTTGTTATGCAATTTACTTCTTAAAATTAAGAGCACATGTTTTCCTTCCAAATAACACGCAGTACATTTTATTGGTGTTTTAAATAGGCCAAAGTGAGGGAACAAACTTTTTTTGCTTTTTCTTTTGCCTTTTTTTTTTTTTTTTCTCTTTCAAGTCTATTTTTTTCCTAAAGGCAAATTGCTGTGGGCTTATGACCCGCCCGTTTTATGACACTATTTCAGCACAGATATTCTTAGTTATTCAAAGTTACTCCTTTGAAACAGAAATAGAAATCTGTCTTGGCTGGTAGTTCCTTCAGCTCTGTGACTGACATATGTGCCATGGAAATCCATATGAAATCTCTGCCCTGTCACACACTCAATGTACTTGATGTATTTTTGTTCCCCTTGGGATATTCTTCAAGATACTGTTTTCTTCCTGTTTGTTTTCCTTTATGATGATTAGCAGTCATTGCAATAGGTTCTTGTTTGGATTATGCTGCTGTGGAATGACTGTTCCATGGAATCACTATGAATTTCAGTGGTTTTTATTTAAAAAAAAAAAAAGTGATATACAGGTTACTGCTGGGGCCATGTGAACAGTTTGGCAAGCATGGTTCAAAAACCAAGGTTGAGCAGCTAGAAAATTCTTCCCCATGATACTGCTAGGAAAGGCCAGTTGCTTTTAAGTTTTATATTTCATGGACTTTTTGCAACTGAAATATGTCATCTTAGGCTATTTCTACTAATGTTAATTCACCCATATTTAAGTGTAATAGTAGCCTATTAAACCTGGCATCTGGAATAGCAGAATGTCAGTGATGGAAAGTTTGGGATCCCTTTCCTTCGGTAGTTTTAAGATATCCATGTCACAAAGTTGTCTTATCCAGCAAGTTGTTCGCTTGTAAGCTACTTTTGCCAGGGCCTTTGTTTATGGGGAAAAAAAAAAAAAAAATCTGACTGTGAGAACTGGACTTATTTTAAAGTAATTGGGGATCACAGACACAGTTCTTGTCAATTTAAGCTTTTTCCAGTCAGTTTGGAGAGATTAGATGTCTCTTAACATCATCTTACTAGCAGAGAAGTTGCTCCAAAAGGACTCCTTTAATCATATTAGTTTCGCTGCCATCACCTCGTCCGCAGTCTTTCTTCTTTCCTAATAGAACCAAATCGGGTTTTGCCATCTATTAGGTCCAACATTAATACTCCTTTGCATATTAATTACTGCTACTTTTCTTGTACCATTCAGCCCCCCTGTCTTTTGGCTCCCCTGTTCAGAATCTGCCTCTCTAGAGTCCCCTGTGCCACTAGAAAATGTTATATTGTGCTATTAAGTTTTCTAATGCTCTTGTATCAGAATTACTGCATGCAGAATGAAGCAAAGCAGGAAAAAATGACACTCGACTCAGGATTTCACCCAGTGTCCGTTTTGGCACTGATTTGGTTTATGTGAATTTTCATTGCATTCTAAGAGGAGGTCTTGATTCCTAATCCTAAATGGTATGTCAAAGCTTTTAGGGATCTTCTGAGGGATGTAATAAGTTTAAGAAAACTTTTACTTAGGGAGTAAGAGGGAGAAAGCTCAGTGAAATATTTTGTTTAAAAAAAAATTGAAAAGAACTAAAAACTCTATTGTAGATGCTAATTATATACTTAAAATGTACTTTATCTTGTGACTGTGTAAAGTTCTTTTTAAAAATTAAGTATGTGTAGAGAAAGGAAAGGAAGAAAAGGATGTAGTGCAGATTACACCCTTTGGGACATATGTTTAAAATAATACTGATATAGCTGAACTATGTGGCCTCTGTTACACTTCTGTATACAAATGATGTGTTCATCTCTGCACATACAGAGAAATTCACCTTTGACGTGCTGGGGAATAATGCCAATGTGTAATTAAGAAAGCATGGAGCCATAAAACCAGTCTTTGATAAGTTCCTGCAATGGTTAATATTTTATTATTTAATACATGTTTTATCCGTGCTGGTCTAATGATACCGTTGAAGGTTTGAAGGGAGACATCAACATGGCCTTTCAAATAGTTTGAAAAAAAAATAGGCAAGCTTTCAACCCTCAATTTTCTCTCTTGGATCACTGTATTTATCATAGCAATCTGTCCTGGTACATGAATGTACTAGGCAATATTTCTGATGTAGTCATCCACTACCCAACTTTGGTCAGGAATGAATATTTCATCTTTCAAAGATATATTGTAATGTGGTTGTCAGACATGGCAAATAAATAGTTCAGCTGAATTACAGATGCTGTAGTAAAAATGTCTAAAGAAGAAAAACAGGAATTTGAGCTAGATCAGCTCAGAGCTCTAGAAGCAGTAACTGGCACTCGGAGCCAATGGGATTTTAAAAAATAGAGTAATCTTAAAGCAGGTTTCTTAGGGAATCTTTAGTAAATTTGAAGTGACTCCACTACTGTGCATGGCAGGGCATCGGTTTGTCATCTTGCTGATACCACACCCTTGATGAAAGGGAACTGCCTTTGGAGGCAGTTTGGGAGACATGGAGAAAAAGGGGAAGGAAGTAAACTATAGAAATATTGTAGTTTATTCCTTGTCAGGCCTACAACATCCATATTTGTAAGGTCAATGTATTGCAAGTATCTGTAAGGATGCCAGTTGACTTCACAAATGCAGAATGCACTGTAATTTAAGTAGCTGCAAAGGAAACGCAATTAGAAAAATAACTAATGCAAGTGTAAATCTGAGGTAATGCCACCCTTGGTGCCCTACAGGAACCTTGAGTGCTCTGTGTGCTTCAAGGGTAACGCATTTTCCTTTAATACATTTACAGCAACCAAACTTCCACTCTTCACACTTTTAAATCAGACCTGCAAAAGTTTGATGGGCTTTGTGCACATTAGGCTCACAAGGAAGCATGATGTATATAATGTTACACTGAGTGATAAATGATGATATACTGATGTCCCTATCAAAAGTAGTAGATTAGGTAGGAGAGGGGAAAAAAAACCCTGCGTGTAGTTTGTACTGCATGTTTTATAAGTGCATGCAATGCTTCAATTTTATGCATGAGTAGGGAGGAAAATACAAAGGTAGGAAATTTTGGAAGGAATGAAGAGGCATTTATGGGTGCAAACTTAAATTTCTTCCCTAGTTGCCTTTAGAAAAAGTAAAACTCCTTGCCCTATCTGTTCTTTGGGCAGGAGGGAACCACATTCATTGCAAGTAGGAAGAGGAGGGCAGGAGGAAGAAAAGGAAGAGGAGGCAAATGAGAGGGATAGAAAATCCTCTCCCTGCCCTAACTAAAAGCTTGTCTGAGCAAATCTTTTCCTCAACCTTTTCTTGTTCTTTATTTCAGGTTATCTGTGATATGGAGGCCCAAATCCACAAGCTGAGGGAAGAGCTCGTGCAGGTGAACGCTCAGCGGAAGCAGCAGCTCGTGGAGCTGAGCCTGCTGCGGGAGGAGGAAAAGCAGAGGGCAGCTCGAGAGCACGAGGCAGCCGTGAGCAAGCTCAGAGCGGAGGCAGAGCAAATGGCATCGGAGCTGAAGAAGGTGCACGCTGCAGAGACGGAGAAGGCCTTGGAGAAGGTAAGAGATGCGGCTGGCGTGGCCCTTGCGGCACTGCCCAAAGGGAGCGGCCGTTCCACGAGTCACAGAAATAACGGGGGGAGTTTAGTTACTTTTATAAGGAAAGATGTTTAGAGGTCACCTGAGTTTATAAAACAATGTCCATGTGCAATATGGAGCATGAGAAAGGGATTTTGAAGAATTCAGATGATTCCCAAGGTCAAGCTGGCCAAGGACTAAGCTAATGGGAAGCTAATCCCATGTCTTCCATTGGAATAGATAGAGCCGGAAGGGGAGGCTCCCCCCTTTTATTTTTTCCCCTGTATCAAAAAGAGGAAAGGTCCTTTAGAGGGGCAAAGGTTCAAGCAAAAACACCAAGCAAAATGGACCTGATCACTAGCAGTGGTTGGTCTGCTTTGGCTTCGTCGTGTGTGCTTTGTCAAAGCACTGTGCAAAATATTTGCTGCCTCCTCAAACCTCCTTACAGGCATCAGGAATCCAAGTATTTTGCCACATTAGGGATGATGGGAACTAGAGCATGTTAGCGTTATTTCAAGCTTAAAACACATCCTTAATATTTATGGTAAACTCCGCATCTCTGTAAGCATATACTTGTTTAAGGATCTTTTGCATGTATTAGTGTAATAAAGGATACATTTTATTGCAAAGTGATGTATAGTGGCACAAATTAACGCTATGCATGTGCTCTTTGAGCGCCTTTGTGGAACTGACATTTCATTTACCTGCATCAGGTTCTGGCTCTGTAATTTTAAACAGCATTTGGAGGATTATGTTGGAAATCAGCCAGCCTGAAGCCATTAAAATGGCTGTGATCAACAATTCAGGATCTTTTCTGAATGTAAGGAAAGCTCTGCTTGGCATAATTATTTAAAGCCAAGGTCACAGAAAGTATTTAAACCTTTGAAATTCATCATTAAAGGATTAATTTTAACTCAGGAAGACATTGTCATTTTTGCTTAAAAATGGAATTTGAATCTCAATTCTTTTCTTTCTTTGATCTTTTTTTTTACATGTGTAGTATAGCAAAAGAAAAGTTAACTTCTTTACATCCTCAAATTAAAGTTACAAATAATCCTTCATAGGAAAATATCTTTAGTAGTCTTGAATCGTCATTTTTAGAACGTGTATTCCTGATAGAAATTGGTTGGTTTTTTTCCTAGGTTTTCAAGCAAAAGTACTGATTTTAAACTATGTTAACTAGTATTGAAAATAATCTGGTTTTTTATTTAGCCTCCTTTATTCTTTTCTCTAACCAGAAGAGCACATGCAGACTGAAGAATAAAAAGACTTCTTTTTGCTGTGGCCCTTCCTAGACATGTGGACAGACCTTGGGTTACTTTTTGATCCCCTTGCACCTTTCTTTGCTTCTGTCTCCCTAAAGAAACACTGTGAAAGCGGCCACAAAGTGCAGGAGTCAAAGCAGCTTAGTGGGCAAACTCCATCTGAGGCTCAAAAGTAACAGTTTAAGCTAAATTAGTTGAAATCCTGATCCTATTAAAGTCCACAGAACTTTCAAGGAGATTTTATCTAAGGAAAGGAGAAGCACCTTAACTGCAATGTGAATCTTGGAACTTGTTTTTAGAAGTCTTTTGGTTCTCCTAGCAAATCTGCTGACTTTGAATTTTAGGATAAACGACAGAAAATCTGTCTTGATTTAAGATGCTTCTTTTTGCCCCCTCCGTAAGGGCTGCTTAAAAATGCAGTGGGAAGCTGAATCGTGGTGCTTAGTTGTGACGGGTGACCCGCCGGCTCCGCTGGAGGTCACTCCGTTCCCCGGAGCGGGATCTCACTTTTCCGGGGCCTGTTCTGAGCACTGCTGATGTCTCCGTGTGCTGCCGCTTGCAGGTGGGGATTGTTGTTCACCTGAATGTGGTGAAAGAGGAAAAACTGGCTAACAGAACTTGTGAAAAAGCTGCCACTTTGACTCTTTTTTTGAGTGTATTACTTTTTTTTCGCACAAAATTCCAACTTTTCTTTAGTTTGCCAATTTCTTCATGTCAATCCCATTCAGGATCATGCAAATATTTATCTATAAATAAGTGCTCCCTCAAAAACTCCATAAACCCTTTCTCCTGGGACCTTTACTTTTCCATTGCTTAAAATCTTGCATGCTTTCCACTTTCAAGACAGCACGCTGATTACCATCGTAGCACTTGATCTGATTCATTCTGCTTGTGATTGCAGAGTAGAGTGCCCGCAGGTTGCTCGATGAAAGCGGTGCCGTAACGTGTTGGAAGCTGTGATTCCAAAGCCTGTATCTCTTGGCAGTTATTGCATCCCGCCGTCGGTAGGGAGTGATAAATGGGAAGGTGTTTCGCCAGTTGCCACGTGACGCCGTTGTCACCTACACTATAGGAAAAACAAACGTGTCATCTGTTGTGGAAACAATATTAAAAGGTCCTTAATTTTCCAGTGACTCCATCTGTCACTTTATTTTCACTTGGATTTCATTTCATTCCTTAAAATGTCCCTGCAGCTGATGAAAATGCGTTACGATGGGTAGGACGGGAGTGACTGCTGGTGGCTCTGGGATGTCCCTGGGGCCCTCCTGGCCCCACAGCAGCCCCCAGCAAGCCTGGGGCTCCCGTCCCGGCAGCAGCGGGGCCCTGGACGCAGGGTGCAGCCTCGGCCCCACTTCTGATTTGTCTCCACGCTTGGCCAGTGTCGCAGGTTGGATGAGGGACGTGGGTGTCGAGCGTGGGCCGGACGAGGTGCCGTGGCCTTGTCACGTGTCACCACCTTAGTGCTCACGTGGGTGATGGAGGGTGGCAAGGGGGTCCCAAGGCACAGCCACCCTCACAGCTAAGGCCAGCAGACACTAAAATCCTGACCACAAACCAGGGAAAACCCTCCGCTCTGTAGCGTGGAGTCCTTATCATGTTCCCGGGACTTCAGCACTTTCATATCTGTTATCAGTCTCTAACACAAAAATGATTGAAAAATTCTCCAAATTATTTCTTTTATATTAATTAAGGAGTCTTAAATATCATTTTAGAAGAACAGTTGCATTCAATCATAGGGATTTTTCTACCAAAGCTTTTATAGATTTAATTTGCTTGCAGTTCTTTATATCATATATATATATACAGTGATTATAGTATTTTCTGATATGATGGTAAGTTTTTTTTGTTCCAAGTTGTACCTCATTACGATGAAATGAAACATACACTTTTAGAAGAAATAGAGATATAAATCATGCTGCCGTACTGCAGCTCGCTAATGACTAAGGGCCTCAGCAGGGTGGCAGGGGGGCTGCAGGTGGCACACATAGCACTTGCAGCTTGGGTGCCCACCAGCCAGGTGCAGCTGCACAAACTGCACAAAACTGGTGCGTATTTCCACATTTGCCAGGAATTTCTGAGGCCAACTGGGTGTCTAAGCGCCTGCAGATGTGGGGCTTGGCTATCAGGGCTGTTTGCAGTGCTGGGCTGGGGTATTTTCCTGGCAAGGAGGGCGAGCGTGGGGCAAGCGCGACCCGGGTGCATCAGCCCGGAGGGAGCAGCCTGGGCGCGCTGGAGCTGCCCGCCCATTGGAGTGGGAGGAACAGGATTCTTCTCTATCTGAATAATTTTCAACATTTAGCTTTTTTATGACTTATTTTCTATATTTAAATAGAGGGCTTTGACTCATCCTGTTAAATCTTTCGGCAGGTTCCAAGAACATCTAATTCTTTTTCAATGCTGCTTTTCTTGTGGAGGAGTCATTTACATTTTTGTGTATTGACTGTGCTCAGCGCACATACTTGCTTACAGGATGAAATTGTAGTCGAAAAGAGGAGAGCCAAGCGTTTAGTTGTTAAACTGCAGCCCTTCTGATGTCCGCGGCCCTGGGAAGCAGCTCGCTTTGGAGAGAGGCTCTCCAAGACAGCCTGCAACCTGGACCGCAATGGCCCGCGCGGGTTTGAGTGATGCAGCGGTTGGTGGGGCTCTGAAGGCTCTGTTGTTTTAAGCAAAATTTGGCAGTTTTGTAGGCTATGGTTGTTCAACTCACTCCACCTACATCTGGTAGGAATTCCACATAAAAGTAGAATGCCCAGGGAATTCAAAAGCTAAAATTTAAAGGAATATAGATCAGAGTGCTGGGCTCTGTCTTTGTAAGTGACCAATTCCCCAATTACCAATAACCATTCTCTTCTTATTTTGTGATATGATGGCTCTGTAACAAGGGCTTCTTAACACTGGGCATACTTCCTTTTGCTCGTGTGGAAATAGCTTTAATTCACAGCATCTGTGCTGGCCCTATGGGCAGTGCTCACCCTGATAGGATTTTGTTCAGCACTAGCAGGGAGGTAGGAGATGAAGGGCAGCTCTGACATCTTCAGACATTCAAGAGAGACTCTGATAGACAGTTAAAAGTATCCAGTTTCCTCTAACTTCTCCACCAGTTTTCAGATATGTGCAATTTTTCAGGGTGAAATTTTTAAATGTTTGATGCGTTTGCTTAGGCCTGCTCTGAAGTGTTTCTACATCTTACCAAGAGGAGTTGGTTCGTCCCCTAATCTCTTGACTATTTTTTGACTATTATCTGACAACTATTGCATCTGTTACAGCACCTCTGCTCTGCTGTTCCTGTATAGTACTAGTTTTGTTATAAATCTGTTGCAGAGTCTGAATATATTTGCCTGCATTTGGCTTTTGAGCAATTCTAACACAATGTGTTAGTGATCCGTTAACTAATATTGCCCCAAACGATTGTGGTATTTTGGCTTTGCTGGAAAAATTCTGCCAGAAACCTGAAAGATCGAGAGAAAAGCAGAAATGTATTTCAAAAAGGAGAGGGGTCTGTACAGCAAAGTTAGTCTGTCGGCACAAGAAGTGCTGATTATTTAATCTGTCTTTATAGTACTTTTACAGAGCATAAAAGACAGCAAGTCTTGCAATAAAATTTTCCTCACAGATGAGGGAGAAGAGCGTTTTCCTCTCTAGCATTGTCCCTTTTTGCCCTGTTTCCTTTTTCTCCCAAAGAAAAGAGAAAGATGAGAGCGGACCAGGAACGCGGGGCCAGGAATTGCATCATCCCATAGGGGAGCGATTTGGAGGAGTCTTCAATCAGCGAAGCCAAACATGAAGAACATCATTGTAGAATCATCTCCCAGAGACACTTCACTGAAAGGAGACTAAATAGCTGCATGTCCCTGTCCCTGCTGGGGCTGCTTCAAAGCAGCAGTCTCAGTTATTCGCAGAGTAACTAACGACACTTCTACCTACGTGGAAAAAAATTCCCAGGAAAGCAAAGCGAAAACAGCAGAAAACTTTCCTGCCCATCAAACGTATATAAAGTTGACTCGAAGAAACCAGGAATAATTGGTATGAATGTCACTGTAGAAAAGCAGATGCAACCATGAAAATTAGGCTACGTAGCATCTTGCTAATTTGAAGATCAGGTAGCATTTTATCTGTATTCAGCCGAGACGCTCTGTGCTGGTGCATAATCCCAGTCCCTTTAGTCTGCCATGTGTTTCAAACTCCGTTTCTTATTTAGACTCTGTGTGTGAAATCTGTTCCACCTGGGAGCTCGCTGCTTCCACGCTCTGGAGCTTAGTGAGCCAGCGACAGGCCGTAGCCTTTAGCTGGTGTGCACCCAGTTTACCTGTTTTACTGAGCCCTCCTTGCATGTATTTATGTGGTCCGTTTGGGGATGATCAACTGCCTTTTAGACATGACAACAGCAGCTTGCAGTTGTTACCTGGAGTTAGTAACTGCTCAATGGGAGTTTCTCATGCAGCCCGTGCCAAGAGCCCCGTGCTCCTCTCTCCTTGCAGGTGTCTTTGGTAACGCGTCGCTTGTGCAATGACTTTCGCAAGTCCTCTGCACCTGAGAGTGAGCACGAGCAAAGCAAAAGCTTCCCAGGGACTACGTCCATGGTAACCTGGCGGGTGTCACTATTCCTTTGGACATTTATTTTCCACTATGGTTTTATTTTAGAAAATGCATGTGTTTATTAACACTGCAAACTAATACAGAGCATCTTTGCTAGATGTTTAAAATTGGGCATAATTTGAAGTCATTGTTTACACTTGCTTGCAATTTCTTCATATCTTTATAGTTCAGAAATGTTGCAGGTGGCTTTTTTTTTTTTTCTTTTCTTGGAGGGGAAGGAGTGTTTGGGAAATGGGAAAGGGGTGAAATGATGTTATTAGTTCTTCAGAGTCTTTAATGTGAAAAAACCAAAAGTGTTCCAGAATGACTTGCTTACAGCTGCAGAACATGTCGTGGAATAAAACCCACCTTCATTAAATGGGTGAGAACGAATTATAATTGTTTTGAAGTTCTTATGATCAGTCTGCATATGCCTCATTGTAATGTGATACTAAAGTGCCTCAATTATGATTTGTGTATTTTGGTGCCAGAAGGTTTTTTTTCTTATGCTAAATTACTAAGTTCTGTCAGCTGCTGGGCTGTCATATAGAGATACAGTAAATCACATTATATTTTGTCATGGATTACACAGAGCAATAAATTTGGGAATAGAGATCAAAGTAGTTTCACAATCACATCTGAGTGTAGGAGGGGTGCTTAACTTGTAGAAAATCTGATTTAAGTGAAACTGTTGCAGTTCTTGTGTGAATTTGAAATGAATTTGGGTGTTCAGTTGGAAATGAATAAGGTACAAATCCCCGAAAGAGTTCTCCAGTATTTAGTTCAGAGGAGTTAATTGACCTACAGCTGCAGAACAGAGAAGAGATAAATAATGAAGCATTGAGGACGCCAAGAGTCTCCCAGGGTCTTATTTATGTTTCTAATTGCTTTCGTGATTGAGCAATATATTCCATTTTGCTTTTAGCTGGGACGTTGCTGGACGCGTCCGTAGTTGGGCAGTGGGACGGTGCCGCTCGCTGGCCCTGGGAACTTGCAGTGTTCTTCTTGGGAAGCTTTGTTGTACTTAAAACTAAAAAAGTAATCCAGCATAATCTTGCTAAGGAACGCTGATTGCTCCCAATCGTAGATTGGTTTGGGGATTTTGTCTTATTTTGTACGTTTGTCTCTCCAGCTGGAGAAGCTTAACTGTTGTTGGGCTCTCATCTTGTGATGTAACTTGCTTATACCAAATCTTTCCTTTGCGTTTCAGTGTTTATTCGGTCTAAAAAAGATTTTTCTCCTAAAATGATACTTGCCTAGTTTTTTTTAATGTCTATGTTTCTAACATTTGTTTCTAATTGCTGCAAAATTCAACTTAAAACAGCAACAGGGAATCTGAAAAATAAACACTGCGCTTTGATCTCTTCATAGTCATTTCAGGAGTCTGTGTAGTCTCTCTTGGCAAAAATCAAGGAGCATGAGCTTAGCTGAAATAAATTGGTAAAATGAAAGGGTTTCTGAGCTCCTGAGAGAAGTGTATAGTGTAAAGCTCATGTTGAGTAGCCTCTAACTGAGTCGAATCATAGATCAACGTCACCTCTTTGGTACAGTTTCCTTCAAATTTTTGGCACAAGTTGCAAAATTAGACTTACACAAAATATTATTGTTCGTATTTTAACTATTACAAACTGTTTGTATTTTGCTTCAGATCACGCAGGTCTTATATAAATGTTTGGTGCTCTTCAAATTTGAGTGTGTCAGTATTAGTGAAGTTGGGAAATCAACTTGTTGGAAATCATGATTAATGTTATTGGTGGGGAAAGTTGGGAATCATATGATTGCATCTCACACGGAAGACAAGTTTCCCTTCCCTTATTTCTTGTTCCATAGAGTTTTAGAAGTAAGCAGAAAAATCATAAAGATGCTCAGTAATTCTTCTGCAGTGAAGCTAATAATTATGTTCTAGTGTAAGAATTGTATGACTTTCTCCTCAGATACCACATGCAGTTGGGCTGTCATAGAAGAATTACTGGAAGAGTTAAATGGCCATATTTAATTATTTAAGGATTCTAGTCATTTTCAGAATTAGAAATATTCAATTGGTTCAAATTTCTTCAGACAAAAAGGACTGCAAATAAGGTACGAATTGGTCCAGCAATCTTTTGATAGGCTTCCGTTAGATATAAAATTGTTATACTGCAAAAAGGCAATTTTTTTGTACAGGTAAAGTGTCAAATTCAGTTCTATTCATTCCTTTTATTTTCCCCAATGAAAATGCTTAGCACATGAATGAGCCTTTTTTTTTCCCTAAAGATGTATGTTTAAAAAAAAAAAAGAAGATTTATAGACCTACAGAAGTGGAATGTAAAGCAGAATATTAATAGGATTTGTGGGTATGACAGATTGGGATTTCTGTCGTTCATTTTCAAAGCCCTTGGAGTCATTTGGTACTTGACTAATTATTCTGTTAACACCATTTTGGGTATTGAACAATTTTTAATAGTCTTTTGGTGGCTCAAATTACATCTCTGAACTGGTGTGCTATTTTCACTGTGACACGGCGATTCAGCCCTCCCTATGTTAGCTGATTGGTGGGGAGAGCCGTAGAAAGACAGCAGGTATTGGCATGGAAAGTCCTCCACTATCGTCGTTAGAGGGGCGTAAGGAGAACAGGTTTCAGGCTTTGAGGTTGAAAGGAGGTTTTAGTACAATCAGATGAACTTAGAAGTTGATCTGTTAATCTCCAAAGTTTAAGCAGATACTGCACAGAGTGTTTTCACGTCCTTCATAACAAAAATTGCTACAGTTAGCCCTTCTTAAGGTCATTTTCTTTTGACATCTGTCAAATTACACAATCTTGGATTTTGGTACAAAGCATAATGCTGTCAAACTTAAATAGAAATACAGCAGAATGTGGAGTGGTGTGTTGTTTCTTAAGGTAAATGCACCCCATTTACATTAGTTCTTTGATGTTAAATTCTTTGCTGCACATCAGAGAACAGTTGCTTCTTCCCCGGAGCAAGTTTTCTTTCTTCTCCTTCCCCCACCCTTTGATATTTTCCTCTCTCTTTTTTTTTCTTTTTTCTTTTTTAGTTTGCTTACACTTTTATCTAACTAATTATGGAGGATCAGCTTATGTATGGCCATCATTTAGCTTGTTGCAGGCATTTTGAAAAATGATTATTTCATGCGAGTGCCCTGAAGAGATTTCTTAAATCTGCTTCTCTCTTAGGGCGCATGGGGGTAAACGTGCCTCTAGTGACTGAGAGTTGTGCTCGTGAGTCATCTGTATGGGTGAGATTGCAATCAAATTAAAATGCCCCTAAAATCAGTCACTGACCTGATTCATATAGAGAGGAGCAGGGAATTTCACCATGCATCCTTAAATATCACAGAGCTATCTATGTTTGAGTTGAAGGTTAGTTTTCCTATTAATTTGTAGCGTAATTAAAATCACACTGAACATTCCCCTTCCAAAGTGGAAAGATTTGCACTGATTCGTGCTCATTCTAACATCAGGGGCTGCATTTTGGATAAACAGGCAGGATGCTCACAACAAAAGAGCAGAAATGCTGCGGGCCCTTCACGGGTGGCGGTGAAAGGGGCAGCTGGAGGTGAGGTCCACCCAGGCCAGGAGCCCCTGGGGCGCTGCTGGCTTTGGTTGCTTTGCCAAAGTGCTCAGCACCTGGAAAGATGGGATCGTGTGATCCCATCTTCCTTAAAAAATACGTATACACACCCGTGCACACACATATATGATGCTCTGATAGATTCTGAACGACTGTAATACTGTGCTAGGCAGTCAAATCCCAGAGAACTGGCTGGTATCGTGGGAAGGAGGCTCTCAAGAAAGCTTCTGGAAAGAAGTTGTATAAACTGTTCTTGTGTTTATGGTATAGGGTAATAATGGCTTCATAATTCAATGGTATGTCAAAATATGGTATTCAATGGTATGTCAAGACTTTTCAATAGGTCAAAAGCCACCCCAATATCTCTTTTCTTAACTTGCAACTTGAATCCTTCCCAGAAATCCTTCAAGTAATTTTTGGCATTGGGTTGTTGACCGTAAATAAAGCATTCCATTTCCATTGACTGGAGCTCAGTGCAAATAAAAAACTCCAAATTGTGCTAGAACAGCATCCGTTGGATCAGATACTCCATCTCTAGTGCTAATATCGTTTTTAATTTTTACACAAAATGTTTTGTTGAAGCTGGTGTAGTTTTGCTCAGCAACCACAATGTGATGCTTTAAGGCGTGTTATAGAATCCCAGCTGCCTTTTAAAACCAATTAACTGTAACACGGACATAATCTCCTTTTTCATGCAGAAGTTGTCGCTCTAATAAAATAACTAATGTAAAATTGTCATAATCAAATAATTTTAGCTAAAATATGTATTAGCTATGTGATACTAAACAGGAGTTTAGTTTTTGATTCAGTGGGATTCCTCTATGGCTTATCCAATTTAAACCTTTTTTATTATAAAAGTGGATATCACAACTGATGCTTCTGATGAGTTTTTGCCCAGTGTGAATTTCCCTGGCTACCTCCAGCCCACGGGGAACTCGTTGAAGACCATTAACTTCATGTGCTGCCTGTTGCTATAAAAAGAGGTAGACTTTAATGAACGCTGTGTGACCCTCCAAGCGTTCACCTTCCAGTTGGATTCTCGTTCCGTATGGTTTCGGAAGTAGCAGGTAACCTGAAAGCGAGGGAAGACCCTCTCGGTCGCACAGAAGCAGCTTGTGCTTCGTGCAAAGCGTGCCGTGAGCGGCCTGATAGCAAAGTGTCACCTGATTGAGCAGGGAAGGTGGTGCTTGGGTACCCCAGTCTGGGCTAAACCTGCCCCTTTGCAAAGATGCAGGTAATATATAAATGCTCAGGTGTGTTCAGCAGCTGTAGCCATGCGTGTTTACTTTGCAGCAAGTCTTTCCTAACAAAAAGATCTCAGGGAAAAGGTCTTCCTTGTGGAGCAATGCTCCGTGTGCCCGGGGGAGTAGATTGATGCCTCCTTAGGCTGCAAAGCAACAGCCTGTAGGGAAGAGGGGGTTTATCAGTTGAGTTGCAGGTTTTGAGGAGAGAAGCAGTTTCGTGTTTCTGTGGTAAAAGAAGACAATGGAAAAGAGGTCCCGTGTCTTTGCCCGGATGGGAGACTTTTGTCTGACCACCGTGCTGTGGCTTGCAGAAGTCGCATCCGTGCCCCCTGTGCCGATGCGCCGCCCGCCCGTGCTGCAGGTCTCGCAGGGGAAGGTCAGCTCCTCGGACCTTCACTGGTTTTAGTGTCACAGCTTCAGGCACCTGCCTTTTGGCAGCTCTCAATGTGTTTTGGCAGCTCTAAAAGTGCTGTCTCCACGGGCACTTCTGGAACATCAGTGCTCCTGAAAAGCTGGCCTGTCCGGGAAGGGTGTTTGGGACCACATTTAAATACAGGAGTTCGGAGTTTCGGAATGACTTAGAAACAGCTTCCAAGTATTTTGCTAATTGAAATTTGTTAAAGGCTTTATAAAATAAAATGCTATCATTGCCTTTAGACAGACCCAGAGAATATACTTGTCTTCATTCAGGAATAAAACGCTGAAATTCAGCCTGTCTTTCTTTCAGATCACCCCCGTTGTCTCTAGCACAGGTTGCCCTGGTTCTCCTCCGTGTGAATGAACAAGACCTAATTTGTTTATGAAAGTTATGGGTGTGTTTTTATTATTTATTGGGATTTCTTCTATGGGTTCAAGAGGTTATAAAGCTGCTTCTATGAAAGATGAAGACTTTTACCCCAGGCAAGCTGAGTGAAAGCAGCTGTAATGTGATCTTTTCTGCAGTGCCTTGCTAACTAGTACCTCCCTTTCTGGGAGTAACAGTAATTGAATCTATTACTGTAATTTATTGTTCACTTTTTCAAAAGATAAGCAGTCAGTTTCGGTCACTTATGATAAGCCAGTGCTAGTAAAAAGTAATCTGAAAGCAGGTGATGATACAGTGGGAAAAGTGTTACTCTGGGTCCACCAGAATATATCAAGCTGTGAGCATGCACAGAGAGGCCTGGCATAAATACTGCTGCATTACTGCTCCTTTTTTATTCCTTTTTTATTTTTGCAATCAGTCTGTGTGCCCTTCTGTGGTCCGTGGCTCGCTTTCTAAGACAGAGGTAGGAAAAGGGGAAATTAATTCCTTTAGTGCTCCAGAATTGTTGTATATGTTGTTCTAAAGCAATACCTAGTGCCGTTATCTCTATAATAATAATAATAATAAATCACATGTGCTTGCAAATATGCACATACTTGGTAATGGGTTTTGCTTAACCTTTATATGATTCTTGATGCCAGCAAGTGCATGAAACGCAGGCACCTCCACACACTTCATCATCCTGGAATTTGAAGGGATTCAAGATGTTAAACTGCAGGATCATATAAACTTCAGGCTTAGTTTTAACAGGCTGTAAGATGTGAAGCTGCACCATAGATAGCTGGGGATTGTGTGCCATGGCAATGGTTCCATCACTGCTTTCCAGGGGCATCCTGCAACTTTGGACGCCTCTGAAGGCGGCGGGTGCTTGGGTGCTGCTTCGGCTCCATGAGGAGCACAAAGCAAGGATTTCAGCAGCAGGTCAGACAGATTTTGGAAACCTCATCAGATTAAATTTGCTTCAGGATTCTGTTTCATAATGTTCAGTCCCCCTCGAGATGAATGCTTTTCTTCGGCACCTGCCCTCAAATTTTAGACCCAAGAGTGCTGGGCAGTTCGTCTGAGGACAGCGGGTTGAGGCCGGTCTAGCGGGGTGATACAGCAGCACTTGAGAAGAAAAACACGAGTCAGGACCGTGTCCTGAATATAAATTAAAAATAGAATTTGGGGGGGTGAGGGAGGGAGCAAGGGATCTTCAGAGCTATTTTTTCCCAGAGCTGCAGATGTATTTGCTTACTGGATATCACCAAGGCAAAGCAGCCTGCTTTTCTATTTGTTTTATTCCTCCTCTTTTAATTTATATATTAAAAAAAAGAGTTAGGAAAGAGCTGTGAGTCCAGGAGAAGGTGGATGCTTTGGCAACACCTTGGGCTCAATTGTGGCTCAAATAGCAGCAAATTTGAGGAAAAAAAATAGAAAAGACAAAAGAAGGTGTCAGACAGGCAGCTGGTGTGCAAAATGTCCCTGTCGCTTTGCACCCTTCCAGCATGGGCTCGGGAATATTTTGGGGTTCCTTTTTTCTCCTTTTAGCCATGGAATCACCCGGATAAACGTACGTGTTTCCTCCCCAGTCGCCCCACACTTTCTGTGTCCTTCCCTCCTTTGGAGGTCCCCACGCTCCCTGCGTCTCTGCGCGGAGCCGGTGGCCGCAGCGGGCGCCCGGGCCCCCCGGGGCTCAGGGGCTCCCCTCACGGCGCTTCCCGCGTGTCTTGCAGGCGAGCGGCCGGCTGAGGCACTTGGAGAAGGAGCACGGGCAGAAGCTGGCCAAGTCCTCGCAGGTACGAACCGGGCTCGGTGCTTGGGGAGCGGCTCGGCGAGGGCCGCGGCTCCTGCGCTCGGGGGGCTGCGGGCAGGAGAGGCCGTGAGCGTTGCTCACGTCCCATACACAGTGTCCCTTGCAGGTTTCAAGCACGGGAAAAAAAGCACAAAGAGTTCAACTGGTTAGAAAAAACGGTTCAGAAAAGGATGGTGGTGCCCAATGCACCACGACGGTGCTACCCGTGGTCCCAGCGCCGCAGCAGCTCTGCCCGGCGCTCAAGCAGCCTCCCCGCAGCCCCGGCAATGTTTCTGACCCTGGAAATGGCCTGAAAAGGGGCCTTGACTTGAGTTCTTTCACTCAAGTGCAGTTTATATAGTTTTTATACTGTTTACGTGTCTAGTAACTCCGATCAGAAGTCCAGCTCCGTGTGCCAGGCACAGTTTACTGGTGGAGCAAACCTGGGTCTGGGTCTGTCTGTTCAAGGCAGATGGAGCAACTGGAGCGATTCTGGGTTTGTAAACAGCAGGGTGAGGGAAATGGCTCTAATTGTTACAGCGGGGACACCCAGGTAATGCAATACCGGGTGGTAAACACTGAACCTCAATGTCGTAATAAACTTTGTCAGGCTGAGATTTATTGGCCTGTGGAGCAGTCTCAAAATGGGAAAAAAAGAAAAAGAAAAGAAAAGGGACATATTTTATTTCAAACTAAATATTGTCTAGCTCCTTTACTGTCCTCTTTCTTGAGGAGGGATGGACCCAATAACCCAAACTGGCATTTCTCTGTGCTTTCCGTGGCAAGCACAACACACACATCGTATGTCATGGGGTTTTGGCGCAATGAAGGCGTTTCACCCCAAGTCTGAATTTCTTTACTTTTGTGGGTTTGAATCAAATCCCTCAAGTTGCTTGAACATAGTTTTTTGTAGTGTAGTATTAATAATAGGTCATTTGCAACTTCTCTTGTGGTCATGCTGCTGACAACATCAGTCTAATCTTACTTTATGTGGCCTCTTGGAACATTCGCTTCTAACACCCACACAGAGAAGAGATTTCAAGAAATGTTCTCTGAAGTTTGTACAAAGTAAACAGTTTCTCTCTGTGAGCATGCTGGACAAAGCACATCTTTCTCCATCTATGTGTGCTAAAATTTCCTTAAATGTGTTTCAGAGCTTCTGTGCTGCTCCGGGGTCTTAGCTCAGTAAAAGCCATGTGTGATTTTATTTGTGTTATCTTAAAAAAAAAAAATGTGTCAAATGGAACGTGCATGGAGTGGTGGAGACGTGCATGAGTCCAGATTGCCTTCTTACCTTAATGAGTATAATTTATGTGCTCCGTCACTTTC
The DNA here is from genome assembly GCA_003342815.1 of Eudromia elegans. Taxonomy (NCBI): domain Eukaryota; kingdom Metazoa; phylum Chordata; class Aves; order Tinamiformes; family Tinamidae; genus Eudromia; species Eudromia elegans. The sequence goes on from PTEX01000049.1 coordinate 3,607,295, forward strand.
TCCCCCCTTCTCACTGTGTGTGTTGCCATCGTTTTACACACTCAGCAAAGCCTAGTGTGTGCAACTGGTCGTGTGAAGGGTACAAAGCAGGTGATACAGCCCATTTCTGCCTCCAGTTGCACCTACTATATTTTTTCTCCTAAGTGACTGTAGCCTCAGTATGGTTGAATTTTCCTCTGGGAGGCTGAATTTTTCTGGGAGGAGACCTGGCCAACACGCAGGTCGGAGCGCTCCAGGAGCCCTCTCTGCACGGCCTCTGTGCTTAAGTGCTTCAGAATTAGACTATATTATTCTGCCACAGCAGCTTAACCTTAAGCTGCAATATATACATTAAAGTCAGTATGTCTCCCTTCTTACCTAACATTAAGCACGTGTTTAAGTGCTTTGCTGGGTGATAACTTACATGTCAGCATAAAATGTTATAAATAGACTTGAGGGGTCCGGATAAGTTATGGCATTCCTCAGCGATAAAAAAGAAGGTGAATAGATTTCAGCAAAGCACGAGTGACTCATGTAAAAGGTCTCGTTTAAGGGCCCCGGCCATTGAATCAGGTCCCCACTGTATTGCTAAGACAACGCATTCCTTTCAACGGCTCCCAAATTTCCCTATCAAGGTTCACATTTGAGCTGTGAAAATCCAGGCTTTCTCATCCCTGCAGTACCAAGTGTGTTGTGCTAAAACACGGACACCACCACCACTGTGGAAATCTGCAGCAGTATTTCACTGCAGTGGAAAACTGGGAGCATCGTATATATTTTGAAGATCACAGATGTGCTTTGTCCTCGTGAGTAAATATTTTGGAATGCTATAGTGGAACCCCCTTCCAAATAGTTTGCGTTCAGCAGATTTTGCCATTCGCAGCCTTCCTGTATCCCTTTGCTCTGCGAGGAATTTCATGCTTGCTGGTGTGTAATATGTTAATATAAAATATTTAGTTTGCGCAGCAGAGTTTGCCAACTCCGTCCTTGTACCAAGCATAAAAACATGCAAAATACATGCCACTCACTGAAGAGAGATTTAGCATGCTGTTTTCTTTTTAGATCATAGCTGAACTTAAGACAACCATTTCCTCTCTGACAGAGGAGAACAGCCGGCAGCAGCTTGTTGCAGAACAGCGGCTCCAGGAAGTTGTACAAAAGTTTGAAGATAAGAAGCAGCAGCTGATTAGAGATAATGACAGAGCAATCAAGGTAATCTGGGGGGTTTAGTCACTGATGCTGCTACCTGTTTTGGTGTAATTAAAAGTGCTGCAGCGGGCAGATGGGTGCAGGCGGCGCTCCTCTTGGCACAGCCCCCGCTAAATCCGGGCGCTGGACCTCGGCTTTGATGTCTCCGATGACTCAGTCTGCCTTTCCTCTCGCTGATCCTGTGCCTGCTTAAAAAAGTCAGGGTTTTGGCAAGTGGCAGCCGTTTGCTTCAGTCAACTCTGTGCAGCTTTCCCTCTCTCAATATTAACTCAGATATTTTAACAGATGCTCCGCACCTTTATGTAGTTTCTCAGTTAAAAAGATGAAAAGGGGGAGATGCGTGAGCAGCTCCCGCTGCCTTTGGGCCACCTCTCACGAGGAGAACTTTAGGTTCTAAAGTTCCACTGGAAACTCAATGCAAAGGCTCTGCTAAACATGCCTGGAATACACTAGTTGTTCTCTGTAGCTTGTTTTCATTATGCTTTTACATATTTTGTTATCATAGTTACATTCTCTGGCCTTTTTTTTGAAAAGGGAAGCTTTAAGAAGCGGCTAGTTTTGAATGCATGGAGACTGAGTGTTGCCCCAGCAAGATTTTAGCAACTCGAGCTGCGAGGGTGTTTTGTAAGACTGGGTCAGCTTGGGAAAGAAATTCCAGGCGCTGTTATGCTTGGAGTTCTTGAACGTTGTTTAGTATCGTTAATATCGTGCTTTGCAAAATCCGCCTTTGAAGCCGCTGAATTAATGGAGATGTGCTGAAAGCCGGATATCTAAACAGAAAATTCTTAGTAGGGAAAACAGCTGTACTCATTTCTAGAAGCAGAAAGAGGTTTCTAATTGTTGATTGCTTAGAATTTAAGAACCACACGTTGTTCTAGACAGCATACGCCTGAATGCTTCGCTCCTTGTTAGCCCGGGGCAAAGCAACTGCTCTTGGTGAGAAGGGAGTCCTAGATGTCCTGGAGATGGGCAGCAGCCTCCAGCCCGGGCTGAGGTGAAGACCTTGGGAGCGGATTAAAGAAACGTTTAAAGAGAAAACAATTCTTAACATAAACTTTGGAGAAGGCTTAATTTAATATAAGTCTTGAAGAGGCTTGTCAAAAATTGCTAAATATAACATTGATTTAAACTAATATTGAGGATTGCAATTTCCTTTTTTATTGCATGGGGTGGCTTCCTGTAAGAGACCTTCCAGTTACTGTTTCCTTTCACAAGCAAAGCACATTTCTACAGAGGCCAACTGGCTCTCAGCGATTTTTCATGTTGAGTCAATAAAGCAGATGTGGGCACCATAATGCATGATTTTGACATTAATTCAAATTCTTGACTTTCTCTTATAGTTAAAAACCTCTGAGTTATTATTTCATAGTTGTATCTATCTCTGTAATGTTGTGGCTTTTTTTTTATGGCATCTTAAGCATTAGTGAAAAGTAAATATGTGAGACTTGAAGAATGTTCTGTGTCTTATGACAAGAGCAACAACAAAAGAGCAGCGCCAGCAGCCCCTTTTTGGTTCCAGATGGCCTGCGTTTGGGTCAGTCGGAGAGGAATGCCTGAAGTACTTGGCATTCTGCATTCCACCGAGAATTGTCTGGCCTAAGGCCGAATGGAGGCTTGTGCAGCCAGAGTCGGAGAATCAAGATAACGTTTTTGATCGTGGAATTCCTTTCTTGTGACTTACAAGGTAACCATTTTGATTCCATCGCGCTGCAGCGTCTCATACCGAATGTCTAAGCGGGAGCCTGGCAAGGTGCTGAGCAGCTACGTGACTGCTCTCACTGCCCTCTTGTCTCGGGTAGGACGGTGCTGGCCCTGGGAACCGTCCTGCCCGCTCAGCCTGCGCCTCTCTAGATGCCTCTGCTTTGAACCCACCCCGACCTCCACTTTTTGGAGCATGGTACAAGGACACGGTGTGGGGCAAAGGGAGCATTGCTCACCTGGTCTCTGTGCTGAGCCTCTCCTTACGTGTCCGAGATTAGGACCGACTGGTTTAGGCCGTAGGATTAGAAGTTGAGAGCACAATTATATTAATGTCCTACAGATGCTTGGAAAAGTGCTTAAGTCTGTTAACCCTTTGGAGATGCTGTGGACTGAGCGTCTTTTGGAAGGCTGTTGGGTGCTGAACGCTTGAGAATGTCTGTGCAGCAGCTACGTTAGCGAGCCAAGCGTGGTGTAAACTAGGCTAAATTTAACTAGCTACGTTTAACTAGCTGTCTCGCATCCTGATAACAATCTAGCCACAATAACCCAGGGCCCTTCGTGATCAAACGGTCAGAGTATTTACCTGGCTTTTCTGATGCTTTTGGGCAATGGTTACCAAGTCTGGACACCCATGATTGGAGTCGGCACTAGCATAAAGTTAATTACGTTGTAGAAATAGCTTAAAGCTATTTGTGAAACCCCAGCCTCAGTCTTTTATGAAGTCCTTTAGGTTCCTTGGATCGAAAGGGCTGTGGAGCTGCAAAACATTTGCAGCGTTTTAATGTAGAAGTTGATGGTCGAGTGGGGACTCCACATCAAAAAGTAGACTCTGAAAACAAATGGATGATGGAGAGCAACAAACACACAACAGAGACAGGAGCAAATAATGACTTTTTTTGGAAATGGGGAACCCCCTTTGTTGCCTTGTTTCGTATTCTAGGATTCTATTATATCCCCCACATTAACACCAAAATTTCATTAGCAAGACGTGAGTTGAAGGTGACATACTTCAACACTTTGTAAGTCCGTCAGATTATGACCAGATTAATTCTGTTAATAAATGAGACTTAAAAAGATTTCTAGGGAAGAATGTCACACAGTAATGCTTCCCTTGGTGAGAAAAAATTGGAAACAGTTGTTTTTCTTTAAGTTCAAATCCAAAGTGTATTTTTAAAGCCAGAACAGAACAAGGAAGAGCAGCTTTTAAAGTGATATAGACCAAAGTAGACAATAAATATTCCCAAACATCATGTATGTCTTAGATGCTGCCATGTGTTGGAGGAAGAAAGTCCTATAATACCTCTTATTAGCGGGGAATTACAGGGCACCAACCTGTAGCATTTTGTATTTTACCATTGTAAAATCATCATAAAAATTTACCAGGCAAATCGTGTGATCTTGCTTCCAATATTCTGCATGACCAGCGAAGGAAGTTTCGTGTTCCCAAAGGGCAGCTGAATGACATTTGCAAGGCTTTCAAGGTGTTACTTTCTCTTTTTCCAAATTCTCAAGTACCTGTTTTTCCAAATCTTTGTTTATATGAATACTTTGCTTATGTGAATTCACTCAAATTCAGCCTGTACGAGAAACTGAGGATTTAGCCCCAAGCTTATAAACTACTGCTCATACTGTGTGCTCTTGATGCCATTATAAGGGCATCTTCGAATGACCATGTCGACACAGTCATTATGACTGATAATATAAATAGACCTGCTTTCATATTAACATTAGTTTGTTAAATACAATTATTAATAGCAACCACAATTGATTTTAAAAGTCCTCTGCCCTTTTCATGATCATATCTCATTTTGGGTTGCCACAGAAATTATTTCATTGTATGAAGCCCTGTACCTTCGCTTCCAAATTACAGGGTTTCAGCTGTTTAGCCAATCAGGCAGGCGCAGTGGCTGAGCATCTGTAAGTACTTTATAATGTCTTTGACATGCTTTGTGAGACACAGAATTGAGTCATCTTTCTTTCCTGCAGCAAGCTTTGCACTCTGGCATTTTTCTTCACTTTTCATGTCTCAACACATTGAAGAACTTACCCTGGCCAACAGCAAAATCGCACTTACAAGTTTTATAAAAGACTCGAGCCGGTGCTAGCCTAGGCTCTGAACTGCAGAGCAGCTCTATCCAACAGGTTTGAAACACTGCATTCTTGCTTTTTTTCCTCCATAATCCTTGTTGCTGTCAGTGTTTTACTGTCCCTGCAGAAATCACTCTGCTGAATGCCCCCTTCTTTCCTCTCTTAGCCTTAGAAGGGCTACCACATTATCTGCTGGTCTCGAAATTAAGAGAACTAAAGATTCCATAAATGCAAAACAAAATATAAAATCCCATGTAGTTAATCCAGGATTTTCTCTTAATTAGTTTGTTTACAGGTATTTTATACTGGAAAAAATGACAAAAGAGAATTAAAAGCAAGTCTTAAAGTTCATTGCTGTTAACAGACAAAATAATAATAGTGAATAGAGTCCTAAGCTATTAGGAGTATATAGAGAACACTGCCTGCTAGTGACTTAAATACTGACATGAGCCTGTGCAGCTAATAAAGAAGGGCAGACAATGCTTTTAACTGTGATATAAGCAAATGGAAATGAGTTTTTTTTGAGGGCTGATGAGACGGTAACAGTTTACTGTATTGCTGCATGTCAGAGAGCCTACGCTGTGAAAGCACAAGGGCTTTTACGAGGAGGAGAAAGTTTGTTTGGAAAGATAGAGCTGGGGAGATACCCCCAAGTTACGAGACAGGCTGCCTGGGAGGAGGAGCCTGCGCTCAAAAGTCTGGGACTTTAATGGGGGGGGAAAAAAGAAAGATAAAACCAAGTGTCTAATGTCCTCCAAACACAGGGCATCTGCAGAACAGTCTGTGCAGGGGACTCTGTAGCCTTTCCAAGGGCTGTGCTTTGTTCCGGCTCCAATAGCTTCCTGGAACTGAGCCTTCCTCCCGCTTGCGCTGGAACAGCCTTGACTGCAGGGCTTCTCCAGCAGTGTAGGTGGAAACACAATATGTGTGAACTATATATTCAACCAACAAAAGATTCCCGGAGCAAATGACAGCTTCAAAGCAAACCTTTTGTAGTCCACAAGCATTTATTACTCTGCAGTAAAGATTTTAAAGCCTGGCACAGTAACACAAGTTACAGGGTTTGGCAGCTGAGGATCCATGGACCTGCTCTACTTATCAACGTCTCTTTCCCTAAGACATCTTTCTTATGGTGTGGCTGGTCCCAGGGGTGACATAAAGCAGCACCAGGTTGCATTGGCTTCTTCCAGCTTGCCATCACCATTTCCAGTATTTGTGTAAACATTTTGTGCAGAACTAATATCGATTTTCTAATATCAGGTGTTGTCCTTTCTCTATTAATTGTGAGGACAGGGAGAGTCACCTCTGATTTTAGCTTTATACATTAACATGCTCCTGCCAAAGGTAGTATTAACTTTAGAAATATTCAGATTCCATTTACAATTTTCCTCTGGGTTTCCAGCTTTATATGCAACTCTGAAACTCAAACCTAGCAAGAAGAGCAGGAAGTACAAAGCCCATATCAGAGCAGGCATTTTTGTGTGTGTGAAGATCTCATGAATATTGTCAAAGCATTCTTAAAAAATGACTAGCAAACACTTCTGCATGGCAGATAACAAAGTTATTTCTATTTCACAGTGAATTCACCAATTGCTTTCATAATACCAGGCTTTTTTTTTTAAAGAGTAGCAGTAGAAACTTGGTGAGCCTGATACCTCTGTAGGGTAACTCGTTGCTGATAGTTCAAGGCAGGGTAGTAGTGGAATGAAGTGGTCAGTAGCATTCTTGCCACTCAGAAGTGGTAAGTGATAAGAAGCTAATGCCTTTATTTCTTGTAAATATTTTCCATACAAAATGAAAATACCTACTCATTCCTTGGCAATGAAGAATAAACTGCAAAGAAATTGGAGGAAAGTAGCCAAAGCTGCCATATTTCTGCCACTTTCTTGCATCAGCGGAGTTGAGAATAAAGGAACTTTGCAAGCAGCAGTACTGTACTTGAAAAGCAAAAAAGTACTCGGGGACTTTTATGTGCTTTATATATATGTGACTTTTTATATTCGGGAGATCAGATGGCAACTCCCCCAGAGAGCCTGGCAGGGGAGCCCGCTCTGCTGCTCAGAGCCCTGAGCGGCAGCAACGGCACCAGCCGCAACATCAAACGCTGCAAGCATGTTGTGAACGTGAAGGTTGCAGGTTGAGGAGCACCTTTCTAATTAGTGCAAACGAAAGATTTGCAAGTTCTGGGGCTGCCTTACACGTTCTTTTGTGCTCACTGGAAGTGGTATTTTCCCCACCCTGTATAAGAGGAGAAAGGGACAAACTTTGTCACCAGAATGAGATGACTCTGTTGCTTGATAAAAATGTCTCTTGTTTCCACCTGCCACCAGTGCCTCTGCTTGCCCAGGTGGAATTCGTGAGCAGTTGCATTTAGCTGCCCATTTTTCTTGAGGATCCAGGTGATTTTAACTGAATGTTATCAGCCGTGTGGTTTGGGGAGGGTTTCAGAATGAAGCAGTTCACCTACTTAATGTCAAGGCATTGGTATAATAAGCTCGGTAAATTTTAGGATATCTCCATCCTAAGGGAAATTGGTTTGACTTGCCCTTCAATGGATATTTCTCTTTCTATAAGCAGCCAAATTAGCATTAAAGTCTAGAAAAAATATATATATTTCCTGACATTTCATATTTGCCTCTTTTCTGTGAATTTTTGCACACTTCTGTTTAGGCTTGGTGCCCCTTTATGCCTGGAATTATTCTTAGAACCTTTTCACAAGTGAATTGTGCACTTAATGAGTGACTTCCATCTTGCATTGGAGCTTGGGATGCTTTCCCTGGAAAAGGTTTATCGTTACTGATTCATGCCCCCTCGAGGCTGTGTGATTCTCCTCATTGGTGAGCAGGATTGAATTTATTTTTCAGAGAAAGCCTTGTTTTCAAATATTTAACCTCTTTGGTCCTTTAAAACGTGCACAGAGAAGGCTGGGGACTCAAGGCTGAAGCTTTTCCTTGAGCTCTTTCTTCTGTGCAGGCATCGATAGGTTTGTATTTTGACCTCTTCAGAAAGCGTGAGATTCTCCACTGGGAGAGTATTTGATGGAGTGGAAAGTGCTCACCTGTTTTCTTCCTCTGTGGTCTATCATTGCAAAATTTATTCTTAGGATACTGAAATAAGTGTCATGTGCAGGACAAAATTTAAGACTCTAAATGAGGTTCTTTACAGCAGCCTCTTCACAACTGCCATATGAAGAGAGGGCTGGAAGAGCAGTGAAGCAGAGGTCAGTCAAGCACCACAAAATCCTTTCTCCTCTGATACAAACATTTTTTTTTTAACTCTTGTGTTACTAAAATGTGCCTCTGCTTATTTTTACTGCAGACTTTCACATCACTGAAGTTGAGAACTTCAGCTAAGTCAATATGTTAACTAACGTGAAGCCAAATCTTTCTGCACTGATGCCTGTTCCTGTGTCTGTCTATTCCACGGGTACAATGAAAACAGTTAGGAGCAGAGGTAGTGCTGAAGGTACCTGTCGGAACAGCTTTCACCAGCTTGGCCAACCAATCGTGAGACCTGAAATACGTACTTCTGGTGATGAATATGTCTCCTATATTTGGCACCTCAAGAAAAATGTATCTTTGGTGAAAACCCCAGATTGCTAGTTACAAAGAATTCATTAATATCTGCTGAAGTTCAAAGCAAAGAGGCCGGTTCCTCACAGGTCAGGGCAACTCTCTGTATGGTTCCTCCTTTGCCTGGAGCAGGGGCTCATCTCCTGAACCTGTTTATTTTCCTGCCAGGATTGTTGGCAGGTGAAGAGAGTCACTTCAGCTCACCTCACGAGTGTTTTTGTGCTGGAAACCCGTGCCCTGAATATGCCGTTTTCCTGGCCCAGCATACCGTGAGATCATGGTTTTCAAACCTGTCTGTGTTGGCCTTAGAACATAAAACATTTAATGCATCTTTCATTTCCTTTCTTGAGACCTGCCATAAAGTCACCGGCTCGGTTTTTGCTTTGGTTTTGTTCTCTTGTGCTTTAAAACCTCTCCAAGGATTAATGCCTGTTGCATAGAGAGGAAAAGGAGCATCTGAAAAACATGTCCTGAAAAAATGCAATCATTTGTGAATGAAAACCAAATGACTGGAAATCCTTCTAGAACCGGTTTAGGATAAGACTAAACAGTCCTGCTTCCTGGGAAAGGAATAATTAGCACGTGTCAATACCAAAGCTTCACACAGGTCTGCAGTGGTCTCAGGAAGCCCGGAGGTGGATGTCCTACCAAATGGCAGCACGTTGTAGCCCAGATTCCTCCAGTCTCCTGAGATTCACTGACTCAGGAGCGTGGCATCATAGTTTTTATTCAACATAGGTATTATTTGTATTTTAAACCGTGGAAAATGTGTTGAGACCTGGAGCACTGTGATGTTTTTCAGTGCACTTTCTACATGACTGCTGTGGGAGTTGCATATGGGCCTACCATGCTCTAGCTTGGCCCCTTGGCTTCCTGTGGCCAATCTGACTCCCTTGGCTATGCAGCGTCCACCCTTCCACCTGCAGAATTCCTGTGCTTGAAAGGACACGTGGAAGAGCAAGTGCTTATTTAAAGAGGGATGATGCCCACGGGTGACTGTCCCATCCGTTCCACGCATGCCAGAAGCCTCCAGGCGCTGGCCGTGCCAGTGCCGTGTTCCAAAGTCATTACGTAAGGGGTGAAAGTACACGCAAGAGAAAACTAAACATGAAAAGTAAGTCTGTTTGCTTACCAATAGGCTTGGGAGTGGCAGAATGAAACTGTATAAATAAAAATCCAGGCTACCAAATGTTAGATACCTGCAGGAGCCCTGCATAGTTTGGACCAAGCCAGATTCTGCGCTCTGCTTGAAGGACAAGTCAAGGTCCTACCTGCCTTAGGAAAAGTCTTGTCTTGTTTTGTATGGGGCTGTATTTAAAATCATTATATTTTTGTTTCTAGCGTTAATGTAGTTTATATCCTTTACAGTTTAGCAGGGTAAAACAGCAATTACTGAAGCCTATGTAAGAATTTGAATCCTAGGAGTGGATTGTGATGTCTGCGTACCTGGAAGCACCTCTGACCACAGCTGTGTTCTGAGTATAGTGTTATATATTTTCTTATTCCTGCCAGAATAGTACTTAATTTGTGTAAATGTTGAAAACAAGATTGCCATAGGAGAGCACAAAGTGATTAATGGGCAAATACCATGAGGTCTGTAACTGTTAACACTTGAGCAGTGTGAAGACCTTGTCTGCAATATATAGTGTACTTTTCTCTCCGCTGTCCTCCACTAGGTCCCTTCTCCTTCCTAAATCCTACAAAATGGACATTTTAAGGTGGGTTTTGGCGCTGCTCTGAACTCATTTGCGTCTCTTTTGTGCGAGGAGAAGTTTTCCAGCATGCAGGATGCGGCGGGACAGCCCTGCTCTCTGTGCTGGGCAGGTCCAACGAGAGCAGCTCGGAGCGGACCTGCCCAAATGAGAAACTGGTGCGGCCTCCGAGCTTGATCTGTTTTCTGTTACTTCTAATGCTTTTGCATTTTAAAAATGTTGTCTCTATATGAATATTTGGAACTACTTACATATAAAAAAAATCAAGAGAAAATGAAAAGAGGCTGCCTGCCTTTTCGATGTGCCAGGCAGGTTCGGCCTTAATGTTGATCAAGTGTTGCTGAGACTTTCTATCGCTTGCAGTGTTTTACCTGCACGGAAATGGTCTGCTCAAGCATATCTGAAATCAGAAGGCATTGGATGTGGGGCACTTTTCCAGTTCAGAGAATTCTGAGTGATGATTCCAGCATGCTGGAAGTATCAGAATTTGACACTCATGCTTCAGAGGATGAAAGTCCCAGCACAGAGAAACTGCAGATGGTCCCAGGGCTTCAGGTGAACAGGACTGGCCGTGCTGGCTCACACCAAAGGTCTGTCCAGCTCCACTTTCTGGAACATGGTATCTGGCAACAAATGCCCAGGAAGAAGAATAAGAATAGGCTGAAAATTCAATAGCATTAACTCAGTGTACTCACCATCCTCCAGCAAGTTACAGTGAGGGAAGTCCGTGAGCCGGAGGTGATGTCCGGATTTAAGAGCCTTTGAGGGGCTTTTATTCCATGGTCTCTTTTTGAACCCTCGCAGCCTTAGCAGCCCCAGTGCTGCTAACCCCCAGTGGTCGGCTAACTGAATTCACACAGTCCTTCAGCCATCGTTGAGCTCAAAACCAGCTTAAAAAAACCCCAACTTACTCAAAGAAACAAAACTCCATTGAAATCAGACCTGTTGTGTCATAACTGTGATTAGAGCTCTCAGCATCCCCAGGAAGAGAGTATATGAGATACAGCAATAGCTTTGGCAAGTTGCTTTTTCCCTGCTCTCATCTTCTTCCTGATTTTCCTGCATATAAATTGCACCTAATTTGTTATCTATATTTGTGAAATTATCAGCGTCAGAAGATCAAGTGTGGGGTTTGTTTCAAGTGCAGCCAAGCAGTTGCTCGCCGCAGAGCTCCTCGCATCGATGGTCTCTCCCAGCGGAGCCTCCCGCCTCCCTCTTCCCTGAGCTGCAATACGGGGTGGGGAGCAACCTGGATTTGCAGGACAAACTCCCAAAAGGTTTGGGACCAGCCTCGCCCTTGATGTGCACAGGACGTTTTCCTTCCCCCTAGGGAACATGCAACTGCCCCAGCTGCCTCTTTAAAAGTTTTACGACTTCTGCACTGGTAAAGTCCATTAAAGCACTTAAAAATACGGCGGTTCAAATTGGAGAGAACGGGTATTGGACAAGCCGTTAAAATACAAGATGCAGATGACTGCCTGTTTATATGTGTGGAATACAACCCAAATGTCTCTTTTAAATAGACAATTGCTTTTAAGGGAGGCATGGCCAGTAAATTTAAGGCACGCCAGTTCACAGTATTAATAAATGATTTCAGTTCAGCAGAAAGAGTACTGTAGTCCTATAGAAATAAAATGGCAGATGTTTCCAGATGTGAGTTATGCGGGAATTAGAGTACAGCTGTATTTTGAATGAAAAACTATGAAAGAAGTTTGTACAAATTGTGTAGCTTTACACTGTTCCTTGCTATTTATGCCTCTATGTGTCTGTCCAAAATATTCTGCTTTAATATTCTAGAGCTCTAATATGGGAGGGAAAACAAGCAGAACAACAAGCAGAAATTGGTATTTCCCAGGTCTAATCTTTAAAATTCAGCAATTTTAGAAATGTTGGCGTTATGACAGCAAGTGTCTCTGCTGTGGCATCATGTCATTAACTAGAGTGGAAACATTCTGGGGTGAAGTCCTGCTCCATCCTGTTCGTACAGCTTTAAAGTACGAAGTCAGTGCTATAGAATAGGTACTTGAGATCAGTTTTCGTTTTCCTCAGGCTATGAGATTAGAGTCTCATAATCTGTTTGACCAGCTGCTGAGGATGTTCTTTTTCATGTTTTCTTTTTAAGTAAATGAGCTTCATCCCAATGTGACTTAAAAAAAAAATCTTCAAAAGTGTTCAGTTTTTGCACATTTATTTAAACAGGAGCGATTGTATTATTATGTCTGGTGGCAAATGTAATTGGGTTGGAGGGCATTAAAGACTTTGAATGAAAGTATTTCTAAGTTTGCAAGTGCGCATCCTTCCCTGTCAGGAATCATCCCCTTTTTGGCTTCCAGACCTGCTTTGAGAGGCTCCTGCTTCGCTGCCTCTCACGTCTTGCAGGCAGCGAACGTGCAGGCGCCGTCGAGTCAAGCTAGCTCTTGTTCAGGTCCAAAAGCAGTGGTTTGCCAATGAGTTCAGACTGGTGACTAAGGTTGCTTGGAAAAGGTATAAAGACCTTATTAGATTTCTTTGTGTGTGTGTAAGAAAATGTGTGTTTTTATTCAGTCTGGGCTACTGCAATGGGGGGAATTGAAGTGTTCCTTCAAGATGTGCTACGGGGTCTGCTAGTGCATTGCACAAAATACATCATTTTGTTTATTTATTTTATTTATTTATTACTAGGAATTGGATTAGCCTCTTGATTGCAAATATCTGAGCCCTTAACATTTGCCTTTAAAGGGAGCCTAGCAAAATGAGAGGTTTCGAAAGCCTGCTGGAAATGTTTATGTTACCAGGTCCTCACGCGCCTGTGACAAGGAATGTGTTTTAGGGAGACCTTTGCGGAGCTGCGGGTCCGCCCGGGCTGCCGGTTGCTGCTCCAGGTGTAACGCTTCAGCACACCCACTTAAAGTGGCAGTTTGGTGATAAACTCGTCTTGGAATGAAGCCCCCGGCCGTGGGGAGATTGCCTGGCTCAGCACGTGACGGATAAATATGCTTTATCACGAGTCGGATGCTCCAAAGCGGAGCGGGAAGTCCCCGTGGAGCCCCCGATGTTTGTTTTCTCGGCGCTGTTAGCAAGCATGCTGCAGGTAGCAAAACAGACGTTTTTCTGGTTAATTGGTCCTCCCAATAGCGGGTTTTCATGAGCACAGCCAGCCGGGTAGACGTTTTTTACAATTTTTACAAGCATCAAAAATGCAAGAAGTTGTCTGAAATCTTGAAGCTTGGCTGCAGGTCTTCATAGAAGCCCCACGATGGGGGTGGCAGGTTCCTTGCTGTTTCCGTCGCTTGTGAAGTGTTTAATGAAAAGCAAATTAAGAAATGAAAATTGTCTGGCGGAGCCATCGGGCGTAACAGTTATGCCTGTTCAACATTATCATTCAGCACGTCAGACATTAACCTGATTGGAAGTGCTTTATTTTGTGTAATAGTCTTGAAATCAATCTGAAAGGTTGACTTAAAATACCTAATGTGCTTTGAGGTTGTTCACAAACTCCGCCGTTCAAGTTTTAATAACTTGGGGGGAGCTAAGAAACTTCAAAAGGTTGTGTGATAAATGTTTCTGACAATGCGTCAGCTGAACATTAGACAGAATCGTGGTAAATCCTCTCCTCCTAAGTGGTTTAAAATGGAAGTTTTGAACTTTTCCTTCATACGAGTGTGCTTCAGATGTCACGGTATCTTTGGGTTTAAAAGATTCGTTTTATCTAGACCGTGAGCCGCTGGTGTTTCTGTCTACACCTCGGAGAGCCGAAGCAGGAGACAGCTCGGTAGTTCTCTCCTTTTAGGACCCTCTGCCCCCTGCGTTCCCATGGGCGCCCTTGACCATGGAGCCCGTGGAAGCGGGAGGAAAGGAGCAGCGCCTTTGGAGGCCTATGACCAAAATAGGTAAAAATTGGAATAAATCATGCGAGTTGACAAGCTTTCAGAGTGACTTCATCCCCGCGACCCCAAAGCGTTCTGCTCTTAGGAAAAAACAATGCTTCCACATGGCAACTGCTTGTTGCTTTTTGTGGTTCCTTGAGAAAAATAGATGAAAGCGAGTTTATGACTGCCCTTTGAACCTCGCCGCCTCCCCCTCTCCTATCACCTGCGCCGCTGCAAAAACAAAGTGAAAACAGTTCCTTCCTTTGCTGCCCCCGAAGACACGCCGCGCTTTACAATGGATATTGCTGCTTTGTTTGGATTTTTATCTTTTCAGGACTTACGCTGCTTTATTGCGGCCTTTGCATTGCAAATAGACGTAATTTACTGCGCGCTGCTGTGAAGCCCCAGCTCAGCACAACTTTGCTGAGCTGTGCACTGGGCAGAAAAAGGCCCCCAAGCTTTGGTCAGCCAACCCCGGGCTTGCAGAAAATGCCCCAAATGCTCCCTGTGATACCTCAGGAGGGTATCGGGAAGAAAGGAGAAAATGAATGTGCCTGGGGACAATCTCTGCAGCCTGCAAGGAATCTCCTGGAGACACCAGTTTTCCCATCTCCAGGTGCAGTCTCAGGAGCTGCAGGAGCTGATGCTCTGCTCGGGAGCCCATGGATGTGACGTGCTGCCCGTGGTCCAGCACGTGGCTGGTGTGGAGGGAAAACAGACCTAGCTGCAACCCCACTGCTGGAAAAAAGGAATGTCTTGGAAGCGATATAGGCGTCCGCTATAGAGCCCTGGGCAGTCCTGCTTCTGTGGGCAGCATCTCCTCTCCCCATCGTGAAGGACCAGTAAAGTGGACTGGATTTCCAAAGTTGTTCTCTGTATGGAAGCTCTCGTTATTCTAAGTGGGAGTTTCGGAATTTTTGCTTTCTCAAAAGTTTTTATCTGATTCCTGACCAAGGAAACTTTTTTTTATGATAATAGCAGAAAAGGGGGAGAGAATTCTTCTAGCGACATGTTTAAAGAGATATTAAAGCTTGCGTTTCCATTTCGTGTTGTGGTTGGCGTTCACTGTTCGTGATGTAGTGCCTAGGGCGCAGCATCGTGTGTCAGGCATGAAGATACCCGGATTCTTCCTGCAGTTTTGCCATTGCCTGGGAAGGTGCTGGGCAAATCAGAGTTCCTCTCCCCACCTGCATAGAGTTGTTAGCGACTTCACACAGGTAATGAGATTTAAATGATGGTAAAAGGCTAGGAGGTCACTGGAAAGCAAGTGTTCAAGAAAGGTGAAGTATTGCTTAAGGTGTTTTAATTTCTATTCCTCAGGAGCAATAAAAAAGAGATTTTCTGTACAGTCATAATAGTAATTGCAATGTTACCTAGAAGAGGGAAGAATAATTTCAATTACTAAACCTCATACCTATTTTCTGTAGAAAATAATACAGATATTTTATTTTTCTATTGTAGTAGTGTTGATCCCTGTGTATAGGTTGGGGAAAACTTCGTTTGCAAAAAAGCGAAGCTATTGTTTTAACCAAAACCACAGAAAATTTGCCTTTCATATTGAATCAGTAGCATAATGAGTAGGGGAGAAACGTTTCAACATCAAAGGAGACTTTTTGGATATAGAGTGTGTTGCAACAACAGCACAAAAGTTCCCACCAGAAAGGAATTCTGCCACATGTGAGCAGCAAACATATGTCTTAGGTTAAAACCATAAGATTTCCTTTGCTTTACACCAAAAACAAGAGCGAACTGAAGTACAGAGCTTTTCAGAGAGTTGCACGTTGGAAAAGCAGGACAGAGGATGACTGGTGCCCAAGGTGGGGGAGCTGGTGGGCACGAGCAGGGAGCCTGGGTCGTATAGCAGCCAGTGGGCTCAAACACCAGTGCTTGCTTCCAAAAATATCCATTTTTTTGCTGTGGCTGGTGGAGTTCCATCAGTGATCTTTGTAGATATATTTTCCCAAATTATTTTTAGTGTAATAAACTTAAACATATTTACTGATTTCTCTAAAGCATTCTAACAAAAATAACAGTCGCTTTTAAAAAGTGTGAGTAGAAAGGAGCTGGAGACTGAAGATTTCACTGTGGTTAATTTTGATGGGATATTTGGCTGGCTATTTGTAAGTAAAAGTTGTGTTTGATTCTGTACATTGTGAGAGCATCTGCTCTAAAGGATAATTTTGTGCCCGGTCCTTGGGTGTAACACCCCAACCTTCATAGAGAGGGAAAGGTGCTCAAGATTTAATCTTTTTTTTTGACATAATTTTATAGCATTCTGCATTTATAATCGTGGAACAAAGTTATTTTACCTTTTATTAATGTTCACACAGATTTTCTTTAGCTTCCAGAGCAAGGTTTTCTTTGCA
This sequence comes from Eudromia elegans, assembly GCA_003342815.1. Classification (NCBI taxonomy): domain Eukaryota; kingdom Metazoa; phylum Chordata; class Aves; order Tinamiformes; family Tinamidae; genus Eudromia; species Eudromia elegans. The sequence continues at coordinate 3,623,770 of PTEX01000049.1, forward strand.
TGATGGGGTAAGAGAAAACACATCAATGGATGTAATTTGAATTTAGGAGACACTTAAAGAGGGGCCTGTATTCAGAATTATTGTTGGCACATGTTTTGAGGAGTATAAAGTCTTTCTTCTATGGGCATTAGTAAGGAGATAATTAAACCTATAGTAGGTAATTATGGTAGCTTTTATTACTGCATCTTTCATTAACTAATTATATTAATTTGGTAATGTTTGAAAAATTCTTTGAAGATGAAAAGTGCTAGCTATTATTACCTTTTATTAGTAGTATTACTCTGCACTGGCCATAAATATTGAGGTCTCTTTTTGATACTGGTGCACATCTGTGTATGCAGAGACCGTCCTGCAGCCAATAAAAATTACACATGTATACACATTTTATATATATGTGTGTGTGTATAAAAAAGCCAACATGTGGCATAATCTGATCATTAGGAGTAATGGCTTCCCTGCCAGAACCTTCTGTTCCAAGGTGAAAGATGCCTTGGCGGCTTTGGGATTTTGGAGGGTTTTCCTTTCCTGGTGCAGGGCTCCTCCGCCCCCAGTGCCCCCAGTAAAGGCACCAGGTTCCTGGTGGGGCTGCACCGAGGTGGGTCACGCTCAGGAGCTCTCCTCAAGCAGGAGGTTATTGAGTCCGAAGAGACGTCACAAGTTTGTAAATCCAGGCTTTTCACTCAGTGATCGATGTCAAGTATTTCAAAATACCAATGATTCCTGTTTGTTTAGTTCTAGATCTGAATTTTCTTTAAGGGAATCTGACACCTCTTTTTTTTTTTTTTTTTTTTTTTTTTTAAAGATCCTGTAGTTAAAGGATAATCAAATCAGTTTTCATATATTAGAGACTAAATCCTTCATATATTCCCATTTCATACTTGTTCATGTGCTGCTTAAAATCTTTTTTTTCTTACCACCTCTTAGTTGATGTAAATTAAGCCGTGTAACTAATGCCAAACGTTTATTCCTGCTCTGAAATGGATTTTGTGATTCCGGCGTCGTACCTCTTCATCTCGCTATGGCTTCATGTCAAAACTGTGCCCTTTGCAAGCTAAAACACACACAAACCCCTCTGCAGCCTCGGTCTGCTACCCAGAAGTCAGGCTGAGCTCCTGGGTTCGTTCCTCGTCCCGGCATCTCTGGGAGCTGCAAGGCCAGATCCTGCAGCGATGCCCACGTGCTCCTCCCAGGTGCTCTTAGGTACCACCAGCGGAGTGGGTCTGGAAATAAAACTTAATTAAACGTTCCACCAGTGATAATTGAGCCATAATAGAGTAATACCGAAAAAAAAAAAGCACCTACCCAGGCACGAGCTCTGCTGTTCCTCTCTCCATCCTCCATCCACCCCATGGCCGCGATGGACAAACTGCAGCCACGAGCCCGGCCCCAGCAGCTGCTGATCCCCTCTGCATCAGCTGAGACCAAAACATTTACAGTATGATTTTATTTTAGGAGCTTTTCCATTTTTGATAAATAAATCAAATGAATGTTCCTTTTGCACAGCTGTAATTCACCCGCATTGTTGCAGTAGGGCTTATTATCTCATTTACATTTTTAAGTGCTTTTCAAAGTGTAGGATATCTGGGCTGGAAAGCAAAACAGTTCGTTTCTTTGTTCTCAGGCCAACACAAAGCACTTCCAAGGTCAGGTATGGTGTAGACTTTCAACAGCAAACATGTTTACATGGCGTTTGAAAGCCGGTTTAACTGAAAAAAAAAATACTGTCTTTATAACAGTGATGTAAGTCAGCTTAGCAAAGCTGAGAGAAGGGGATTAATTTTGTACTTTGAAAAATTTCCCTTCGTAAGTTCGGCTTTGTTTTCCGTTTGGGGGAAGAAAAAAAACCGCCTCTGACAGCCAGAAGTTGGCCTGAATTTCTTTTTTTTGCTCTCCCTTTAGCTTTTTTCTTTTTTACTGTCCTTTTCCTTCATCCCAGCAGTTATTAAACAGGCGCGTTGTTATCCTGTGGGTAAAATCTGACACTTTGAAGCTGCAGAACTGCTTTTCCCCAAAAAAAAGACCTCAACAAACCAATCCCCCCCAAAGCTTGTTTAATTTTGCAGAAGAGCTGTTCTGTGGTGTACCCAGGGCAAGTCATCTCCTGGTTTGAAGAGTGCTCTGTGTGACAGAAGCTTATCTATCAGATACAGAAAAAAGATGCGACGGTTTTGGGTACCCATCAAAATAGATATCGGAGCGCTGAGGCTCTGACCGCCATCCTGGCGCCGATGGGGAGGATTTTCGGTGTGACCTTGGGGAGGGTGCCCTGCTCCTGGCAGCCTTCACGGCTCCTCCGCGAACACTGAAATCGCGGGCTGCAAAATTGCTTACCTGCAACTGCTGCTTTTCATGGGATTTTCACGCGCGTGAATCTGCAGCACCCAAGAGATTTTCACGTTACTTGTTTGGTTCGGGCTCAATCAACCGCTGGCCTTTCTAGTTTTCATGCACGTCGTGGTCGGAAAGCTGGCACAGCCCTGCGAGCGCTCCAGGGACGGCCCTTCTGCCCCAACCTGGGGCCCAGGCAGTGGCGAGGGTGGGTTTGGCCTCTGCCCATCCGTGCTAGGCATTAGGTGCTGGGGCCATGGGCTTGGCAGGGAAGCCAGGGTCCCTCCCTCCTCGTTTTTCACCATGCCAAGCTGTTCACCAAGCCCAGCACATGGGAAGAGCAGGAGCAGACGGGTCGTGCTTTGTAGTTGGTCCTCAAGGTGCTCCGTGGAGCTTCCTGAGAGTGGTTCTCGAGCGGCTCTTCCTCTGTGCTTTGAAGTCAGGGCAAGACTCAGCTCCAATTAATTGGCTCTTCTGTGACTTCTGTGGTGTGTGGAAAGGCCCTGCTCGGTGTGTGTCACATTTCTGCAATTGCACGGCCTGATCATTTTAGGATTGAAGTCATGATAGGCTTGTTTGTATTTTAAGTTACCATATTAGATATACAGAATGGAAACAAAAAAGCCTACGGTTCACACATACATTTCATTATATTATTGCAAATTAAAGGTACTGCTAGACTTGTTGAGTGTAGAAGACTGAGTTTATGTTCAAAGACTGAATTTCCACCTTTCTCAGCAGTGGTGAGAGCATAAAAGTTCCTGGGCAGATCTGAAGTTCAGGCTTGGGTCTGGTTAAATTTTTTGGCATCAGAACATGTAATAGTCTTATAGCTATAAGACTTTAAAGTTAATGCCTGGCATCACTTCAAAACAATGTGCAAGATCTATCATAAGTAGTCCTCTTATCTTATCTCCATAGCAATTTTATCCTGTAAATGATTTGAGACTACAGTATCTCAGTGCTGTGGAAAAGAGCAACTTTTTCCTTTTTTTTCCCCCCTGTTAAATCTTCGTGCTGTGAGCACTTTTCACGATCCTGATTTACGTGTGGGGATTCGACTTGGAGGAAGCAAACGACAACCGTGTCGTGTGTCCCGAGACCCGCGTTAAGGGAACGTGGGCTCGCCGGGCTCCCCTTTGCAGCAGCTCTGCAGATGTTCTCGCTGCACCGAGGCACCTTCTGGGTCCTTCGTAACGATACCTGCACTGAGTCGGTGCTCTGAACCAGCTCCTGGCTCTGCTGCAGCTCACGGGCAGCTCTGCCTCTGTTTCCTGGCGTGTGAAACATGACTCGAAATCCTCCCTCCGCTGCCTCCGGGTTGGTGCCAGGCCAAGGCTCTGGCTTCAAGTCCCTGCTTGCAGTTAGCTGGGGCTTTATTCAAGCTGACAGCATCACTAAGCTCTAGCAAGGGTGCAAGTGAATGCTGAGTGTGTATGGAGACCTTCCACAATGCCTAGGAAACGTAAAGAAAAAACCATCTTTGAAACCCTGCATTGTTTGTTTGGTGTCTATCTGTTAGGAATAACAGAGACTATCGGCTCCTTGGGGCTCGACTGTTCTTTTGTTAAGCGTCTAACAAAAAGATCAAGGCTCGGAGGGGTGGCCCTAATAAAGATAAATATACAAGAGGAACAATAACGACAAAATAAGTTTGTCGATGCATTTTATGAGCTTGGTTTAAAAGTGATTGTTTCTGATCTAAATAAAGATCGGATAGTTGTGGTAAACTTACATGATCTTAATATCCCTTTTATTTATTGCCGTTTTTGCTTTGTACGTCACATGCTGCATGTTACTGCAGGGGAGGAAGGGAGCTCCTCGTCTTGGAGAGCCTTCCATGTAAATAACAGGGAGCACATTGTCCCTGCAAATTCCCAGCATGGTTTTCCCGAGGATCCTTCAGCTGCTTTAGAGGAGAGGCTGTTGGTGCCCTGTGAAAGGGCTCCTGGGAAGCACAGACTGTACAAATAAACTGACAGCAAACGTGTGAGGCAGAGCTTGCAACCTTTCCGTTTTACTTTCAATCTTTGAGGGTATTTATTATGTTTTTAGTATGAATGCATGTAAGAATAGAACCTGTTCTTTCATTTAACTATACATTTAATGAAATGTAACTAGGCCTTCCTAGCATCTTCCATGAGGTGCTAAAAGCCACTGTGGCTGAGGAGTTGGGCTGCTGTTGCTCTGTTTTCTTACTCAACCTATTGAACCACATTAATTGAGTTCTTCTCCCGTGGTTCTCATCTGTCTTGCATCCATCAATATTGTTTCAGGTCCTACAAGAGGAGATGGAAAGTTACCGCAATCAGGTGCGGGCTGCAGAGAAGAAGCTGCAACACAGAGAGCTGGAGACCCAGGAGCAGGTACCTGCCACTGACCCCTCCTCCTCTTCCCTTCGGCAAGGGGGGGTCTATAGTTAAAAATAATACCTCGCTTCAAAGCAAAAGCACATATTTTCCTCCCAAATTTTCAGCTAGCTTTCTTTTCTGTTTTTGTTAATAAAAGAGAATTAAACTGTCTGGACCCTACGGGCAAATACTTATCTCATGCTCTCTGTTCTGGGTTGGTATTTCAACTATTCCAGCTGTTAAATTTATTTTCAAGCGACGACGCTGTTTTAATAGAGGGTTTGGGGACCGCTCTAACCTGTCCTTTAATGGCTTGTATTAAAAGGATTATAATTGGACAATACCTGAGTTATACATAATTCTTATTGCTGATGTTATGCATTCATTGTCCTTATTGTCCATAAACAGTTCCATATGATTAATATTGCTAAAATTATTCTGGACGTTTTCAGTGAAATCAGAGATTGTGTTTGCTTCAAGTGAATTCTTGCTGGTAGTTTACAGGCTGGTATTGAAATGGCAAGTGAATGATCTGCGTTTAAACCAAACTGAAGTGGAAACATTGGGGAAAATGCAGAGGTGTCTGAATCACACACGGACTTACAGATCTCCAATACTAATGAGCCTGTGCATCACTTCAGCCCTATGGTGCTCATCTGACACTTCTCTCAACTGTTTTTCCCAAACTTGAAGGAATAGTAATATAGGGTGGTTGTAGAAGAGTAATAATATTGAATTTCAAGTATCGTTTCCCCAGTTGTTGATATCCTGCTTGTGAATGGCAACCTGCATTGACCTTCAGCATTTACCTTCACGTGTTGCCTCTCTTTAAAGCCAGTGCTTTGCTCTTCCTCTCCTCCCCTGCCCCATCTTGCAGATATAGAGGCTGGGTCGGGCTCGATGCTTGTGCCATTCGCTGTGACCAGGGCCTGGCCCGCAGGCGTTGCACCCCAGCTGCCCCCTCCTGCAGGAGAGCAGAACTAGGTACCTGTGCTCCGTGCCGTTGCCGAAGGGCAGCCCAGCTGGGCCGCGTGCCCCTCTGCAGCACGGGTGCAGCTCAAACGCCGTCCAAATGACACGGCAGCGGCACCTTGGAGCTCTCCAGCGAGGCAGAAACAGCAGATTTATGGTAATCCTGGTGTACGAGTTACTCAACTGGCTCATCTCTCCCATTCATATACTGAGAATTTCTGGATCCATTGAGGATGTTTGTGTTTTGTGGCTTTTTTTTTTTTTTTCCCTCTCTCCACAGAAAAACATTTTTGAAAGTTGTCAGCGAGTCTGCTCTGTGACTGGTTAATCCATTAGTTACGCGTATCTCTCCGGAATAAAAACACAGGAACGTCTGCTGTGACATACCTCCAGGGACTAGGTCTTGGCCAGACTACCTGTGATCACGCTCATCAAGCGTTAAGAGTAGCTGACATCTCATCAGCTGATTAGAGAGCTGGAATATTTAAGGCAGCTACTTAGAACCCGCTTTCCACTTTTACTAAATATTGTCTGGTAGAGAATTGCATAAAGCATCAGAATTTGTGCTGGTGCTGTTACAAAGGCCGCTTCTCTGAGCTTTTACATGTCTATAAATAAGGAGGAGAGAGGGTTAAACAGCTTCTGCTTTTCATTAAAAGGAAAAATCTTGTGTTTTGATTCTATAACAACAACAAACAAATGAATGAGACATGAAAAAACATTTTGTTGTGCTTTTAATTAAAAATGAAAAGCTGTTTCTCGTTATGGCTTGTTGGGTGGTATCGTAGTGCTCTGTGTTTGTCTCTCTTCCATGCAACGTCTTCATAACTCTGCACTCTAAGGGAGTGACTGACACGTTCATGAAGCTTAACTCTTTGCTAGTAATAAGCCTTGGTGATTGCGCAGAATTAACCTCTCTTTATTATAATTATCCCCACAGATAGAGTCTACTTACTGACACAAACCCTCCCGTAAATAGAAGCAGAGGGAAATACGTTAGAAGGGCTGTGATGCCAAAGCAGTGAGAGGTCTAGCACTGAGCGTGGCCTTCCAGTTTGGCAGAGAAGCTTTTTTGTTCATCCTCAAGATCTTCTCCCACTTTGACCAACCCAACTGATAGTGCAAGATTGTTTTCCAGATCGTGAATTGACTGCTTTTTCATTCCTGATCCGAATATTTTAAATAAAGGGGCTGATTGGATATGATGTAAAATTTATAAATGGAAATAGTAGAGAGTAAAAAGTCCCTCTTACGTTCACAAACAATGGAAATAACGTCACTAAAGGTATTCAAACCCTAAAAATACTCCTGTGAGCAGCCGTGGCACAAATTGAGCCTTCAAGGAGGGAGATTTTGTGAAGACAGAAAATCAATTATCTTCAATTCTTGAATATTGCTGAGGAAATGAAGGAGAATACCAAGATAGACTTGCGACCCTTTAATATATTTTTTTTTCCTCAAATAGATTGTAAAAAAAAAAAAGAAAGGACTTTTCGGAGTTAGGATGTTGTAGAAGTATTTGGAATAAAATGCAACAGCTTATTTAGTTAAGTGGATTTCACTCCAGTGTTCAAAGGAAAACAGGAGCGATAATTGCACGAGCGCCCTGCTTCAGCAGCGTTCAGTGAGTTTTCTTCTTTAATGTTTATTATTCCGACTTGCTCAATTTTTTATGACTGCTGGATATTTACCACATTCAGCCTAGCTTGCTGTTTCCATGCCAACTAAATACACTTGTTCTCAGACGGCTGCCGTGGGGCGTCGTTCTGCAACCTGAGTTGCTGTGACGCAGAGCAAACTTTGCACGTTCGCCCACCTGAGCCTGGGTGGGAAGAGCGCTGCGGTCTGCACGTCGTGGAGCTCCGAGCGAAGAACCGGCTGGATTGAGGTGGCCAAAATATGCCCCGGTCTGGAGCATCCCGGTTGGACTTGATGGTCTTAAAGGTCTTTTCCAGCCATTATGATTCTGTATGCCCTAAATCGCTCCTAATACAGTGAAAACTGGAAGGTTCGAGTAGTGTTATCCCTGGTGTTTAGGGCATTTGGTCCATGGTTCTTGTCAGGCTCATCTTAAAGATATCCAGACTGTTTAAGATAAATGTAATCAGGTAAATTAATGGAAAGTCTTTGCCTTAACTTCCGTTATTCTGGACTGCTTTTAGAGTAGCATCATGGCTGCTGTCACCAGTTTGATGGACGGCTATCTATGCTCTGGAAGATCCTCCGTAAGCAGAGGGATTTCCATCATCCAGATGCTGATGGATGGATGTGGGAAGTTTGCTTCCAAGCTGGATTCGTTCCAGTTTTGGGAGGACCTTCAGCTCGAGTGTCTCAGATCATTGCTGAAGCCGTGCTGTGTTCTGAGATGGCACCTCGAGTTCTCCTGCTCAAACCCTGACCCTGGAATTTGCAGCCTTTCTCAGAGCTTTGTCTTCCTCAGAACATACCAGAGCCGTCTGAAACGAGGATAATAAGCTCTGGGTGAGGAATTTAAAAATAAAACCTTCACTTTCTGGCCAGCGGCAGGTGAGAAGCTCTCTAGACGGGCTTTCTTTTCCAGAGCTGACGAGCACTTTGGAAACCGCGGCACAAATAGGGAGCATCCGCTGGAGGTGGTGACGAAACTCTGCCGTTTGCTCCGCTTGCTTCAGCCCGCTCCATTGAACCTCTTCCAAATGCTTCCCCTGGAGACCCATTTGTGCTCCCACAGCAATGGGAAGCTCAGTCTGGGTCTGAATGATCTTCAACCGCAGCAGTGATTCATGGTGAGAAAGCCTTGCCTTGGTGCTGGCTCCAGACCAGCCCATCACCCGCGTGGACAAGCGGCCCCGCACCGGGGCCCGCTGCGCCCATGAAGGAAGGGAGGCTCCTAAGGAAGCTCCCGGTGCCACCATCAAGGACAGCAGCACCAAAGGCTGGTTAAAGCCGTGCCGGGTGTGAGCAGCACACGAGGGAGAGGATGGGCATGAGGAGCTGCAGCTCAGGAGGAGGAGGAGGAGGAGGATGGCACCCTGCCATGCCCCTGTGCTCTCTTTCCAGCCAGAGCCTTGCCAGCACCCCAGAGAGATTTATTCTCTGACCACTTTAGGGTGAAAAAATACGAAGTCTAAAATATTTTTATTGAAGATAAAGGGTCGGGAGACCCCAGGAAAGCAGTGAAGAAGCACGTGACACCCAAGAGCACACGAGCCTGTCCCTCTGACAGATGCAGGGCCAGACGTCCCTTCCTTGGCTTCTCTTTCTCACCTGGGGCTTCCACATAGAGGCTCTTGAGGAGAGGATCAGGTTGATAGATTTGCAAAGGACCGTTCGTGGACAAGCAGGTAGATAAATAAGCCTATATGTGGAAGAAAATGTTAATTAACATGAAGTGGGTACTGGCATTATTCGGAGCTCAATTCTGCCACTTTTAGGCTGATTAGTATCTTATCATGCAAGTAACTGGTGCACTCAGGAATCACTTTGATGCACTAATACCCCAGATTTTTAGCTAAGAACAAAATTGCTCCAATAGTGACGATATAACTTTGTATTCAGCATGTTCTATAATATACTTTGCATAGCATCTTCTTTAATAGCCTGCCATGAAAGGAATGCAGAATTGAGTAGAATATAGTAAATTATACTACATAAAATGAAGTTTCATAATAGCAGAAGGAGGAAGAAGCCGAGATTCAAGAACAGAAAAACAGATTTTCAGGTGGGATTTGAAAGGAACTGGAAATCAATAGAGTTGAAAGTTAGTGGGAGCTCCATATGGCAGGAGCTGCGGGAGAGAAGGTTCTCGCACCGAGTGCGGAAGCGTCAAAGGGAACAGCGGGAGACGCCGCGCTCCGCGTGGAAGTCGGTGATCAGATGTTACCTTTGGTAATCAGACACGACTGGAGGATGCACAAATACGTATGTGTGCTTCACAGAGCTGCAAGAAGTACTGCGACGAAGGAGCCGGCTGGAGCAAGAAAGGAAGATGGGAATTAGAGGGCAAATAGTTGAAAGAAAGAAGGGAATTTTTACAGAGGAAGCGAAAAGTCCCAGCATATGCTGGCATGCAAGAATTAGAGAGGATTTTAAAGCGGCCGTTTTCTACCTCTGCTTCCTAAGTATTAGTGAATGAGGATGAAAGCCGCCCTTTAGGAGAGCAGTGCTGCATTTTGGAGTGGCTGTGGTTTGTTTGCACATGATCGATTAAGGGAGGTTTGTTCCTTCAGAAGCATCCATGGACTAGTTTAAAGGAGGTCTCCAAGAGACTCTGGTGCTGGCAGCATGCAGCATGCAGGGGCCTGGAAACGGAGGGATTGTGTGCAGGAAGCAGCTGGGTGCCAGCGGGCAGGGACTCCTCACCCACACGCAGGCCCTTGGTGAGGCCGGTTGGTGACTTGTCCCATTCATTTCTTCTTTCCAGGTGATGAGGAGCCTGGATGGAGCTAAACAGGATTGAAGAAAAGGCCAACTCTATGCTGTTCTTTAGCATCATTTATCATGAAGTGTGATTTTGTTTGTCATTTAATAAGCATCAGGTGCTGCCTATAAGAAGCCTGCAGAGGAACTATAGCAGCGGCTGCAGCTCCTGCCTGGGACTCCAGCCTCCCGGTTGTGCAGCTCTGTAAACCTGGCAGCTTCTTCTCCAGTTTAGATGCTGATTAAATCCTTGCTCGTGAAGGAGGGGAAATGGCAACGATCTAAGGAGCTCCTGATCGTTATCTGCAAGGCTTTGCTGGTTCACCCACCCGGCGGGAGCACGCTGCGCTCCACCCGTGGCCTTGCTGAGCGCTGCCGGTCCTCGCGGCTGCTGGGAGCACTCGGTGCCTCTGCGGATCAGATGCAGAGCCCTTCCCGTGCTGAGCGATTCCACCGCCCATGGGGTTGTAGAGAAGGTAACACATGCTGCAGTGTAAGGCTGGAATACAGCAATGCGTCCCAGTGCTGCTGTCAGGGATGCTTGTAGCTCGATTTCAGGCTTAATTATCTTGATAGCCCATTAGAGTTTCTTTGCCATGGACAGGACCATAAATTAGTACCGTGTGTTCTTAGATTTGGGTCTGCCCTGCTGGGGGGACCTCGCGGGGCGGCGGGAGAGCGTCATCGACGGGAGCCGGAGGAGAAGCTACTCGGGGACAAAGATGAGGCACTCGGAGAGCGGGATGCAGAAACCAGGGATCCTCCAAATCCCAACTGGAACAATAGCAGAGCCCTGAGGAGGGGGAGGTGGAGCGCGGGGCAGGGTTTGCAGCCGCAGCATTCCTCCTTGTTCCACGGCGCTGACAGGGAAAGCTTTCATTGCTCTCCAGCTCGCGTAATCCCAAGAATGCTGCTCTTGCCATATGCGGCCCACTGCGTTTTTGGGTTTTTTTTTCTTAAGGCTTTGCTTGCTCTCCCTTCCCTTGCAGTTATGAATTATATGGACTCTTGTTGCTTAAGGATTTTCCAGGTGGGAGCTCTTGGTTTAGAAAAAAAGTAAAAAAAAAAAAAAAAAAAAGATATCAAACCCCAGCCCACTGAAATGTGCAGGTCTCTTGGACACGTGTTGAAAAAAGCCGAGAGCAGAAAGCTCAGATTGTGTCGGGGCTGCTCCGCGTAACTGCGGCTCCCTGGGGGCTCGTGATACAACAAGGCAAAAATGCTTTGGATGCTCTTCCTGGCTGAGGGAGAAGCCCGGCGAGGACAGCCGGCCGCCGGCGCGTGTTTGCCGGGGCCGGCCGAAGGGGGACGGTTCTGAGCGGAGAGCAGCACGGAAACTAACTCGCTCAGCTGATCTCGCTCGGTTCCTCCTCTCAGCCGAGCCAAATTCACACCATTTATAGCACTTATTGCAATTTTTTTTTTTAAAGAACTGGAGAACATTCGTATCAAATTGCATTACATTTCTTCAACTCTGTCCTGACCGTATTTCAACACGCGTTTCGCAATAGGAGCAGAAACTCCCACTCGCTGGAAGAGGAGCGGATGTGGACTCGAAAGCAGCGAGTGCTCGGGGTTGGATTTATTGGGAAAAGAGAAGCATTCGGGCCTTGGCCTTCATTGGAAGATTTGATACATCATTTGATTGCTCAATTTTAAAAGAAACATAAAGCAGGATTCAGCAGATTTCAAGCTCCTGAATTTGGAGAAGGGGCCTGGTGGGAGCGGAGCGGTGGCCGTTCAGCCCTCGGGACTGCTGCGGAGCCAAAGAGGAGCCGCTGCCATTAGAGAGGACACAGACGGGCTGGGATTAATCACCCGTTTGACATCCTCATCCTCGGGTGGTGTTTGGCCTTTCCTTTGTGTTTGCTTTTGTTTCCATTGGGATGGCACCAGTGTCGTTCATCCTTTGCTTGCCCTCTTCCGTGCACATGCACTAACACTGCCCATCACCTGAGCGGAGCTGACCTAGGCAATATTATTATTATTCTTATTTTAGAGAGGATTTTTTACCTTTTTGGTACCCTGACCCATCCTCAGGGTTATCACAGAGTTTCTCACATGCGTGCCAGCCCTTAGAAGACTTTGCTTTTGAGCAGCATCACAGCGTCTTTTTAAGCCCCACCCCGTTGTTTGATTAATTCAGGACGGGATTTGAGAGAGACAGGAAATTACTTATCTCGTCTTACTCCCTTGGATTGTGGAGAAAATTCAATAATAATTAAAACATCTTAATTAGGCCTTTTCGTCACGCTGCTCGTATTTCACGGCACACTTGTAGTTATTATGCTTCACAAATATCACAGGCAGAAATTAAGATACTGAAAAACCGCAAAACCTTGCTCAAGTGAGCTGCCTGTTGATTCTTATCTGACGTAAACAAAACGTTAACTTCATGCCCTCCAAGAAAAGATGGTTTTCCTAGGAGCTGCAGCGGCTCTTCTGTGGTCCCTGCATTTGCTTTGGCACCCGGCGCTGGAGTGTCGTATTTGCGTTGTCCTTACGCTCCTCTGGTTTGAATCAAGTGATTTACAGCTGGGAGATCTCCCAAAGATTGTGCTTGTCTTTGGTTTTTAAGTGGAGGAAAAGGGGGTTTTGCACAATGCTGAGTTCCCAGGGCTGGTTAGATCCCGGTGATAAACCTGGACCAAAGGATTTCTTGGAAGATGGACAGGGCGTGTTGGCCATGGGCAGTTCATTGGATGTGGTGGTGGCTGCAGGAGCAGGCCGGAGAGAAGCACACTATCCCCTGCCTTGCAGGCTCTGGGGGTGTCTGCAATGCCCTGTGAGCTGCACTCGCTCTGCTCGGAGGCACCTTGAGGCTGTAAAAACACAAAAATGCCTTTAAGGGAAAAAAAACCCTCTCAGCAGGGGTCAAAAATAAATGTGAAAAAATAAAATTAGCCCCGTTAAAATTAGTATATATTAGCCCACTACGTGTTATTTTTCAGTCATAAGAAGTAATTTAGATTTTTGCTATGAACTATTTTAATCTCCTGGGTCAGTAAACCTTGATAGTAACTCCGTCCAAAAATATCAGCGTGCTGTTTATCATAATACGACAGGAAACAGCTGGGACCTCATTTTCATCGTATTGTGATGCAGTTATTAATGAGCACAGTTGAAAGTAGCGTCGTTTCCCAAAGTTGTCTTCATAAGCGCAGCGAGGGCAGTTGGATCCCAGAGATGGGGTTTGCACTGCAGGAAAAGTGTGTCCGACTTCCCTCTGAGATCGGCCCCAAGCAGCGCTCCAGCTCCCAGGGCTCATTGCTCATTTTCTCTCTCTTTTTCCAGCCAACATGGTAATAAGCATCTGGACACTAAAGCAAAGTACGCATTTCTTGCTGCCCTTCTGAGAAGCACCTTCATTAAAAGGGAGCAGAATTAATGGCAAATGCAACTGCGTTGCGACAGCAGGTATTTGGAGGACACTTGCAGATTGAACTGGAAGAAGCAGCGGCCGGGTTGCAGGAAGGCTGTTGCACAATTAGAACATAATTATTGCCCTCGCCGGGCTGTATTAAACTTTGGGGTTAATTGAGAATGAGACTTGCTTGGCTTTCCTCTAGGAAAAGTTATAATGAGGGGTGCTGCTGCACGCGCTGCGGTCGCGGCGCCTTTGCAGCGCTAGCGATGCTGGAGGTCGGGTCCACGGAGCCCCTTGCAGCCTTCCCGTGCGTGGGGGAATTTCCCTGCTGCTGCCTTTGCTGGGGAGCGAGGTATGGATTTGCACCATCCACGGCCTCTCGTGTGCAAAATACCTCCTTATTTCTCAAAGGTGAGAGAATTAAAACGTCCCCTGACCGTTTCTGCCCCTCTCTCACCAAGGACAAGTGTACCACATATTGAATTAACTGAAATGTGTGTTTCTGCTGCATCGAGGTCCCCACCCAAATAAGCTGTTGGCTTAAAAAATATTTATGCTGGCAAAGTACCTGCGCATAACTTTAAAGCCCTTGTACAAATAGTAGCATAAATTTCTCAGAGTAATTTAAAAAAAAAAAAAAAGAAAAAAAAAGCCTAAATTTTGATCACTGACGCATATATAGGCTGAGTTCAAACAAGGTTTCCTGGCTCTCCGTTCTTTTCCTGTTATTTCTTTATATGTGCAGAGTGGCATCACTTACTCGCAGCTCCCAAGGAAAGCCTCTAATTGCCTATTTGCATAGAGATTGGGAGATTTCTTCTGCGTGTTGGAATGACTCAGAGACAAAATTTTCCTGAAGTTTCATCAGATTGCCTTATTCCTTTACTATCAATAACTGTGCCATGCGTAGTGCCCGTCTTGGCCTGCCTGCTCCGTGCAGAAGGTGGTGATTGGCACATCTTTCGGTCAGCTTCATGCGTTGTTGCCATGTGTTGCCCTGATTTAAGTGGGAACTTAAAACTCCGGGCTGCTCCTCCAAATGTGAGCCCGAGTTTCTGATTTGTGGTCACAGTGGTAGATTTCAGCAATTTGTAACTGCAGAATAATGAGATCAAAATTATGTTGGCATGTAAAGACATTAGGAAAAATAGACTTCATGTGAAGGTTGAATGTTATTTTACCAGTTAATCTGATGTTGAGCCCCTTTTATATTTTATTTGCATAGTACTGATGTAAGGCCCTGATTCAATAAGGTAATGAAGCGTCTCAGTGGTTCTGTGGGCAGAGCTGGATGAGAATCTCGGTACCGTTTCTGGGTCAGGAGTCACGCTGGGGAGATACGAACCACAACCTGCATCCAGTATCTTGACCTAACACCACTTCGTAACAGCCCTGTTTACTCAGCCTCTCTGAAATAAGATTACGGACTAAGAAGCCCTTTAGAAGTAATCATTTTTGCGTGGACGTCTGACCTTGTAACATGCCTGTGATACTGGAACCTGTTTGCTGAACGTGCCATAGCTGTGAGCTCGCACGGCGGCTGCTTCTCCGTGCAGATTACAGACATGGGATGCTGCGTGGGGTGGTTTGCCTTGGAAATGCCAATTCGTGTCCGTGCAGAAGGGAGGAGGCTTTTGGATGTTTATTTCCAAGGACCACTGGAAATAAGATGATTGGCAAGAGTTTCTGCTGGCGTTTGAAGATGCAAGCCTGGGTTTGGAGGTTCCTGCCTGCTTGCTGCAGCCGCAGGACAGGCTGGGCATGGAGGGCTTGGAGTGATGTTTGGTTCTTGTTGGGTTGGAGCTGGGGGTTGTTTAGCTAATTAATAAGGTGAAAAAATATACAAGCAATTAGAAAATTGTTATTGTCATTGATAAGCTTTAAGAAGTTTATAATAGTAATAAACTTAGAATTAATTTCCAAGTACATAGGAATAGGAAATGGACCTTTTTCAAAAATACTAAATATACTGCAGTATATGTATGTGTGTCAGAAATGCCAAACGAAATGGTTTAAATCCCCTTCATCCCCTCCGTCTTGACCTTTACATGTTAAACTTGTTTTTTGAAACTTTGAAGCAATTCTTTCCTCCTCCTCTAAGTGCCTGCTGGAAGTTGCAAAACCCTTTATTGTTTCAAGGTCCTCGTGCAGTGCCTGTGGAAGACAATAGGAGCATTGCTGTTGACTTAATGAATATTGAATAACATCTCTAAATGTCTGCTGAATCTTTATGTGCTTGTGGAGTTATTTCCTGATATGGAGTAAATGTCCTGAGCACCTCTTTCCTATAGATTGTCCTCTATAGGACAGCCTGTTGGCTCCTGCTTTCTCTGTGCTGTTACATAGTGTTACCCAATTTTGTCTTTTCTTGAGACTCCAAATTAGGAAGAAGAAGAAAATAATTTGCTGTCTCTAGGACTAGTCACCTGTATTTTATTCTTTTGTTCTGTTTCAGATGACCCATGTACGACAAGAATATGAAACCAAACTCAAGGGTTTGATGCCAGCATCTATGAGACAGGAGCTTGAAGACACCATTGTGTCCTTAAAATCTCAGGTAAACTTCTGTTTTTTTGTCACCAATTCTTTGGTGAATCCTATAGACAAGAAAGTGTGACTGACCACAACTTGACCAAAATACTGAATTGGTCTCACAAATAAATCAGGGCCGCACTCTCATGCCTCTCAATCATCCTTCACCAGAATTTTCTCCCCAATTCCTTCATCATGAGATCAATCATGTTATATGTTTGGATCCCAATATTTTCTTCAGTTGCATGAGTAGAAAATAAGTCTCTTTCACAATGTTTCCAAGACAGCATACAGCAACTCTCATCTGCATTACCGTGTTTCTGCAGAAGGAATTGAGGGGTGCGTGTAAGGGAGTCAGAAGAGCAAAAAATCATTTTGCTTTCTTTGAACCCATATATAATGCAGCAAATGGGATATTTCTTTTAAGACAGTGGTCCAAATTATCATTGTATTTCTTCCAGTTTTCCTCTATAAAGGGAATGATGTGGATATAATACACATCTGTAAGGGGTTTTAATGTAATATTGCAAAAGACTGGCTAATCCGGAATAGCAGAGAATCAGTATTACCTGTGTGGCATAGACTGTAAAACTGACTGACAGAAATATCAAAATCTCATCGTAAATAGGGAACTATTAATGAATTGGGTTATTTCTTGTATGTGACCCCCAAAGAAGTTATTCAACACTGCCCTATTCAATATTAGGAGCTCAAAGAAAACATAATGTCATCATTGCCTGAACTTGCAGAAACATGAAGGTATGAGGAAGGGTAATTTGCAGTAAATAGGAGTGACCACGGATGCAGAATAATCTGTATTTTATGCTAAATTAGTCCAAATAAAACACTGTTTGCCAATGTGCCTGGTCCGGTGCAGGACTGTGCATTTAAACATGTGAGAAGGGAAGGGCCAGAACAAGACGTGGGAACCCCAGGGGCTAAGAGCTGGCCCCGAGCTCTGGGAAAAGCCGAGGCCCTGAGGACACGGCACAGCGCTTCGGCTTGATACCAACACACACCTTGAGCAAAATGCCAGGACACCTTTTATGCAATTATAGATCTACACGCTCTTCATTTTCCTAATTTGTACAATCTCTCCCTGTAGAGAAGGTTGTAATTTAACATATTTTCTGGGATTTTTTCCCCTTTTTTTTTCTTAACTATGCATATTTTAATTCTGCAGTCTTTTTGCTCTTTGTGAGTTTCCTGTTGTGAGCTGCTGGTAGTGACACAGCTTAAACATCATGCTTGTCCAGGAATCCCGAATGGGAATGATGCTCTTTCTCCTCCGAATAGTTGTGGGAAATAAAGAGTTAAGGATCCCCTGGGGACGTCTATTTCCAGTTGATGGCAAAAAGCTATTTTTAAAGTGTGGTTGACCACTAGCACTGTCGGCTGGGGATCATCCTTAGAGCTGATCCAAGGCCACCACATCTTCCAAGGAGTTAAAAAAAAGGTAACGGACTCGGATATCCACCTGCAGGGCTCCTCTGAGCATCAGCAGCATTCCAAACGAGGGGAAAACACACGAGAAACGGGGCGTTATCCCAGAAACACGTGGCTGCGGGCGGTATTCCCAGCAGCGCGCGGAGCCGCCGGCCGCTCGCTCGGCACACAGGTGTCCCGGCCGCCCGGAATTGCTGGAATTCCTCTCTGCACACATCAGACGAGCAGGGCGCTGGAATCCGGGCACCTGTCGGGGTTATTTATTGTCGGAGGAGGATGAAGAGGACGGGCTGGGTGAAGGCGCCAAGCGGCGATAAAAATAAACAAAAATGAGAACGCTCCATGCGGCAGTTTTGTAAAGTGCTGCTAGATGTGAAGCACGCCGCCCGGGCTGCTCCTGGCGGGCTGTCCACAAGAGGCTGCGCCGTGTTAATAAACGTGAGATTTTACAGCCGTCGAGGGCAGGTGAGTGTGCTCATCACCAAGCAAAGGTCTTTGTATTGGGCTTGAGAGCAGAGCTGGGGTTCCCAACCCGTTGTGCAGTCCGTGTGCTGCCCCGAGTTGAAGTTCAACCGTTTTGACCACCTGGGACGTGAGCAGTGCTCCATGCAGCCAAGGTGACAGTGCCTTTTCTTTGGGCAGCGCAGATGGGAAAGTCACCCGGTATGAAATCAGTCCAAGATTGCTGATTAGGGTTTGGCCCCCCCGTTCTCATTCATGCGGGTGTGTTTTGTAGGTGACTATTCTGCAGAAGAGAGCAGCGGTCCTCCAGGAAGAGCTGGACACCTACCGCCCCCGAAGGTCCGTGAGCATCTTTGATGAGTTCTTACTGTTTCCCACCCGGGGATGCCGGTTGCTAAAGTTTGGTGGTTTAATTAAAATGCTCAAATCTGGCTGCAGCTTGAGAAGCTCCTTATTCCAGTCAACAAGCACCCGAGAAATTTTCCCAGTGCTTAGTCAGGGCTAGGAGAGCGAGCTCGGCGGAGCTGCAGGTGCCCTGCAAGCCTGGGCTTCGCCTCCGTGCTCGCAGTGGGGCCATGGCTCCGAGCACAGCTGCAGCTCTGCGGCGAGGCCGCCTCCTTTCAGGAGAGAAAACAATGATGCAACGCGTCCTATTCCAGATTGCATCTTCAAAGCTCCGGATCTCCAGGAGCCTGAGCTTGCTGCTTTTTTTTTTTTTTTTTCTTCTCTTTCCAAACGTTTACACCCTCCAATATAAATTATGGCAGGTGCTGCAGCAATAGAAAAGACTTGCCGTGCCTTTAGAATAGGTGATTCACGTGGATGGGGGAGTAAAAGGAAACTTGGTAAAGTCACTCAGGCTTTTTATATGCGTGTGTTTCATTGGTGTTTGCAGATCTCACGGGAGGGTTTCTGCCAATGAAGCTGTGTGCTTGTAGAAATAATGTAAACATTTGTAAGAGATACATAAAATTGTATTAAAATGTTGACAGTGCAGAAGGTGCCTGAAAAATCTTAATCTGAAAATATTTGTTAACAAGAATTAGCTGCTGCTAACTGGAAGATGAAACCGGAGCAGCTGCTGGTGCTGTAGCTGCTTGGGGACGTGCCCCGTGTAGGTGACTCGGCCAGATCCATTCCCAGCTTGAAGCTGGTCTCTAAAGCCCCTCCAGCAGCAGCAGCAGTGTTGCAGGGGAAGCTTTTTGCCTCAGAGCTTTCCCCTTGGTGTCTCGTCTTAGCAAAATAGACATCTGAGTAGTTGTGTGCCGTGCACCCGAGGGGCCCAGCTGCAGCCCCAGCCCGAGACGGGGGTTCCCTGCATGCAGCCCAGCCCTGGCACCTGCCCCTTGCGTTCGTTCCGCCAGGACGAGTAACGAGATTTGCCTAACGGGACTCTCTTCGTTTTCAGGTAGCTGCTGGAGCTGCTGGATCTCCTCGGTGTCAAAGAGACTGCTTTGAATAGGTTTGAAGATTTGGCTCTTGTAAACTAAAACGTAAAGATCAGGGGCTGTTTTGTTAGCACATAAAATGTAATTAAGTTTGTGAAAACACGTCCATTGCTTGTGCCAGCATTTTTTAAGTTGTATCTTCCTTCCATTGTTTTTTATCATTATCTTACTGCAGACTTACACTTTCGCTATACTGTGTGTTGAGTTTGCTTACTGAAACAAAAATCCATCTGCTAATATGTTGTTATTACTTCCTCATACCATTCTATTTACTTTTATACATGAAAAGTGACATTTTTCTATTATTATTGTCCAAGATATTTTAGCATATTTTGACATTGTTTTGTGTCCATATGTTTACATAATATTAAAATATTATTTTGTACTCTTTTGTTTTGACATTATTGTACCGCTTGGGCATTTCACTCACTTGAGCACCTACAGTGCGTTCGAGAGGTTTGTGTGGCTTTTATTTTCTTTTCACGTGGAATATATTGGATGGTTATTTTGGGGAAAAATCTTGGCGTGGGGATGGAAGCCTCATAGTGACAACTGCAGCCACCGCTTCCAGTTAAAGGTGTAAAGCCACAGAAGTAAATGTGGGTTTGGTGCAGGAGGGAGCCCCGCGCGCCGCTCGTGGTTGCCCTGGCTGGCTGGGGCTCACTTATCTCTCGGCCGCCCACGCGCGGGAGTGCCCGTTTGCACGGCGGTCGTGGGTGGATTTAGCCAGGCAGAGCACGGGGATGGGCTGGTTCTCCCAGCACCGTCCTGCGGGTTGTGCTCACGTGGTGAGCAGTGCTCGGAGGGGCCCAGAATTGGGCAGCAGGGCTGAGGCCACGGGGATGGCCGCGCATCCGTCCTCGCTCTGGGCGCCCTGGGCAGCCACACGGAGGAAACCAGGAAGGTTTCCCACCTTCCGTGAATCAACAAGCGACTCTTCCGTCCCAGATAAGGGTTTGTCGCGGCCCTGATAAGCGAGGGGAGGCTGCGGCAGGTGCCGGAACGCCCTTCCCGGGGCAGCCGGAGGAGCCGTTTGTGGGGATGCGCTCGGCCCGTTGCGGGCAGTAAAAGCAGACGTGTTTGCTCGGAGGTGCCCGGCCGCGCGCGGGGCCTCGGTCCTCGCAGAGGCGGGCGCCCCGTGGGGCGAAGCGAGCCCCGGTGCTGGTGCTGGGGTGACATCTCTGCTATCGTGCAGCTCCGTGGCGGCTTCAGGCCTGGGATGCGGTTCAGTTGATCGAAGCGGGTTGCTGATACCGCTGGTGATCAAAAACCAGATCAAGAAACGGGTGTCCGTGTCGGTTTTAAAACCCGGGAAGCTCTCTGATATTAAATACAGCGTGCGGCCCATTTTGAAGGTTCTATAAACTAATAAAATGAATTCTTGATTTGTCGGGGTGGGTTATTTGTAGGTGTTTTTAGCATTTCCTGGGTGGTTTCCCGTAACGAGGGGCACTCAAGCCCTAACTGCGGGGTTAGGAGCGTGGTCGTGTTCCCTGCCCCTGCCCCGGCATCACCAGCCCTCGCTTGGGGTGCCTGGGATCCGGCGCTGGCGGAGCCGCCCTCGCTGCGCGTAGAGCTCCGGTTGTTTGCTCTTGTTTAACACGATTTTACTGATTTTTGCTACTTGAAAGGGCGCTTGTTGAAGGCTGCGTAGACGCGCACAAGAAAGAGGCATCACGACGCGACGTCGTTCGTTCGCCGGTATCAAAGGAGGCTGCCCCCGTCAAGGTGGAACTTGGCTCTGCCGCCACTCACCGCGCCTGCGTCGCACGCAGCAAATATCCCGATCTCCCCGGCAAATCGGGAGCGACGGCACCCACCCTGCCCGGGTCGTCACTTCCAGCCCTCGCTTGGTGCCGCCGCGGGGTGTTGGTTGTGGAGGTGCCGGGGGTGGCACCGCGGCCACTGCTGCTGCTCGCCCATCCCTCTGCACCCCGAGACAGGATTTGGCTGCAATTTGGTTTTGTTGCGACTAGAAGCAAATCCCTGTTGTGGATATCCAGGGAAACACACAGAGCTTTGATTGCAATGACGAGCCTGCCTGCGGGATCTGGTCTTTCTAATCATCGCAAGGTCCTGCGAGTCCTTCCCAAGTCACAGAACGTCCTGGAGGCACCACACACCACTAAATTATCCCTGGGCTCGTTCTGAGGGCACAAAGGAGAACTAAGACGTCAGATATTGTACGAAAAAGTTTCGGCACACAAGGTCACTCCAATTGGGGCTTTTATTTTATTTTATTTTTTCCAAGGAACTCTCTTTCCTCAGCTTTGATATTTTGCTCAGAAAGGTCATTTCTTGTAAGCCTTTGTCATTAAAGAAGGCTTGCTCTTTAAAGTGCATTATCAAAGATGGCAGAAATTGCAAATTACTGAAACTAAAATGCGCGATCAATTTTAAGTCTGCTGACCAAAGCCCACTTAAAATTAGATGTGCCCTTGCGCTGGTGGCGCCTTTGATAAAGCCAGGAGAAGAGACGCAGTTGGTCAACTCCAGCCAAGAAAGGAGGATAATTAAATATAAGTTTTTCTCCCCAAATTAGGAGTTATTTTTGTGGGTAGGATCCGATCCTGCTTCCTGCTTTCCTTGCTTCAAGGGATGTGTTTGGAGAAGAGCCTTTCTTGGCTTTGCTGGTGGCTTTCCCCATGCTGTTGCTAGCACTGTGGGGTTTTCAGTTGCATTTTAGATGAAATCGCTGGGGTGAGTGCGGAGAAGAGGTGGCAGAAGCTCCCGTGTTGCCATGTACGACCCTCTGGGACCAGTGTCCAGCAGTGCCGGCCTCCTCCTCCTCACCGATACTGCCTGGGCAGCCCTCATCGCTGCTGCGCCCCTGGAAACCTGGTGTTTGGGGTGGAAAACCGGCAGGTTTGGGTCCGTGCTTGCCGAAAGCGTGAAGGAGAGGAATGCCCTGGGAGCAGCCCGGGAGCTGAGGGCGGATTCAGCGCTCCCAGCTCAGCAGCACCCGCTCAGCAGGGCTGGGCTCCCGGGCCCTGCAGCTCCCCGTGCCAGGCGGATTCGCCCGCCCCTTCCCAAGGAGCCCCAGTCCCGGGGCTCGCAGCAGGGCTGGGGCTCGCGCTGGTTCTGCCCAGGCTGGGGCTCGCGCTGGTTTTCCCGGGAACGGCTCCCGGGGCGGTGATTCCGGGCGCGGAGCGGAGGCGCCGCATGGAGCCGCCTTTGGCCCTCGCGGGCGCTGCCAGCCCTGGCTCCAGCTCCTGGCGGGAGCAGGACGCGTTTAATGAGATTTAGTTAATTTGTCCCGTGGAAAGCAAAAGGAAGGGAAGAGTTTTGGAAACAGGAGCTGTTAAAGTGATCCCTGCTCTTTTCCTCTTAGTCTTTTGCTCTTTCTTTCCTCTCCACCACTGGTTCAAGAGCAGTTTGTCGTCGTGGTATAAATGCCCTGGTGAGGGCACAAGGGTAGCAGCATCTCCATGCCCTGGGGTACCCAAGACCCTCCGATGGGGCAGGCGGCAATTCCCACGAACGGGCAGTTTAGGGAGTTTTTCTCCTTCTGGGAAAAGTATTTCTGGACAGAAAGATCCCTCCGAAACGCCTCTGTCTTTCTCAGTCCAGGCCGTAGCTGGAGCCCTGTGAACGTTTCTAGAGCCGAGCGCTACCACGGGTGCCGGGCGGGCAGGGGGTGGCGAAGCTCTTGTGTGCGGATCCCGCCTGGGTGCTGGGGTGGGCGCTCGGGGGGACGGAGTGAGCAAACCTGCCCTGCATTGCCACGGCCCTCCGGTTCACCCCCGATCTCAGCCCGCTGTGCAAGACCCGGGTGCAATGGGCTCAGAGAGAGCCGGTTCCAATCCGTGTCCTGCCATCGAGCCGGGAACACCAGCTATAATGCAAAATTGGAGAAGTTTTCAGATACCTGAATCCTGTTATTTTTGTGACCCTGGCTGATTTGGCCCCTGGGCACCCAAACTGGGCTGAGGGCATCGATCTCCAGCGGACCAGCCGTTTAGAGGCTGCATTTACTGTTAATTATGCTCTGGAGGTATCTGCCCGTTGCAGCTGAAGCTGTGAGTGCAGAGGGGATCCCACCCAGGCGCACGGACACGGAGACGTTCCTTTTTGCTCCTTTACGAAGCAGCATGGGCAGCGCAGCTACATGCACTTACGGAAATAATTCTAGCCCTAAAATGAGGTGCGTGCATTGAGCCAGAACTCGGAACATATTTCAGATCTGAGTGGGAATAACACGAAAGTCACGTGCTTTGCACTCGGCTTTGGAAAAAACCTCCTCTGCTTTATGAGCCCTTAGGTCAGCAAAGGCAGTTTGCTCTGACGGAGCAGAATCACTCAGCAGGCCGTAATTCTTCTCCAGGCGTGGGGGGAACCGCCACCCGCGCGGAGCCAGGGAGTCCTGCGGAGCTAATGATTTAATGGGAAGCTGGAGTTGCCAAAATATGAGATGAAAAGCTGCACCCAGGGCTCAGTGCAACGAGGTGATAAAACCATCAACAAGGGGGATGCAGCCCTGGCTCCGAGAGGAGCACCCGCTCGTTAGCAGGTGATTCTCTCCCTGTTCCTGAGGTCCAGCTCCTCGGAGCCACCTTGCAGGCTGGTGGCACCGGGGATGGTGGGCAGCTCTGGTACAACCCAGCACTGCTCTCAAAACGTGGTGAACCCCCCCCAAAAAAGAGATAACGAGATCTGGAAGCCTCAGCCTTTCTTCCCATGGCGCAGTCTGCAAGATGCAGCGAAAGCGCCTGGAGAGCCCAAGGGAAGAGCCCAAGGGAAGGGGCCACGTCTCCAAACGTGGGATTCCCACCCGCGCACAAAATCAAGAGCGCAAAGATGTTTCTAAGGGGGCTAAGGGGGCTCCGGGTCTGTCCCAGTGTGTGTTGTCCCCTGGTTTCCACCCTCGCTGCCTTGGCAGCTCCAGGGCTGGGTCTCCTCCAACCCCAGTGCGAGGGGGAACCCGCGGGGCTCCAAGCTGGCCCGGGCGGGCAGCTCGTTCCAGGGGACCACCCAGGTCACGGGCAGCTCCCACAGCTCAGTGCCCCTTTCCAGAGCCTTGGCAGCTCCTTCCGCAGGCCCCGGAGGTGTCTAAGGCGTTGGAGCAGCTGGTTGTGCTATAGGTTAAAGCATAAACAGGGGGTGCAGTGAAAAATGACCGGGCGATGGCAATGGGCACTTGCACGTCACAGGCTAAAAGCAGCAGGACAAAGCAGGGAGCTCCCTCGGGATGCATCCCACCTGAACCCCTGGCCCAATGAGGACCATGTGCAAACACTTAACCTTAAGCCCATGCTCAAGCCCAGGCTCATCTCCAGGCTTGAGTGCTCTGATGAATAGGGACCTTTTGGGGGTTTTAAAGCTCTGGGTACATACCAGGCTGCCTCTAGGGCAGATGGAGCCTGAGAGGGGTTTTTTTTTTCCCCAAAACATCCTTCTCAAGGATGGGCAGCTCCTTCTCACAGCAGATTCGTGTCCCTCTGTGCATCCTCTGCCCGGGAGCTGCAGGGGCTCGTGCCATGTCCCCTGCAGCCTGAGGGTTGTCCTCTGCAGAGGCTTTTATGGGTGGAAGAAACTGCTTTTTGGGGGACTTTGGGCCCTGGTTAAGTCTCAGGGCTATGCGTGTTTCTGACCATTGTTGCTGCTCTTCTCTTAAACCCCTAGGCAAAGTGGGTAGTGAAGATGATGGTGGAGGGGAGGCTGAAGGCCCCCTGCCTCCCAGCACGGCTCTCCCGGGCGGTGTTCCGGCCGGATAGTCCCCGTAAGGAATAGGGTGAGCACAGCCAAACTTAAGCTGAAATCTTATTTGGAAATTCTCGTGGCCGCCGGGAGCCCTGGGGTGGGTACGGGCCGCGTGGGGCTGCGGAGCTTCGTTCCTCGTGGCGCTCGTCGCTGAGCAAATACCCACGGCTCGCAGGGCGCTGAGCTTGAAAGAGCTGCACGGGGCTCGGGACTCGGATTTAGGGATTTGAGACCAACGGGGGCACAGTCATGGCCCAGGGACACCGCGCCTAGAACGCTCCGGAGGTAATTTTCTGCTTCAAATCCCGTCAGTCTGTTGCAAATGGAACATTTCTTCTTAAATCTACTTAGAAAAAGGACCACTAGTCAAATGTTATCAAAATTCTCTTCTACGTTCCCACTGTCTGCATCAGATCCTCTCTGAGGAAACTTTTTATTCGATAAGCAGAACAGAATAAGCCCATCCAGTCTCCCCCAATGGGCTATAAATTCCTGCCTTTTAGTCATTTGCCAGTTTTTTAAAAAAACCCCAAGAAAAATAACCTGAGGTCCCTTTTGCTAGGGCACTATTGAACAGACTGGCATTAACTACAATGCATTCTTCCAGTTCTTCACCTATTATTGAGCACGGGTCTTTCTTTCATCTCTTGGGCACAGACTCGGGGCCTGGGTCGGTAATAACGGGCAAGCTCCAAGCGGGGGCACGCCGGGTCCTCCTGCCTGGTCCTCCAGGACGCGGCGCCGGGGGCGACTCGGGGCTCCCTGGCCACCTTCCCGAGAAGCCTTAAGCGGCTTTGCTCATATTAATATGTTTTACCCTAAGAAGTTTAATTGCTTAATATATTCTTTTGTTATCTTTTGCAATAGGAGGCTTTCATCTTCACTTTAATAGATTACCAGGCTTTTCCCCAAATACAGAATAGAAATAGTAGAGTAATACTTCTGACTTTTTTTCATCGTTATTCTATCATTTCAACCTCGTATTGAGTAAATATCATAAAAAAATCAGTTTTCATCCAAACATTTCCCTAACAACCGCTGTCCTTTGAGCTGTCTGAATTTCTGTTAGCTGAAGCATTGACTGCGGTCCCTCAGCTTTGTTTCTCCTTTCTCCCCTGCCTTCTGGTACGTATTAATTGCTGGGGAAAATAAAAGCTCCCGCCCTCCCCCTACGTCTGTGCACTTCCAAATCTTACTTTTCTTGGTCCTTTGCCTGCTTAACCTTCTTGCCATGCTGTTATCTACCTACACAAGCGGAATTGGGTGTTGGTTTTGGCTCCCTGAAGATATTCCTGAAGGTTGGAAACGTGGCCCCGCCGCTCCGCGGCCATCGGCTGCTCCCAGGGCCAGGTTTCCAGCCCTGAGAAACCTTCACCGAGGTTGGCAAAATCGCCCCGTTTTGGAGCTGCGGAGGCTCCGTCCCCTTTGCGGCCCGTGCGGCAGCAGCACCGTCCCCGCGGCTCCCGTCCCGGCTGCATTTCTGCTCCTGCCCCGCATCTCCAAGGAGTTTTTCCCCTTTCTAAGAAGGATGTCGCCCACTGAGCTATTCATAGGAGCTAAATGAGAAAAGGGGTTAATAAAATAGATGCTGGAAAAAAAAGAAAATAAGATTAGAGGGACTGATGTTTTGGCTCTGAGGCCTTCTGTGGGCTGTGGAGGCGGAGGGGAAAGGAACAAGATTATTATTTTCTTTTCTCTGGCTCAAAGAACTTCATGGCCAGAATGGCACCACTAATCCAATTTTCTTTCTAACAAGTATTTTATCAACACCCTTTTTTCCCCTCTCTCCTTCTTCCCACCCCCCCATCTCCATGCTGATGTCTCCTTAGCCGCATTCTTGAGACTGGAATTTGGGCTCTCGGGGCTGCATCTGCCGGCTGCTGCACGTGTGCACCCCAAAGCGTGCGAAAGTGCTGGGTTTTGCTGTGATTTTGGGGCTGTTTAGGGCAAGTTTTGGGCCGTGCAGCAGAGTGTTTGGTAGCAGCTCCCTGGAAAGCAAAGAGCTGCCTTGGAGAGCAGGGAAGTCCAAGGGAGAAAGGGAAGAGCAAGTGGAGGAGAATGAGCTGGTGGGGGGATAACGGAGGGAAGACCTGGGGGGGAAAAAAGGCCATTTATCTTGGGTGGGGAGGAAATGGAGCGGAGCCTGGAGGAGTTGATTGCCGCCCATCAGCCGCCTCGCCGCTCCGGCTGCTCCGGGGCTGCGGTGGGAGACGGGGGCTCTCCCGGCCAGCCGGCAGAGCAGCATCCCGGGGCAGCAGAGCCATCCAGGCGGGCAGCAGAGCCATCCCAGGGAATTCTGAGTTGGGCCAATAGCGGCCTCTGAGCTTGGACCTCAACCTGCAGGAGTGCCTGCAGTGATCCGGAAAGTCTCCGACCGCCTGGAAAACGCTCCGAGCCTGGCAGTAGATCCGGAGAGGTGCCTGGGAGGAGGCGGAAGGGCCGGAATAGCTTAAAGCAGAGGCTTTTTGTGCTGGTCCTGAAGCCTTGACCCAGGAGAGGTGCCTAGGAGAGGTTCCCATGCAGGGAACAGGAGTGATTGCGCGCGGAGCTTCTCCAGGCCGGTGCATGGGAAGCCGTCCTGGGGTGTTCCCGCTCCTTCCTGAGGCTCTTGGCGCTCGCCTTGCCTAGAGGCTGGACCGTGTCAGAACACGACTCGGCTCCAGCGAGTTATTAGGCGGCCGGGAGCCGGGCAGCCGTCAGGGCGGGCAGGCTCGGGCGCGTTCCGCGGCCCTCGGAGCATCGGGTTTAATGCCACGATGCTGGAAAGGTCCACCTAGGACTAGAGCTGTGACCAAAATGAAGGTTTTGATGGAAAACTGAGCTTGGTGGAAAAAAAAATTTCCCAATTCCTGCTTTTTTTTTTTCCTTTTTCTTCCCTCCTCTTCTCTCTCCTCATTGCAAGGTTGAAGCTCTGCCAAGCACTGGGGGTTAAGGACTGGGTTGTGCCAACGCTCTGTGGATGCTGCTGCGAGACGCCCCAGCCCCTCCTGACCCTCGTTTTTCTCTCATTTTAGAGCATCAAGTAGGAGTGAACGTCCCGTCCCTTGGTGCTGCCCGGGACACCTCCATGGCCAGCACCGCTCCCATGGTCTCCCTCCTCCACGGAGGTTCTCCTCAGCGCTTCCCAATCCACAACTCTGATCAGTGACAGGAATGAGCGGGAGCTCGGACTGGCCATGAAACGTGTCCAGGGAAAGTTCCTCCCTTGGAAAAACTACAAGGAGCGCGATCGTGGCCGGCTCCTTGAGCAACGCTGCCCGGGACGAGCGCTGTCCTCGGGCTGCTCTAATGACGACACCGTGTTCCCAGCCCCGGGCCTCGCTGCCTTTGCTCTCCCTCTTGAGCAATGTTTATTGCCTCAAACCCGTTCGTTATTAAGGTAGGAGCATCTGGAAGGTATGCGCAGGGTCTGGTTGCCTCCTATTATATTTGTGCCTTTTTATCGTGTTGGGGTTTTTTTGGTGTTTTTTTTTTTGTCAGTATCTCCAAACCTAAAGCTGGGACTATCTGGAGGGTTGCAGGGAATCAGGCACCCAGTGCCAGCCAACTCGCACTGTGATTCTGCCTTGGGAGCTTTAGAATGGCCCCAAGTATCCACTGGCTTGTCCTGCCATGGAACAAAAGCAGAGGTTGTCCCCGTGCTCTCCCAGCCTAAACCGCTGTTTTTCCTTAATTTGCCCCAATTTAGGAGCTGCTGGGGCTCATCCTCCTTTTATTCCCTCTCTGCTTTCCTCTTTTTCCCCTTCTCATTTTTGTGCCAGGCCCTGTGGCCGGGCAGGGTCCCCACAGCCCCTGCCCAGGCCATTGAGGGCACATTCACACCTATTTTCCTTGCCTCGTCTCCCCTTTATTCCTACGAAGCTCTCATTGATTATTGCCCTTAAATTCCTCAGTCCGGTCATAGATAAAAGGATAACCACTTCAAAGCGAAGTGTTAAGAGTTTAACCTCAAGCGAAAAGAGTGGACAACAAGGTAATTGAGGGTAATAACTGATCACAGACCTGCTTTCAAAGGCACATGCAAGCCTCACTTTCAGATGGCTTTAATTTTATTAACATTTGTAGCAGCTCTAGATACTTTTGAATCATTACGAACTTCAAAGCTCGAAGGTAACACTCCAAACGGAGAACCTGACACCAGGTTTTGTGTTCGGCCCCACATCATATTGATAGGCTCTGTTGCTTGTAATGTCTCTTCTCCAGCTCTAAAAACCTAGATAAAATATATATATGTATATATATAGCCAATAGAGAAGATCAAAGCCTGAACCTCCTTTTGAATAATCCAGAAGAAGTCAAGACAAAACAACAAAAAAGGGGGAACGTACCTAGATTATTCCAACTATATCCATATTTTATGGATAAATCTTTATCCATATTTAAACTTTTCTACCCTGGATGATTCCCCTTTAGTTTTAGTGCCCTGCTTGGCCAACTGATCTCTGCTCTTCAGCTGTTTGGGGCTGCCCTTTCTGCACTTGGAAAAAGACATTTAAAGCTTGGGCTGGCCTCAGGGTTTGGAAGTGGTTCAGAAAGGGGCAGAGGAGGCAGAGAAACACACCCCGTTATAAACCGAGGCCGTGTGCAGTAGCAACAATATATTTATATAAAAAATACGTACGTTCATATATGTAAACATAAATAGAGAGGCCTCCCATCTGGAGCAGGTGTAAACATAGAAAAAACAGAAGAAATGGCATACTTTAAAAAAAAATACTGTGCTTTTAGCTTGCTTTTAGCTGCACTCGAGTGGAAGAGACGTCTCATGGCTTCGCTCCATTTAATGCAACCCCAAAGGCTGCGCATGGGGCACAAGTGGTGCCCGTGTTGGGGACCTAGAAATCCTAACTTTAAAAGGGAGAAAAGATTAATATTTTTTTAATGGTCTCTCTCCCAGCACGATGGTTTCTCCTAAAAAGCAAAATCAATCGTGACTCTGATGCAGAGATGTGGCCGCACAACCGCTTTTGGGGCGCGTCTGGAGAGAGCTGGACCTCGGTGCACCCAGTTTCCCCCTCCTTTAATGAAGAGGCGGAGCAACGATGCTGATATTAATTATTTAACCTCTCTTGAAAGGCTTGTTGCGGAGGTGTCTGCAGGTCAAGAAAACATCTTTTCATACAATCAGTGGGGCATTGGCAGGGAGGATACCATCCACTTAAAAAATTAATGCAGAAATTGGATGAGCTGGGAAGGGGAGGGTGGAAAGGGCAGCACAGCTGGATGCTGGACCAGATGGTGCCAAAAACCTGCAGTTGGTTCCCTTTGGGCAAGGGGGGGACAGCAGCCTCGATGCTGCGATGTCACTGCCCATGTCCCGTGTGCAGGGACGGGCCCGTGGGGACAGTCCCAGTGCTGGGTGTGCAGAGCCAGGACCCACGTCTGGGTTGTGCCATTAACCTTCCTGGCCCGAGATCGGGAAATTCCTGTGGAGGAAGAGAAGGAAAAGCATGAGGGTGCCCTAAAGTTTGACTGGGTAGAAGCCAAGAGCAGTAAAGACCCGCGTGGAAGGAGGACACGTGTCCCCTTCCGAGGTGCCGAGAATCGGATCTCACAATGCGAATCCATTGGGTTTTCAACTAAAACAGCTGCAGGTGACGAGCCGGGCGACCCTGGCCATGCGGGCCCTGGGCTCCCCTGCGCCCTGCTCTCCACGCGTGGAAACGCAGCCGCCCAGAAGGAAGAGCCCCTTTGGGTCCCCGGTGCGGGGCCCGCGGGCAGACGCGCCGTGGAGGGTCCCTGGAGGCGCCGGCTCTGCGAGCGCAGCGCGGGACGGCGCCGGAGACCATCCTGACAATGGGAATTGAATCGACAGGCAGAAACGCACCGGAACAGGTATCATTTTAGGATGTTCAGCTTTCACGGTGCTCCTAAAAGACGGAATGGTGCATAAGGGTTTTGTTTTGTATAGAAGTGAGAAGTTTTATTTGACCCAGTGATCCAAAAGTTTTCCATCATCCAGGAAAGCCCCTTCCCACTTCCCCCCTCCTCCCACTCTTTCCCTCAACATCAACCTTTGGGGGTCAGTGGATGGGGATATTTGGGGTGCTAGGAGCGGGTTTGGGTCCAGCCGTGCCAAGGGGCTGCTGCTCGGCAAGGGTTAAACCCCATGCCGTGGCTGCAAAGCCCAACTTCTTTATTTCCCGTTAATGACATTATTGCCGACATAAAGCCATCGAAACATGTTTCTTTCATTTGTTTAATTTCAAATTCTGAGCACACTAGCTGGAAACTATGTTTAACGGTTAAACTCAAAACATTTGGGTTTCCTCTCCGCGCTGAGACTCCGGGCGCGCGCGCTCCGCCTGGGCCGGGAAGCGCCCGTTTCCACACAGCGGGAGACGCCAGCCCCAAAGCAGGCAGGATCGCGCTGCGGGATCCCCTCGGTTCCGCCCGCTAACGCGGCGTCTCTCTCGCTTCCTCCGCAGTCGTGCCAAGGCACCGCCAGACCCTCCTGGTGACCACGCGGGCCGCGGCCTCTCCGTAGCACGCGTGGAAAGCGTGGTCCAGTTTCCATGAGCAAAGAGGCTGGAATTCACCTGGGGGCGCCCGGCCCCTCGCTGGCACCGCGGCTCTGTCGCCTCCAGGTCTCCTGCGGAGATGCCCCGGCCAAGGCCCCGCTGCTCGGCTAGGGTGGGCATGATGCCCCTTCACAAGGCGAGCACGCGAGGAGGGAGCTGGAAGCTCTTCAGCTGGAAGGGAAGCCCCTCAGCCCCAACCCGCTTGGCACAGGATGCAAATCCAGGCTTCCAGAGACGTCTCCGTTGGCGCTTTCAGCAATGGCCAGAAGAAAGCCCTGAAGAACGGGGTGGGTTTAGCCCTCGTGGTAGCTGCGTGGGGCCTCGCTGCTTGCGGGACAGAGCTCCGGAGAGCATCCCGTCGGGATGAGCTGCTCACCACAAGCGCTGCAGAGCTGCTCTGCAAGCAACGGGCACGAGGAGAAGCCAGCGGACACGCTCAGGGCTAGTTGCGTGAGGAAAGCAGGTGTGGAAAAAACAGCCCTTGAAAAGTTGGTCAGAAATGTCCCCTTTCGCCCCCGCCCGCTCTCCAATCGCTATTCCACGCAGGTGAAGGAAGCGGTTCAAACACGCTGGTAGATAGCAAAGCGCTTGTGTGGGTTTTATCGGCTCTCCTAGAACATTTAATGCCGATACGGGGCCCCTTTTAAGTCTGCAAAATCTGGCCAAGCGTGTGCAGATAGCAGGGAGTGCGCTGAACAAAACATCAAGGAAAGAAGTCTGTAGGGGGGAATGGAAATGTTAAAAGGATTATAGGAAGAGAAAATGTATCAGACTTATCTGGCAAGACTCGGTAACAAAAGTAGAGTGGTTTACGAAATGAGTTTCAAATTCCATAAAACTAATTGTGTGTTTTCCTGTCTTATTTGTGAGCATCTCTGGCGGTGCTTTTCCCACTGCAGCAAAAGCACATCTGTGTGCGGATAATATTCTGCCCTTCAAGTGTGCGGAGAGATTATACAAATGATCAGTTTTATACCTCTTAAACTAATGATGATAACTAGTTTATAAAAAGAAAAAGGGAAGAGGAACTTCAAAGGTTGGCATGTGGGTTGCAAACCTCTCATGCCTCCCGTACACGGGGCTTTCCTCTCGTTTTGATCAAGGCCGTTCCCAGCACTTCTGCTGCAATCCTTGCGAGCCTTTGATCTCCTTATCAACGTGGCCACCGGCGCGACCGGCCCGGCTTGCGGAGCGCGTGACCGTGCGATGCCACCACCACCTCCCGTCCGGCTCGCACGCATCCCGCTCCGGAGGCCGGGAGCTCCAAGGGCTCCCTTCTTCCCTCCTTGTTCTCCATCCTTCGTCGTCTTGGGTTTCCACGGGAGCACGGCTGAGTTTGCACTAGTGCCCTGAGCTCTCATGGCCACGTTGGCCTGGCGCAGATGGACCGTCAGCAAGGGTGGCCCAAGGAGGGGGACCCTTCCAAGGCCAGAGGACAATGTTTGGGTCTCTGCTTGCCTGCCCCATAAGTAACTGCAGTCAGGAGAGCCCCGGCGTGGCCTCCAGAGCCTTCACGTTGCCACCGCTTGGCCCACGTTGCTGCAGGGGGTCAACAACCCGGTGACATCCCCTCTGGAGCCAGGCACCGGTGAAGCAGCGGCCTTGGGGTGCTGAACACATCCACTCCCCTCCACCCGCTCCAAAAACCTCCCTCTCCAAAAGAAAAAAAGAGTTTCTCTTCTGAGGTTGCTTTGCTGGGCACAGTTTTTTTTTTTCTCATCTGAAATCACTCCTTATTGGCGCTGCAGTCCCCAGAAATTCAGAATTAAGCTTAGATTGGAAAAATCAGAAGACAATTCTGAAGATGCTCCAGATACTTTCTCGATGATGCAGCTGCTACCTGAATGCAGAGGTCCCTGCAGGTCCACGGATAAGGACGGACTTCCAGCAATTGATGCAGATGAAGGAATGGGTGGAAGCCCTTGCGGTGCCTGCCAGGCCGCCTAGTCCATCAGCTCCCGCGCGGCAGCGGGGGAATCCGCCCTGCTGATGGAAGATGTTCCAGCGGGACGTGCGGAACACGGGACGGGGCCGCGCAGCCCTCGGGAGGCCGGAGCGCTCCGGGCACGTTCAGCCATGGAGGTAGGTGGGTCCCCAGGCTCCTGCCCCCGAGCACCCGCTTTCGGTGGCCACGGGAGAGGCCGGTGGGACGCGAGCGCGTTGGGTGGGCAGCTCGTGGCACCCGCGGGCGTTCGCTGGGTTGCGCGGTGCGCTCCTGAGGCCGCTCCGGGGAAGGGAGCTGGTTAAACGACGTTTTTGTGCTCCTATAAATACGACAAAACGACACTTGAAGGGCCTTTCCTCCCGGGTGGAGAGGTTGGGGGGTGTTGGTCTCCACGATCACGGCGCGGCTTGCGGAGCGGCGGGCGGGAGAGCGGCGGGGGCTTCTGCCAGGAGCGAGCGCATTGGGACGGGTCCGCTCCAGTGCTGGCTGTCCTGGCCGGAGAAGACCCTCCAAGGCCCCTTGCAAAGAGCAGGGTGGATCTCCCTGGAGAGGGTCCTCGCGGGTGGTTCGGGAGGGCCTGGCAGCGCAGCGCGTTGGTCCTTGGCAATTCTCACCATCCGCAACCACGCGTTGCACCAAGGGACCGCCAGGGAACGGCCCCCGGTGGTTAGGGACGGTGGGAAGCGCGCTCGGACGGGGGGGATGCTTCCAAGCCTGAGTGATGGAAGAGCTGCCTCAAAGGGGGCCAGGGCCAGGCAGGGCCTTCTCGGTGTCCCCTTGTGATCTCGGTGGCGGCAGGAGGACGCGAAGCTGCCGAGGGGCCGGGGGACGAGCGCCCGGTCCCGGCACCCGCGACGGGGGCGGCCGCAGGGGCTGAGCACGGGCTGCACTCGGCGCTCGTGTGTCCCCAGCAGGGACGGTCACTGCGCGCGGCGTCCAGCGACGAGCCCGGCACGCCCAGCGCCCGTCGGGCTCCTTTCCTACGGCTTCTCCAGAGGGAAAAGCCCCTGTGGGGCCTGCGGGAGGCCTGGCAAAGTGGCAAGAAGTGAGAGCGGCAAGAATGATAAAGAAGGATCAGGAATGATAGGGAATGATAAGGAAGGATAAGGAATGGCCATTGCACGAGCCCATCCCGGGACCTGCAGATCCAACACGGGGACCATTTCTGCCCAGGGCAGCGGCCAAACCCGCGCGCGGCCCCGGGGCAGGAGGCGCCTTGGAGCTGGAGCCCGGGTTTGGGGGCCAAGGTCTAATTAAAACCTTTTGGGCAGAGCTTTTTTTCTTTTTCTTTTTCCTTTTTTTTTTTTTTTTCTTTAAGGGGGAAAAAAAAAGATCCGTGTCTGTTTAATATTTAACAGATGGGGGGAATGTGAACACAACTGCGGACGGAGTTTTGCTGATGTGCCAGCGCTATTGCAATCAGATATTGTTTAATTAGTGCGCGGGGTGAAAAGACGTTTAGTTAATAAAAAAAGAAAAAAAGAACGAAAAAAGGAATGAAAAGGGAAAAGGAAAAGCGGGTTTGGGGGGACCCTGCCCCCGTTCCCTCCGTGGCCCCAAAACTTCTGTCCCGCGCAGTTTCCGCGCGCGGGAGCCCCGGCGGGGGGTGGGGGGGGCGGCGCGGCCGGGCGGGCGGCGGCGCCTTTAAGCGGCCGCCGGGGCGGCGGATCTGCGGCTCCCGCCGCTTCCCTTTGACAAGGTCCTGGCAACTCCGTAGAGCCGCTCCGGGACGCCAAGGGCGGGTTAAAAAATAACAACAACAACAACAACAAAAAATTCCTCAATGTCTTAAAGCGCCAATACCTTTTTTTTTTTCAGTAATTTCTCTATTTTTTCTCATTTTCCTCCTCCAGGGCGAGTTCGCGCCGTGCAGCAGCGCCAGCCGCCCGCGCTGCAGCAGGAGGGCCCGGGGGCGGTGCCGGGGGAGGGCAGCACCCCCGCCCCCCAACAACCTCCCGCCATTATTTTCCTTTCCCTTTTCATTCTTTTTTTTTTTTTT
>PTEX01000049.1:3660518-3717443 GCA_003342815.1 Eudromia elegans
CCTCGCAGAGAGGAGGCTCCCAGGGTCCCCTGCTGACTCGCAGCCTCCATCGCCGCAGCCTCCGCCGCCGCAGCCTCGGCGCCCGCCCGCGCGCGGAGCCTCCGCAGCCATGAGCAGCGCCGCGGTGCTCGCGCCGCTGCCCGACCCCGGCAGCAGCTTCAGGGAGGACGCGCCGCGGCCCCCGGTGCCGGGCGAGGAAGGGGAGACGCGGAGCCCGACGCAGCCTCCGGGCTCCCGCCCGCGCCGCGGCCTCCCGGCCGCCCCGCTGCCTCCGGCCCCGCGCCGCAACGAGAACGGGCTGGGCGAGCCCGAGGGCAGCGCCTCGCCGGACTCGCCGCTGGCCCGCTGGACCAAATCCTTGCATTCCTTGCTGGGGGATCAAGATGGTGCCTATCTTTTCCGGACCTTCCTGGAGAGGGAGAAATGCGTGGATACCTTAGACTTCTGGTTTGCCTGCAATGGCTTCAGGCAGATGGACCTCAAGGATGCCAAAACTTTAAGAGTAGCCAAAGCTATATACAAAAGGTACATTGAGAACAACAGCATTGTCTCCAAGCAGCTCAAGCCTGCGACCAAGACCTACATAAGGGATAGCATCAAGAAGCAGCAGATAGATTCTATAATGTTTGACCAGGCACAGACTGAGATTCAGACTGTGATGGAGGAAAATGCTTACCAGATGTTTTTAACTTCCGATATATACCTCGAATATGTGCGGAGTGGCGGGGAGAATCCTGCCTACATCAACGGCAACGGGCTGGGGAGCTTGAAAGTTGTGTGTGGCTATCTGCCCACCTTGAACGAGGAGGAGGAGTGGAGCTGCGCCGACTTCAGGAGCAAGATCTTGCCCTCGGTGGTTGGGCTCTCCAGCAAGACGCTGAGGGTTACGGCGAGCGTCAGGGCCACGGAGACCGTGGAGAACGGCTACAGGTGAGCGGGAAGCTGCTTCGGTTTGACCTGGGGGACCTGGGCACTGGCCTGGTGGAGTGGCAGGAGCTTGGACTAGGCACGGCAGCACGTGCAGGGCAGTGCTGGCCTTGGCTTGGCTTGGCGAGCGTGGGCTGCCCCGGTGCTGAAGCAGGGTGGTGTTTGGGGGTGATGGCTGCTATTTCCCCCTCTCCATACAGAGGGAAGCAGGATCCTGTGCTCTCGAGTGCTATTGGCTCCTCGTGCATCAAAAACTTCGTAGCAACTATGTCCTCCGGACATACGTTAATTATCGGTTCAGCTTTCCAAGCTATTAAGAGCAGTAGTGGAGTGGATCGCACGGGCGTGTGAATAATGCAACCTGCCAGTTCACCAACTTGGCCAGCGCCCGGCCCGTGACTGAGTTGGTTGCGTGGGCAGCAGCCGCGCGGCCGCGGCGCAGGAACGCGCCCGTTGCGCTGAGCCGGCACGGAGCCCACCTGCGTGGGGGCCGTGGTTGGGCAGCGTGCACCCTCGCGCCTCCCGCTCGCCCTGGGGAGCGGGCCCTTCGGGGGTGGCCTTGAGCCGGGGCATGTGCAGGAGCGCGGCTCGAGTCAAGGGCTGGAGGTGGCGTAAAGGGGACCTTTGGTGTCCTGGTGGCCGTGGGTGCCAAGTTTGACTTGCAGGACGTGGTTGGGTGCCCAACGCCCGGCTGGGCGAGCAGGGTTTGTGGCACGATAGCCATGCTGGAGCTCGTGGTGGGGTCTTGGCCGTGAGGTTCTGTGTCACCCTTGGGTCCCTTTTGTTGTAGGTGTTGATGGAAAGGTGGGATGAGGGCGAAGGAAGCCCTCGGAGCCCTCTGGAATTGAAGGGGGGATGGGAAGCAGAGCCTGGTGAGCAAATGATGAGTTGTATAATCCTCTGAAAATGTATTCTTTCCTCTCCCCACCCTTGCCATAAACGTGGGTTGCTGGGCTGCGCGCAGAGGGCTCCGCTCGGGTCTGCGTGGCGCGGAGCTGGGCTTGGGGCACGGTGAGTGTTTGACATCTCCTTCACAAGCCTTTGCAGAGCGTGTCCCTGAGGCGGGGACATCAAAGGGCAGCTCCCCGGCGTCCCGCTGCCTCGGAGGGGGGTTTGCTGGAGCACATCCCCGCTTCCCGGCCCCGCGTGGAGCTCCAGGGCATCCCGGGAGCACCGGGACCAGGGCACGAGCCCTCCCGCTGTTCCCATGAAAACGGGATTGCTCCTCATAGCCGCGAGGCTGTTGCTGTGAGCGGGATGAGCCGGGTCCCTTCCCGCGGGGGACAGGGCAGGGCAAGGGGCCGCCTTGGTGCCAGCCCATCCGTGGCCTCCGGTGCTCTCCCGCTGGGGCACTTGGCAGCACCGAGGCGCTAATTGGCGGCTGGTTTGGGGCGGGCTTGGGTGTCGGGATCCGCATCGCGTGCATGGGTGTTGTTACCGTCCCCGCATCTGCTCTGCTCCAGAACCCGCCTTGAACTGCTGCCCTTCGCTTGCTTTTCAGGAGGGGAACGCTGCCTGCTTTTATCTTGTAGCCTTGGAGGGTGTTGGGTGCTGGCAGGGCTCGGCTGCAGTGTTCTAGCAGTGCTCCAGGCCCTGCTGAAAACCCCACATGCTCCCGGTCCATGGGAGCTCCCACAGAACTGAGCCTGATTAGTGCTCCCTTTTCCTTGTTCTTTCTTCTCTTTTATTTTTTTCTTTTCCCTTTTGGTCTGGGGATTAACGCAGTCTGTTCCTCGCATGTCAGATCTACCCTCCCAGGACATTAGGTGGTGCGTTTTGCTTTGATCGCCTTCTCTTGAATTTCCAGGAGCTTTTGCATTGAGATCTCTTGGCCCCGTGGAGAGCAAAGAGAAGGAAGTCAAGTTGAGAGATGCTCCCCAGCCTCCCCCTGAGCGGTCTGGTTGTGAGGGCGCTCGTGCACGCGGGTGCTGGGGGGTGCTGAGCGTGTGGATGGGTTCCCTCTCATTGCTCAGCGCTTAGGATGGGGAGCTTGACACAAAGCCTGTCCTGGTGCGCGGCCAAACCACACCTCCATCCTAGGATGTGTTGGTTGGAGGGGTTTTGCCCTCGCTCGGTGCTTTCTGGCTTTGAAGCAGCACGCAGGGTGTTCTGCATTTGCTTTGGTGGGTTCCCGTTTGGTTATAAAAGCACAAGCTGGGAGCGCTGGGCTGAGTGCACCTGATCTGGGAAGCCAAGATCTCCAGCCAGCCCAGTGTTTGGATGGGAGACCACCTGGAAATCCCAGCGCATGGAGTCACAGCCAGAAACTTGGCAGACCGGAGACCACAGAAACCATGCGAGTTGAAAGACTTTGGTTGGCTCCAACACCAGTAACGGACAGGAACAGTGAAATGAAAACACAGCCTTTGAGCCTGGCTGAAAAAAAAAGGAAAAAAGAGAAAAAAGCATGCGCATACAAATGGGCGGTTGTGTATTTGAAGTCCTAATGCAAGAAATATTTTGAATTTCGTCTTCTCCCTGGTCCTCCTTCCAAGCTGCTCCCCTCCCCTCTGTGTTGTGGTGTGGTAAAGCTGGCCGCCCCGAACTGCTGAGTGTGTTGGACCTGGCCTCACTGTCCTGGAATCCCAGCTATTATTTATATGCGGCTCTATATTTATCGTGCCCCGGCGGAGGCGCTGGCTGCTCCGCGGCGCGGGCTCCGCTCGCGGCTGCCGCCGGCCCGAGCGCTCCCCGGCCTGGCGGGAACCCGCCGAGGACCGAGCGCCCCTCGTGGGTGTGAAGATCCCGGGGCCGAGTTGGGCTTCAGTTACCCGAGTAAATGATGCCATTGTAAAGCTATGCTCGAAGCGGGGTTCTACCATCAGAGCATGGAGGCTGTGATTAGCAGTTTTGTTAAAATAGACTTTATTTTTCATATTTGTGCATGTGTTTTTCTTCTTTTTTTTTTTTGCTCTTTAAGCCAGTGATTGCCTAGTGATGTTTGTCCCAAGAAAATATTTAATGAGATTCAGTCTTTGCCTCAAAATGCTTCTTGCAGCTTGTCCTTCCCCTTTGTGTACATCTGTGGTTTGAACTGCCAGAGTGCTTTTATTTCTAAGAAGTGGAGTTTGACAATAATAATAATAATAATAATAGAAAAAATCCCTGGCATTGCACTGCTGTAATAGGGGACACAAACAAGAGCCCCCTGAAATTTCCCTGGCATTGTAATACCTCTGATATGCCCATTGCCTAACATAGCCTGTAGAGAGCTACACGCTGTGTGTCATCGCATCAAGATAAGAATAGTCTGAGAAACATCAGACATTCTCCTTGAAGCTCCAGAGCAACTGCTACCTGACAGCTGAAAACACTTTGCATATTGAGCTTGAAGACTCTGTGTGTGTGTGTGTGTGTGTGCAGGAGCTGTGGCAGGAGACCACCTCTTTCCACTGGAATTTAAAGCCCTTGCAGGCAACTTGATGCATCTGGGTACAATTACTAGAGTAAAGTGGACATTTTTTTAAGGGAAAAAAAGCACATAGTGAAGCGCCCCTATCAGATTTCTTGAAATAACTGGAGGGTTGGGGGTGGCGCTTTGGAGCAGGGAGGTTATCTGTAAAATATGTCAGTTTTCTTTCCCTTGGCCGGTGAAGCGTTGGTGGGTGAAGCCGGGCTGCAGCCCTGGATCTGCAGGGGCAGACCAGGGAGTCCTGGCCCCTTTCCCTCGTGACGTAGTGGGAAAGGCTGGATCTGGACACACCTCTCCCTGCCCTGTCTAGGGACCTGCTGCCTCCCCCCCTGCCTGCCCGGCAGTCCTGGCTGCTCCGTAACCCCACTGAGCAGCATCCCTGGTCCCCGGAGCAGGGCGGTGCTGCTGGAGCATCCTGCCCCGAGGGGGACCTGCCTCCTGCTCCTGGGCTCTGGTCTCCAGACATGAGGCACTTCCAGATAGTGCATCTGAAAGAGCTTCATCCCTTCCCGATCCGCCCCAAACCCACCTGAAAGCAGAGAAGTGCTGCTCGGACCTGGAGTCCCTCTGATTAACATTAGCAAAACTGCGTGTTTGGAGAGAAGCCTCTTTCTTTTCTTTCCCCCCAGCAGGATAACTCTGCTTTCACCCACATGTGGAATTAATTTATCTTCTAAAGATTTAACGTCTTTCCTGTGGCATTCCTGACTATCCTTTTTTCTTCTTTTTTCCTCCCATCAGTCTCTAATGAGTTGGGTTCGCTGGCTGGAGTGCCTGGGCCTGCTCTGAGATGGCCCATGGTCCCAGCCTTGCTGACGTCCTCATGTGGCACTGGCTGCCCTGCTCTGGGGCGAGAGGCATCTTATCCCCCAGTGCTTCCCTCTCTTTTTCCCTTTTTTTCCTCTTTCTCTACTTAAACCTTTGCAAAGATGGGTGGTTTTTCCCTCCTGGCCAGCAATAGGGAGCCATGCGCTGCAGCAGGGGAGCTGCTCACTTAAACTGAGCATGTCCCCTCCAATATGGGCCATGGGGCAGAGCCGCTGGTGTGACCCCCAAGTCAGGGGCATGAACAGCATCCCTGATTGTTGCAAGCAGCAGCTCCTATGAGAGGAGGAGGCCTCGTGCTTCGCTGTCTCCGGGGGCAGCCGGCCTCCCCCTGCAGCAAGGTGTGCATCCTGGCACGCAGCTCCCAGCCCGATCCCTTCATCCCTCCGGGATGTGCGTATTGGCCCCGGAGCCGCTGTGGAGGTGCTGTAGATATGGGGATTGCCCTGGGGTTCTCTTGCATCCCCTCGGGGGTGCTGGGACTTTGGGTGCTGGGTGCAGAAGGCCACCACCTCCTGGCAGTGCCACCCTTGTGCTGCTCCTGCCTTTACCTCCTCCTCTCCTTCTCCCTACCCTAGCCCGAAAGCTAAAAAAACCCAACCCAGGTGGCACGAGTGGCAAGCTCACCCCCCAAAACCGGCCTTTTTGTCTTGTTTTTTGGTAAAGCCCAAGAAGTGGCACCTGCTGTTGGGACCCAGGCCTGGAAGAGCCGCCCGCGGCCTCCCCGGTGCTCACTCTCACGCTCGGTGGTCCCGCTCCAGTAGGTCCAGGCACTTCTCTAGTTTCAGGCAACACAAATACAGTAACTTTTTTTTTTTTCTTTTTGTTAATTCCCAAGAGGGCCCTAGCTCCTTTCTTCGGAGTGGCCTTAAGCATTTATTAGCTGGTGCCTTGATGGCTTTCGGTGGGGCTTGAGCTGTGACCTTCTTGATGCGGTGCCTGCTGACATCACCAGCAAAGCTCCTGCTGGCCGCCCTGGTGCTGCATCCCTCTGGAAGCACCAAGTGTTCAGAGGCATCCAAGCACCTGGAGGTGCTTCCCGGGATTCCCTGCAGTGCGTTTCCAATGCCAAAAGCAGCATCTTTCGAGTTGGGCCTGGGGAGATTTTGGACAGAAGATGGTCTGGTCACCACGTGTTCTTGGGCTCCTGGGCCTTGGCAATGGCTGGTTGCTTTTGCAGGGCCTAAGCAGCCAGCCTGTGGTTCCCTATGGAAGGTGCTGCCCTTAGACCCGGGTGCTTTGTCTCTAGCTCGAGAATGACTCTTAACTCGGCTCCCGTTTCGCTTGTCCTCAGGTCCTTCAAGAGGAACGATCCTGTTAACCCCTACCACGTGAACTCTGGCTATGTGTTCGCCCCAGCGACTAGCGCGAACGATAGCGAGATCTCTAGCGATGCCCTGACGGACGATTCCATGTCGATGACGGACAGCAGCGTGTAAGTATCGCGCCTTGGCCGAGTGCTCTCGAGAGGCGCCTGCCCCAGGTCCCCGCGCTGGGGACCAGCGGTGACCTGCTGGAGCGGTGGCTCCGCACGTCTCCAGTGTTCGGTGGTCTGTCGAGCCCCGTTTCTTAGCCTGAACGAGAGGTGTGTGGTGGTCTTTGAGGACCTTGCTGCCCGTGTTGATGTGGGGTGGAATAAGGTGCTGGATCCCTCGATTGCCACCTGCAGTGGAGCCAACGTGTTGTCCCTGGTGCTGATAGAGATGCCAGACTAACCCGAGGAGTTTTATCTCCCTGCCTTTTGTCTTAAGGCCAGGCTTCCTTAGCCATTTATCAGCCATCAAAGAGGAGATTACTTCCTGTAGGAAGTGCTTTCTGTAATTAAGGTTCATCGTTAGTGTCAGAGCGTACATTAATAGGGCTAGTGACCTGAAGGAGCAAAGAGCTGCTCATCTCGTGTGGCTGGGGCTGTCTTCAAAGGAGCGCTGGAGTGGCTGCGTGGAGCAGGTCGGAGCCTTTGCAGGGCCTAGGGACGGGCCTGGTTTTGTGGATGCACCAGGGCTTGCAGGGCTACGTTCTCCTCCTGGCTCTGGCTTGGGATGAGCCGGTTGGCCTTTCTCCCTCAGCTTCTTTGCCTCCAGCAGGAGAGAAGTAGTACGTTTGTATCTGGGCATTGAAGGGATAGTTAGACCCACCTTGTCCTCTTCAGGACCACTTTCTTCCTATGGAGAGAAGGCAGATGTTTCCATTTCCATGACATGATCCTCAACGGGAATATGAGTCCTCCAGAGAAGCCAGCTTGTCTGTGAGGCAGCACTTGGTGTCCAGGAGCTCAGTGTCACAAGTGAAACTTCTCCACAGTGATTCCTGTACACTCCCTCAAAGATCTGCATGCCGAGTTTTTAGAGTCAGCAGTGCTTCATGATGATGCATGATGGAAAACAGGATTAAAAAAAATCCCTGATGCATAAACAAAGCCTTTTTTTTTTTTTTTTTTTTTTAATGCACATGTGTGTTTTGAACTGATATTACAGGAAAAAAAAATAGTTTGTTGTCCCACCAGATTCCCTTATTGAACAATATTGGCATTAAATAAAAGAGCTGAATCATAGGGTGACTTCTTTATTTCTTCTTACTGGCTCTGGTTGTATGTGATCATGTGTCAACAGAGCATTCATTGGGTTAGTCATTTCTGGACCAGTGTAGGGTCACTTGGGATTCACAGGGCTAGGATTATACCCTCTCTTCACAGCAATGCCAATTGTAGGCCTTATACAGATGAGAGCACTGAGTGAGAAATAAAGTGCATGGTGGATGAAAGGCTTAACTGAATCGCTTTCAGCCTATTGTTAGTCTAGGGGAGCTTAGAGGGGATAAGAGGGTAGCAGGCCGCTTTGAAATTTGCTTGAACAAGTGAATAGGAGCTCCCCATAAAGCAGCGCATGAAAGGAGCCTGCCTGTTTTTTCCTGCCGGAACAATAGCCCGCGCAGGCTGTGAGAGTTTGGGGAAGCTTGCCTGATTAAACTGCTGGGAGCCGCGGGCTGGGGGGCGCGGGGGGCTCGCGGCGCCTTCGCGTTTGGCAGCCCCCGGCCGCCCGGGGCTCCGTGGGGCTGCGCGGGAGCCGGCCCTCGGAGCGGCCCCGTCCTGCTCCGCTCCGGTTTGTGTTTTGAAAGTGGGAGAGGTGAATTGGCAGCTCCGGAGGGCTCGCCCGGAGCCGAGGCTGATGCAAAAACTTCCTTCGCGGGAACGGGGAGCGGAGCGCCAAGGTCGCGGGGGGACGGTGGGGACGAGCCTGGCTCTGCTGCTCTGCCAAGGGCCCCGAGGCGTCTGTGGGGTGCGGGTGCTGCCCGCGGTCCCGCTCTGCGCCCCGCGCGCTGCTTCTGCCTGCAACTTTGGCCGCTCTTTTTTTTTTCCCCCCCCTTTCTTCTGTGCAAATGCAAATTAGGTCTTTTGGCTTAAACTGGTATCAACTGAAGAGGAAAAACTTGTTCTGGAAAGTCTGTCAGAGCCGTGAAGTCAGGGTTTTTTTTTTTTCCTTTCAAATCTAAATCTAAACTGTACTTGAATTACGAGAGGCTTCCAAATAATGCACAGTCCGCCTTTTTTACAAAATTGCAAGTGCTAGAATTCAGTTTGTGCGTATGCATTCTGTAATCACCACAAACCATCATGCAAATTTGTATTTCCATTTCTTGATTGAGGAGGGGGCAGGGGGGGAAGAGGAAAAGGGGATTTTTTTTTTTTTTATTATTTGCTTATATCTTATTTATGGATTTACTTTGGACACAGGGGAATGCTGCTGAGCAAACTTCAAATATTACCTTATCTTACAAACCAGGCTTTTGATGTTGGCAAGATCAGAGGCTTGTTTCAGAGCCGTTGCCAAATGAAGATGGGAGTGAATGCATATGCGCATGAGTCTGATATTTCAAAGCAGCAGTAAAACTACATTCAGGTTAGGTCAGGCACATCTGAGTCAAAAGGCTAAGATAATTGGCTCAGCTTAAATGGCAGCTGACTGGAGAGAAGACTTCAAACTCGTGTTTCCCCCAGAAACAGATTGGCTTTGCACCAGCCTGGTTAGCTGAAATGTTTATAATTAAACTCTACTATTTAGTGCCTAAACTCTGTAGCTCTTCAGCCCGCGGCTTTTAGGAGCCAAGAAAGTGAGCGGGAATGTTCCCCGCGGGAGCGCGGGGAGAGGCCGCCCGGCAGCACCCTGCGTGCCGCCCGGCGCTGCTCTTTTGCACGGGAAAACCTTGGATTTGGAGAGGGGGCAGCAACCTGGCTGCCAGTTC
Organism: Eudromia elegans; assembly: GCA_003342815.1. Classification (NCBI taxonomy): domain Eukaryota; kingdom Metazoa; phylum Chordata; class Aves; order Tinamiformes; family Tinamidae; genus Eudromia; species Eudromia elegans. Next base: position 3,669,922 of record PTEX01000049.1, read on the forward strand.
CCTCCTCAACTCCCCCGGGCTGCTCCGTAACCTTCCTGTTCACAGGGAAGTGTCCTTTTTTTTTTGGACTTATTCTGCTGTTTGGTTTAATTCTGCAAACCTTAGCAGCTTCAGGTCACCGTGTTCTGCGTGTTTTGTGGGATGGGAGTGCTGGGCTGCATAGGCCTAGGGGGATGGTGGGCACGTGCCCGGTGTGCTTCCCTAGCTGGGCCATCCGTAGCCCAGTTGATGCCTGGGACACCGCGTGGATTCAAGGACCCATGATGAGAGGAGGTCAGTGCCCATGGAGTGGCATTGAGTGCTTTTTCTGCAGGCCTTTTTTTTCTATTTTTTCCCCCCAAAATACATTAAAAGTAGGCGGTTGTGGTCTTTCACATCGAGCTTTGCAGCTCAGTTTGGCTTGTTGAAGCAGTCGCTCTTCCATGGTGCCTTAGAATGAGGCCAAGGCCTCCATGAAGGCCTGAGGTGCCAGAGCCAGCCAAGGGGATTGACCCTTCCGCCTCCAGAGATGGAGCAGGCGCCTCCCGGGAGTCGTGTCCCCATGGGTTATCTCCAGCTGTGTGTCCAGAAGCCGGGCCCACGTGTGTCTACGTGGCCACGGGACAGGCCACGTGGACACCCAGCTGGATGTGACCCTCTCCGGGTGAGCAGGAGCTGCTCCTTCCCGTCAGCCCTTGGTGACGCCCTCCAGGTCCGGGAAGGATGGGAGCTGTTCCCTCCGCTCGGGAGATGAGTAAGATGTGGGGGCAGATGGATAAAAGGGCCTGGGCTGGAGATCAAGGTTGTCCCGGCAGTCTGAGGCAAGGGGTGGAATTAGCCGTGCAGGCTTTCCAGGCGTGCTCTTCTGGTTGTCCCCACGGTCTGTAGAAGGCTCTTTCATCCTCGCAGAGGTGATTTGGTTGTGCCTGGCCGGATGAAAGCAGGCGGCGTTGCCTCCCGCGAGCTGCGCCGGGTGCCCTTCCTCTCCGGTGGCTTCCTCGCGAGGAGCCGAGGTGGCCAAGGGGACACACAGAGGACACGGCCTGGCTTTCCCTGCCTCTTGCAGCCTGCCCTTGCCAGCTTGGGGCTGGGGACGTGTCTTGGGTCATGCTGGAGAGCGTGGGCAGCCTCGGTGGAGCCGTCCATCCCCAGCCTCTTTCTCCTTGTTCCATGCTGCCGGCCTCCCGTGCGGTGCTTTGGAGCTAGGAGAAAGCACCAGCTTTAGAGGGCTTGGCTCAGGAGGGACAAGCACCAGTGGAGAGGGCAGGTGGGGAAGGTCCTTCCTGCAAGAGGCTTCGGTCGTGAGGCTCGTGGTGTCTCCTGGGTGGCTTCCCGCGGTGGTGCCACCTTCAGCTTGCGCTTCAGCCTTTCCTTGGGACAACCTTTCCTTGGCCACCGCTCGTCCATCCACGTGGTGGCCCGAGGTGGGCTAAGGTTGCGGCAGAGGAGCAGCTCCATTAGCACTGGAGGTGGTTGCAATGCAGCTGATGGTGTGGACACCGCAGTTTGTGCCCGCGCGCCCTCCTCATGGTGCCTCTTTTTTCATCCCAGGGATGGGATCCCTCCGTACAGGCTCGGGAGCAAGAAGCAGCTCCAGAGGGAAATGCATCGGAGCGTTAAGGCCAACGGTCAAGTTTCTCTACCTCATTTTCCGGTAAGTGCGATGGCCTGAGCTGGGCCCTGGGGTGCCTGGGACACACTGACCTGGGGCAGGGAGCAGGCGGGACGGAGGGAAGGGCAGTGCTGGTGGCCACAGTGCCCGGGAGCACCCCGCGTGCAGGTGCCTCCTTGCAGGAACTGTCCCGCCGAGTCACGCTCGGTCCTTCCCTGCGAGCTGGGTGCTAATCAGGGCACCCTGAGGCGCAGGGTTTGGCCTCCGGCTCCGCGTTGGAGGCGGGGATGCCCCGGCTGGCCGGGAGCCCGTGGTCGCCGGAGCTGGGCACCACCGCGGGGCCTCCCGGCTGCGCCTTGCTCCAGGGCTCCGCCGGCAGCGCCTGGAAGTCGGCCTCCCGAAAGAGGAGCGTTCGCAGGAAACCTTCACGGAGTCACAGGGAGGTTGAGGTTGGAAGGGACCTCCGGGGATCGTCCAGCCCAATGTTGTGCCTTCCAGCCTGGTGTGCCCTGCTCCAAGGGGACACGAGTCCCGCGGCCGCCTCGCGCTCTCGCTTCGCTTGCAGACGCCCGAGTCCTACAGCGAATAAACTCTTTGCACAGACAAGTATAAACTTATCTTGTCTTGTGATTAATAGGCTAAAATTCCTCTTTCTGCTGTCTTAAGCAGCAAGAAATCACCAATGATATTTCTGGTAGGGGGAACATGAGTTTGTGTGGTTTTTCTTTTTCTTTTCCTTTTTTTTCCTCCCTTTTCTCCCCCCTTCCTCCATAAAGAAAGTTCTATAGCCTGAGCTTGTAAATTAGATTATTTTGTCCCAGGGCGTGCAAATCGACTTTCTCTGTAAGGCAGTGCTTTGATCAGGGACTGAATAGAGCCAGCTTGTGTAAGAGTGACAATTTCCAGCAGAGTGGCCTTTTTCTACCCTCACATCATTTCTGGAGCTAAGTGGTTGCCGGAGAGAGGCCCCACCTCATCTGGTGGGTAGTATGTGAAAGAGTTGGCAGTTCAGCTTGCTGCTTTCAGAAAAAAAATAATAAAATAAGAAAAAAAAAGGGGAGGGAGAGGGAAAGTAGGGGCGAGAGGAGCGGGGTGTGTTCGGGGGTGGCAGGAAGGAGGGGAAGATGCCGGTGGGTGGGTTCTGCTTTTTCCTTTTTTTTTTTTTTTTTTTTTTTTTTCTTTCCCCTTTTCCCTTCCGCGTTTGCTGCTTTTGGCAGAAATTCTCGGCTTTGCCTTTTTGTATTCCGCACTTGATTTGGAGATGTTCCCTTTCTCCCTTGATAGCGCCGCTCGAGGCGGCCGGGCGCAGCAGTGCACCGCTGCTCGCCTGCAGCAGCTCCCTTCATTTTCTGTACAAAGAGATTGGGGAGGGGGGAGGAAGAGATCTAGGACACTGTTGAGACAACACTACCTCAAAGGTGCCCAGTGTGTAGCCAGGAAATAAATTACCAGCACTGCTCTGATCTGCAACCGTTTGACTCCTTCTTTTTTTTTTTCTTCCCTTCCTTTCCCTTTTTCTCCCCCATCTTATTTTTTTTAATTTCCAACTCCTTTCTGTTTATACTCACTTTATTCCTTGAGTTAAAGTCTCTCTCTCTCTCTCCCTCCCACCTCAGAGGGGTTTTTTTTTTTCTTTTTCTCTTTTTTTTTTTCCCCTTTTTTTTTTTTTTTTTTTTTGACAACAGTCTTTGAAGATTTTCTACTTCAGAGTAGCTACTGATGGGCTGGTTGTACTACAGAGAGAACAAGCGGGGTTCCTCAGAGTGCGACCAACTGCTCCTGCCGAAGGCAAACGCTGGTGGGGAGGATGTCACTCCATGAGGCCGCGGCGCTCGCTCATAAAAATCCAGAGCAGACCATGCCTGGCCGCGGCCGCCTTTTCATCCCAACATGGAGACACAACAAGCGTAGCGGGGCCGGAGATGCCGCTCCGGCTCGGCGCCGGCCTCTCGCCCTGCCCGCTAAGCGCGCCTTGTCCCTTTTGTCCCCGCTCTGTGTAGAGAACCCACCGCCTCCCCAAGGAGATGACCCCGGTGGAGCCGGCCGCCTTCGCTGCCGAACTCATTTCCCGCCTGGAGAAGCTCAAGCAGGAGCAGGAGGCCATGGACAGCCTGGAGGAGAGGCTGCAGCAGATCAAGGAGGTAGGAGGCTTGACCCGCGCGGCGGCGGGATGGGGGCTCCCAGGGTGGCCCAGAGCGGGAACCCGTCTGCCCCTCTTGGAGCCGAGCGTCTTGCGTGCAGCCTGGGGGTGGCTCCTGCTTGCCACAGGGCAGCGGGGACCTTTGGTGGCCCCACGGTTAATCCACACCGGCGCTTCTCCCGCAGGACGAGGAGAAGGAGGGCGCGGAGGCGGCGGCCGGCACGCAGACCGCCCGGGACGCGGCCCCGCACCAGCAGCACCCGCTCTCGCTCCTGCCCGCCGGCAGCTACGAGGAGGACCCGCAGGCCATCCTGGACGAGCACCTCTCCCGCGTGCTCAAGACGCCCGGCTGCCAGTCGCCCGGCGTGGGCCGCCACAGCCCGCGCGCCCGCTCGCCCGACCGCCTGCCCGGGGCCAAGCTCCCGCCCGCGGCGCCCGCCTGCGCCCTCCTGGCCAAGGCCTTTGTCACCAAGCAGACCACCAAGCACGTGCACCACCACTACATCCACCATCACGCCGTGGCCAAGACGAAGGAGCAGCTCGAGGCCGAGGCGGCGCAGCGGGCGCAGTGCTGCTGCCCGCCCGGCGGCGACTACTACTGCTACTCGAAGTGCAAGAGCCACCCCAAGGGCGCGGACGCCGCGCTCCCTCCCACGGAGCCGTTCGGGTAAGTCGGACCGTTTCCCCACCCACGGATGCTCGCGCGTCCCCGCGGTGGCACCGCGTGGGGGACGTCGCGCGGCGGCTCCCGTGGCCGTGCTCATGCCTCCCCCGTCTCCTTCCCCCCAGCAGGACGGGCACGCTGGCCAAGCGGAGCGGCCGAGGAGCGGAGAGCCTGGCCCTGGCGGCGGGTGACGGGGGGCCGCCCGCCGCCCCGGCGCTGCTGCTGCCCGCCGGCGAGGCCGACCGCGCGCAGAACGTCTGGCAGTGGATGCTGGAGAGCGAGAGACAAAATAAGCACAAGCCCCATAGGTAAATACGCAGCTGTCTGCAGCAATATCGCTCCCGGTAAATATTTATATATTACACGGGCTGTCTATTTTTACAATCGCTAAAAACAAATGAGACTCTTTGCTCCTCCGGTTTAATATAAAAGCTGTTCCGCAGAACCAGAAAAACCACAAAAATGTCATGTTTTTGGCAATAAACCTCCTTTCATGTTATGACAGACTTTTGAGAGGGAGCGAGCAGAATAGGAGCTGCTATTAAAGTCATATTTTCCAGCTTTTCTAACCCGGCTTCTTCCCCTCCCCAGCACGCAGAGCACAAAGAAGGCGTACGGCTCCGAGTTCGCCAAGGGGGCCGCCGGCGAGCGCCCCGGGCGCCACCACCTCTGGGGCGCGGGCCACGCGCGCGGGGCGCAGCCCGCCCACCCCTTCGTGCAGGACCCGGCCATGCCGCCGCTCACGCCCCCCAACACCCTGGCGCAGCTGGAGGAAGCCTGCCGCCGGCTGGCAGAAGTCTCCAAGCCTCAGAAACAACGGTAAGGGCCAGAAGAAAACCCAGATAATTGTATAAAAGGGGAACAGCGGGGTGGGAATCGGAGAGCGGCTGCAGCTCCGCATTGACCCTCCAGGCTCCGGTTGTGCCCGTCCTTTGCCGAGCTTGGGGTGCAGTTAGTGGCGTGGGGGGCAGCATTGCTGCTTTCCACGGATTTCTATAGGTTTACAGCCAAGCAGGTTGCTGCAGCAGTGCAGGTTTTGGAAATGATGCAGATTTTTTCAGCAACACAGGTTTTGCATCTGCAGCAATTGCAGCAATGTTGATTTTGCATCTGCAGCAACACAGGTTTCTGCAGCAATGCAGCTTTTGCATTGCAGCAGCGTGGGTTTCTGCAGCGCTGCAGGTTCCTGTAGGTTCCTGCGTCTGCAGCACTGCAGGTGTCTGCACCAGCCGTTGGCAAGGCCCGTGCTCCTGGCCTCCCAGAGCAGGGCCAAGGTGGACAACTCAGCAGGGCTGCGGCAGGCCCAGGTGAACGGGCGGACACCGTCCTGCCCTCCGGCGTCGGTACCGGTCCGGAGCAGGAACAGGGCAGGACAGGAGGGACGAATGACAGCACCGCTTGGCGCAGCCCCAAGGATGAACTTCCTTATTCCAACCCCACCCTACCCAGCACAAATAGTTTGAATCCTAGACTATTACTTCCACTCTTTTGATGGCTGTAATTTGCCCATTTTTCCTCTGGGACGAACTCCAGCTACATAGCAAGTGGAGAGTTGGACTGGTTATCATCCATTTGGGTATGGAGGGATAAATTAGCCCACAGCCGTTTTAATTCTTCCTTTGATTGTTTACAACATGTGAGGGTTGATACAAAGAGCGAACTTAACGACCCACAGGAGACTTCAATTAAGAAGACTGTATTTCACCAATTTTTTTAAAAAAAATCTTTTTTTTTCTCTTTTTTTTTTCTCTCCTCTTCCCCACTTGCTCCCCCTCCTCCCAACTTCAGATGTTCAACCTCAAATCAGCAGAGGGATCGAAACCACTCCGCTGCCGTGCAGGGGGGAAACAACCCTTTCTGCAGTGCAAGTCTAACGACAGAAGAGTGAGTATTGCATGCGCATGAAAGGATGGGGAAACATATATAATAATTATATTTTCATTAAATGAACTGTGCTTTGAGAAGAGAGGAAATTTGTGTATCTGAAGTTTAGTCTTTCAAACATTCTTCTTAAAGGGAGAACAAAACATTTTCAAATCTTGTCTCTGGTTCTTTTTAACTTGCATTCCTGTAAAGTGGACAAAGATTGGATTAGTCTAATTACAGGATGGTTCTTTTAACAAGAAATCTTGCTACAGAGAGGTCTAAAATGGCCTAAATAATTAAAGTTTTCTTTCTTACCCTCTTCATCTTAAGCAATGAGTAATGTTTGAAGTCCAGACTGAGCCACCTGACTAGAGCCTTTCATTTTTAATTGGTTGACCTTAAGTCCACCAGCTGTCTTTGCTAGCAGCTTTTTTTTCTGAAGCCACTCTACAAAGACTTAGAACAAATTAGGAAGACTAAATTACTGCGGACTAACACTTTGCGACCTTTTGACATGCCAAGTGTACATGGCCTCAGAAGGAGCTGTGGATTTGGCTGCATGGCATTCACTAGAGCGTCGCCACTTTGCAGCGTAATGTTGTTTTAATGATTCTTGCAGGAGCCTTCCCCATTTCCAGTGACACGAGCTGGGTAATTTTAGCCTCGCTGCTCACCAGTAAATACAATGTCACCTGTGTGCTCCGGGTGACGAGCCTCGCAGCCGCTGTGCCCTGGTAGCTGCTGCTGGGCACAGGGGGTTCAGTGCATGAGGACGTTGCCTTGTTGCCTCCTCTCCGCTGGCTTGTATGAAGGCAGGTGAAACGAGTCCTAAAATCAGACCTGGGCAATGCTTTGGCGTGGCCCATGGTGAGCGCCCGTCTCTGCTCTGCCTTGCCGTCCAGTTTTGTTTTTTCAGCCAGTTTCCTCCCCTCCATCCCTCATAGTTTTCCCATCTGTAGAACGGTCAGGAATTGCTGCTGCCCACACGCACCCCGAGGCTCCGGGCTTTGTGATGCTAATGTTGCTACCATCAAAGTGGCCAGGAGCTGTTGTCCGGGACCACCATCCCACAGGGCTGAGCGCGGAATTCCGAGTGTGGAATGACACATTCCCGACGAGGACGGGAATATCTGACTCGCGGTCRCACCCACGGTGTTTCTGAGCAGCGTTAAGTGTGGCCGAAACACTGTTCGATTGAGTGCTGGGAAACTGCTGCTTCTCAAATGGAAAAACAGATTTTTGTATGGTTTTTTTTCTCTTTTTTTTCTTGGTTTCAGCCACAAAGAGCCAAAGAAACTCCCAGTTGTTCACACCTCTCAGTCTAGCGAGTTGGTCGTCACCTATTTTTTTTGTGGAGAAGAAATTCCCTACCGGAGGATGTTAAAGGCCCAGAGCCTGACACTTGGGCACTTTAAAGAGCAGCTGAGCAAAAAGGGAAATTACAGGTAAGAATCTTTGTGCTTTGCTTGTTTCTTTTATGTATCAAAGTAAGACAGTGGAGYCAACAGCTCTTTCTACACATCTACCCACAATACCACATCTACGTCTTGTTTTGGAGCTTGGCTCCAAGCTTGGCAATATGGAGATGGCCGGGGGCATTAAGATGCTCTCGTGGGGTGGTGAGTGGAGCTGATGGGTTGTGTCCTCCTGCTCTTCCTCCCTGAGCGTGCACACACGTGGACTTTGTGCTCTCCAGGAAAGCCGGAGTGGCCACGGATGCGCGGAGCAGTGGAATGGATTTCAAGGTTCCCTCTCTAACTTGGGTCCACGTTTGTTCATACTGTTTTCCTGCTGGTCTTTGGCTGGTCCTTAGATCTTGTCACGTTCGTGAAATGGGCCAAGTGACTCGGGGCTGTCTCGACAGGCGCTGGGCGCTCGGGCCGTGTCGCCGTAAACCCGATGGAAGGTTGGGATGCTCCACCTGAGCATGGATGAGCTGCAGCAGGTTCCCTTCTAGCCCTTCAAAAGCCTCCTCCCTTTGTCAGGGAAAATCTCTGCCCCGTGGGGAATATTCCACTGCCTGCTGCTCAGTTCCTCTTTAGAAACACCAACAAACCTTGCCTGTCTGGTTCGCAGGGCCCCGCTCCCAGCTCATCCCGTTTGCTGCCTCCCTGCTGCTCCTGTTCCCATGGCAGTRTCTTCCTCCGGGGTTCCTTTTGCTGAGCTGCCCTGCTGGGTTTGGGTGCTCGTGGGCCTGGTCACAGTGTCTTCAAGCTATGAAGGTCTCTGCAGGGCTAGTGGGAATTGTGGTGGGTATCCAGCTTTGCTCCTGGAATTTGCGCTGGATCTGGTGCTTTTTTGGAGCCCGCGGGCTGCCTTGTAGTGACTCTTGAAGCTCCACACCGTTCTGCTGGTACAGACGTGACCTCAGCTCTTGCTCCATCACCGAGTTGTCACCCGCTTTGGCAGGGCCACCTGAGCAGGTGGGAAGGAAGCCACCAAGGAAGCTTTGGGCTTGGAGAGGCTGTCGGTGCCCATCAGCGCTGGGATGTGGTGGGGCTGGGACTCAGATACTGCCTCAATACGGGCTGGAAACCGCTGCTCTGCGGTTAGCTCCATTCCCCAGGGCTGGGGAGGTCTCCCCAAAAACATCCTTTTTCCCCCCCTATTTGCTTTCCGTGACATTTCCCACGTGATGCCCCAGTGCCAGAAGAGGACACCGAAACCTCTGTGGCCCGAAAGCCCCTCCAGGTGCAATTATTTGTGCCTTGTCAGACTGTAATTACTTTAGAAAATGTTTTTAAGTGACTGACAAGGATGAAACAATGTTTTGCTTAGATCTCACCCCTTTACACCTGGGTAAAGACAATACAGAAATTTATAAAAGGAACTTGGGCCGGTGCCCAGCATTTTATCTTGCGCAGACACAAGGTGAAACTAATTACACAAATGTGTGTACCTCCAGGGAATCATTTTGATCTAAGCTTTGACTTTTGGCTGGACTTTGAGTGAAACTGCGGGTGACCTTCAGGGAAGAGGGCCGCGGTGCCCGGAGTAGCGTGTGTGTTACGGCGAGGCACTAACTAGGCTGCTTTGGTCACATCTGGCATTGATTTCTTTTTAAGGCACATTTAATAAGCATGGCTTTGAAGCCTTTTTGCCTTTCATTTAATGCACAAAGACATGCATAAATGCTCGGCTCTCTAAATTCTTCGTTGATTGAATCAGTTTGTACTGTGGGTACCTCGGGCACTGGGATTGTTCCTTTCCGATGGCCGAGCGCCGCGGCCGGGCGGGCAGCGGGGCAGTCGCTGCAGAATGGGTGTTTGTCCCTCCTTTTCAACCCTCCCCTCCAAAGAAGGAATGAAGCAGTGATTTAATACTGATGGCGTTAACAAAAAACAAACATCCACACACACACACACACATCCACACGCATACACACAAAAACTGGGTGGTGTCGGGTAATCTGAACATGGCAGTAGTTCAAAACAGAGCTGTAACACCAGGCCTGCTCCGCTCTATTGGTGCCAGATGTCCAAAATAAAATAAAATAAAAAGCAAAAAGCAAAGCTGCAAAGCTTGCCACATAAAATATGTTTCAATGGCAAGCCCGTTTCTGAGCAAATAAGAGCAGAGCGACTTGTTTGAAGATGTTGTGGGGGAGGATTTTTTGCTTTCCCTCCTTTTTTTTTTTCCTTTTTTTTTTTTTTTTAAAATATTTTTCCCTGTGAAATAAGGTTGCAATTATGCAAAAGGTCAGAGCGTGTTTTCCCAGATGAAAACGCGGTGGCCGCGGCCAGCGCTGGGACGCACGAAGGAAGGGCCGGGAAGCGCCGCCGCTATCCCGAGGGAAGAGAAAGTCCCCGTGTCCCCTGCGAGGGACCCGTTGGGAGCTCCTCCCACAAGGTGTTTTCCTTGCTGACCCCTTGGAGACGCAACGTGTGTCAGCGGGGCTTGGATGGGCTTTGCACAAATAAACACTGAACGTACCCTGCCTAAATGCAGCGCTGCGAGCTCCTGAAGGGGAAGAACGGCAGCTTTTATCCCTCCACGCTGCCAAATAGTTTTAACTCGCCTGAAAAATAGATAGGCTCGAAAGGCAGCTTTGCTGGGCATCCTAAAAACRTGCAAGGGAAAAGTCACTGCTTAGAAAGCAAATTCCAAGATGACCATGATATGATATATTTATTTWTATATATGCATGTATATAAATAAATAAATATATAAATATGTTTAATAGTAAGATTGAGCTTTGCGTGCTCTCCCCATGTATCCTAGTAAAAATTGCAACCCCCCCTGTTAGCTCCTAGCAAATACCCACCAGCTTCCCTGGTCGGAGCTGCAGAGGAGGGCGAGTTCCTCGTGTGAAACACCCRAGTTTCACTTTGTGGGAGCCCCGTCCCTTTGCTCCGAATCCCTCTGCCTTGCTGCGGAACCTCTGCTTTTAATAACAGTTGCTAATTTTAATGTTGGGCTTCATATTTGGGGGAAAAAAAGAAAACACATGAAAGAAAGAAGGTGGGGGAGAGGGACAGAGGGGAACTTTAAGGATGCTTTGAACATGCGTTTATTTATATTTGTAGGTAAGATAGTGGCCAGAAATGCCCAGAAATGCCTCTGCTTTCTAATTATCTGTGTTCCTGAGGGCACTTGGTGCCCTGGGGAGGCCTGTCCTGCTCTAACCCGCTCCGCTCTGTCCCCACAGATACTACTTCAAGAAGGCGAGCGACGAGTTCGACTGCGGCGCCGTGTTCGAGGAGGTTTGGGAAGACGACACGATCCTGCCCATGTACGAAGGGAGGATCCTTGGGAAGGTGGAGAGGATCGATTGACGGCGGCGGCCTCGCTTAAGGAGAATTAAGCTAGTGGACACACAACAGTAGTGATAACAAGGAGGAAAAACAACTCTGAAGGAAAGTTTGGAACCAATGAAGAAGAAAAAAAAAAAAAAAGGTGAAGTCTATGAAGACTTTGCTGAACTAGCCTTAGAGGAAAAAAAATGGCATTTATTATTCATGAGTTGGGTACTGAGATGATAAAAACCCTGAACTATTTATTAAAAACATGACCACTGTTGGCTATTGGAGATGCAGACCGTGTTTGAGAGACTTCCATACATAATATATGATTTCCTGGGGATCTGAAATCTATGGACTAAGAGAAACTGTGTATAGCTTACCTTAACAGTAATCCTTATTGATATTTATTGAACACTCTGTTTTCCCTTAAGTCCAGTTTTTGGATATGCTGCTTTAACAATGGAGAAGAGAGGGGCTGGGAAGGGGGTGAGGGGAGGAAGGAGTATTTTATTTTTTTACATTTTTCCCACTGCCGAAAATTGCGGAGTCGGACTCGGAGCGCGGCCGGCGGATTCTTGAAGGGGGAAGAGGGAAGGAAGGACTTGGCACCCGGAATTTCTCCGAGCGAAGAGAGAACATTTCTACAGAAATAATAATCACCAGTGAAATAAACCCCTGCCTACCGCCGGTGCATTTTGGTCTCTGCTGCTCTCGTGTGAAGTAAAGGCCTTGAACGTGACGGGCGGTAGGTGCAGGGACCTCGTCGTGCTGCCCCGGCTTTCGGGGCACGGGGTGCTCACTTCCTAGCGGAGGAGGCCACGTCCCAGCCCGGGAGAGCTGTAGAGGATCCATCCCGTTCCCGTGTCCATGTCCAACCCGCTGCAAAAGCCACGTTCGAAAGCCCTAGGGATGCCACGCAGCTAGCTAATTTTTTAGCTGTTCCTTGATAGCACAACTTATATTTAAAAGAGGTTTTACCAATGATGAGGCATAGTTTTGGAGCATGCAATTCTTTGTGTGTTTTTTTTTTTTTAATTATTATTTTTAATTATTTTTTTGCCTCACCCTCACACCCCGCCAGGGCAGGTGCCAGCGGATGCTCCGGGTGCCACTTTGCAGAGCTGGGCGCCTCCCCAGAKAGACCTTGCATTTCTACACTTGGGTTTCGTGTTGATTAAGTTAATCTGTGCATTCTGGTTGCCATCGCTACTTTGTTACGAGTCTGTATATATTGTAGAAACTGTATGGTGAAAATATTAATACACTATCTCTAGTGTTTTTTAAAAAAATTAATCAGTACAGTACCTGTGCCTGCATGGTGTTACTAGGCCATGCGTCGCCCTATATTCAGGGTTCAAGCTTTCCCTTGGTTGTTTAAGGGGTTTATGTATAAATATATTTTATGCCTTTTATTACAAGTCCTGTACTCATGACTTTTGCCATGGCATTTTGTTCTACTTATACTGTAAATTATGCATTATAAAGAGTTTCATTTAAAAAAAAAAAATTACTTGGTACAATAATTATTGTAATTAAGAGATGTAGCCTTTATTAAAATTTTATATTTTTCAAATTAACATTGTCTGACTTTTTTTTTTTTAAATTCTCCTAGTGATTTAGAAGGTTTCTTGCCACGGGAGCTGGACGCGGTGGCTGCGCTCAGCTTTCCCTCCCCGGGTAGGAAACTCCTCCCATGGGGAGCAGGTTGCAGGTGAAGGAGGTGGGACTGAGGTTGCCTCTTATGCAACACACTAATATATATACAATATATAAATATAAATATATATATAAAATATATATAAAGTGTTCTCAGAGTGACTTGCTGATCCATGAGCCCTGCTGGAGATGATGGTGATGATGCTCCTGCCCCGAGACCATAGACCACGTAGACCTGGGGTCCATCACACCCTTTCCAGGGATAGCTGAGCTTGCTGCTGCTGTGACTGCTTCCAGCTGCCAGTTATCTCCCTGTATAACTTGTTTWAAGTAAATACCCAAATTTTAAAGCCTTGGTTAATCCGGCTGCCTTTGAGGGACCTGGTCTTGGGAGAAGTTTGATGCATCCAGCCCTGAGAGCGGCCTCCAGGGGCCTTCCCTCTCCCTAGGACTTAGGGAACAAACCCTATTTTAGAGCTRAACGAGCTTAATTTGTTCCTGGGGGAAAAGCTGCCCATTCCAGGGCTGGATTTGTCTCCCAGCTGTCGCCCAGACCTTCCCCGTCCCCAGCAAGCAGCCCTGGGAAAGCAGCCGTGGAAACACTTGTGGGCTCGTGCTCTGGTGACCAAAGCCCGCTCTGTACGTCTGCCCCACCGGTGACACCAGCTACGCTCTTCTCCTCTTATTTTATTTTATTTTTGTTCCTCCACCCTCTTTTTCTTCTACGAGGTTTTAAATTATCTGGGTTATTTTGYGTGTGTGAGAAGACTTCATTTAAAACATCAGTGAAACTTCTATCAAAGGGCTCAACTTCACACCGAGTACACAGAGCCCAGGACTCAATCCTTCAGTTCAAAAAAAGAAGAAAAAAAAAAGATTTAAAAAAGGGAGCCGCAGGCACTTTTACACATTCAAATGGATGATGTCTTGTTTTAAAGCCCATCTGAAGTTCATGGGGTTCATCTTAATTGATAAGCTGGAAATAACGGATGGGTGTAGGGAGACTTCAGCAACATCAGGGAAGAAGGATTTTTTTCCCCCTTTTTTTTTTWWAWTTTTTTTTTTAAGTCTACCATCAAAGGTTAGGAACTTAGCACTACATAGTAGTATTATTTTTCTTCTGCTATTAAAATGAATCACACTGTGCCTAATTCTTCTCGGGAAGATGAATGCGGCCGAGGCAGCTTGAAGCCATTCAGCGCCTCCCGCGCCTTTGCGTCCCTCCATCAATGCTCCCAAATACTCCTGTTTTGGGGGCTGTCTGTAGAAACAAACTATAAAACGGCTTCAAATGCGTGGCAGGCTGTTTAGCGGAGATGAAAGGGTATGTGAATAGTCCTTTAAAAATGAATGGAAAGTGAGCACTCTCTTCTGTTTCAATTAGAAGTGGGACGTGGAGAGCGTTAGGCACCTCCGTAACGCGCCGCTCGACTCCGGAGCCGCCACCGTCGGCGCTTTGGGGCGCTTTGGAGCCGTTTTGGTTTTAGCCTGGGGCAGGAGAAAGGTCCTGGTCRCTCCTCGGTCCCGGAGCGGGTCGAGGGGAAGGCAGCGGGAGCGGGTTGTGCTCCCGCGACCCCAGAAGGGCCGTTTCAAGCAGCCTTTTCCGCACTTTTTGAAGGGGAGAAGCTTGGGCAGTGAGAGGGGACCTTGTCTGGACCGAAGCATCTCCAGCTTTGGTTCAGTTGAGCTTCTCAGGAGCTGTTGGGAGGTGCTTCAATGATGGTGCTCTTGGTCCCCAGGGCTGGTGGCCGGGACCTGCCCTCGCCATGGGGCCGCTGCTGAGGGTCCATGCTGAGACCTGCTCTGCCCCAGGCCCCAAAGTCACGAGGAAAAAAACACAGTTTCCCATTCAAGTTGTGATCTTTTAACCTGTGGCGTGGAGGATTTTGGCCTTCATGAGGCCAGAAATCTCTAGCCCTGCTGCTGGGGCTACTGCATCCTCCAGCTGCGACTCCAGGGGCAAAATCCCATGGGAACCCATTCCTCCTCTTCCCTCCTCCTGTCCGTGAGCGGATCTGTCTTTAGGAAAKAGAGCCCCTTCCGTCCTGCCTCCATTCAGTGCTTCCCAATAGGATTTGTTTTGGTTTGTTTTGGACCCAGCCTGCACAGCTGCCACAGATCCCAGGATGTGCGTGGGGAGGCAGCAGCCCGGACACCCGGAGCGGGAGCGATGCCGTGAACCGGGATSGTGGGGCCGGGGTGTTGCAGGACGCTGTGGCCACGCGGGGTTAGYGGCGCCCCGCAGTGTCGCCCTGCAGAGGAGGCGCCCCATGGATCCCTGCGGTCCTGCCCTGGGATTCTGGTGTCCGGATCACAGCCGAGTTGCAGGAAAGAAGGGCTGAATGAGGCTGCAGCGGGGGAGCTTCTTCAGTAAGCGCTGGGAAGTGGAACATGGGAGCGCGTGGAGGACACGGGAACCGTGGAAGCACAGGCAGAACATGGGAGCATGCGGGAGCCGATGGAAGCACAGGGAGAACATGGGAACACGTGGGAGCCCATGGAAGCACAGGGAGAATATGGGAACTCGTGGGAGCATGTGGGAGCTCACAAGAGCACATGGGAGCAGGTGGGAGCACACAGGAGCTCGCGGAGCACAGGAGAGCACATGGGAGCTCACAGGAGCTCACAGGAACACTCAGGAGCTCACGGGAGCATACAGGAGCTCATGGGAGCACACGGGAGCTCACGGGAGCATACGGGAGCACATGGGAGCAGGTGGGAGCATACAGGAGCTCATGGGAGCACACGGGAGCTCACAGAAGCACACGGGAGCTCACGGGAGCACATGGGAGCACATGGGAGCACATGGGAGCACACAGGAACTCACGGGAACCCATGGGAGCCCACGGGAGCTCACAGGAGCACATGGTAGGTAATGGAAGCACACAGGAACTCTTGGGAGCTCATGGGAGGTCACAGGAGCACATGGGAACTCATGGGAGCCCACGGGAGCATGCAGGAGCACACGGGAGCACATGGGATCACACGGGAGCTCATGGGAGCACGTGGGAGCACACGAGAGCACATGGGAACCCACGGGAGCCCATGGGAGCACATGAGAGCACGCAAGAGCACACGGGAGCTTGCCGGAGCACACGGGAACACATGGGGTCACACGGGAGCACACGGGATCACACGGGAGCTCATGGGAGCCCGCGGGAGCACACGGGAGCGTGCGGGATGTCACCCGCCTCCCCACTTGCACCGCAGCAGCCGTGGGCCGGGGCTCTCGGGGCCGGGGCCGCGCTCCAGGGCCGGGGGGTGGCCCCTGGCCGGCAGCTCCGCATTTGATGAAGTGGCCAAAGGGCCATTTCCAAGTTTTCCTTCCTCACTGTTTATTCCAAAGCAAACAAACAAATACTTCATTTCCATTAAGGGCAAGCGTTCAGCTTTGCTGATTTATGCCTCTGCTCCTTCCCGGGAAGGATSCGCGCTGGGAAGCGGAGGCAGGAGCCCGGCGGGACTCACCATCCCAGTGCAACAGGTTGCCAAAGCRGGGAGGAAGCCGCTCCTCCTCCTCCTCCTCGCTCATTGCAGGAGCACGTAGCGCTTTTGGGAAGCTTTGGAGCTCGGCAATGCCTCTAAAACCCCTCGCAACTGTCCAACATGGGGTGTTTAATTACCAGGTAGAAGGGAGGTGTTTTTTTTTTTCTTTTTTAGGACTCCATTTAATTATTTGATTGCACAGTAACCAAAGAGTGTAAGAGGGCTGTAGCCAGAAGGCACTTCAAAGCGCTGCCTTGA
The DNA here is from genome assembly GCA_003342815.1 of Eudromia elegans. Classification (NCBI taxonomy): domain Eukaryota; kingdom Metazoa; phylum Chordata; class Aves; order Tinamiformes; family Tinamidae; genus Eudromia; species Eudromia elegans. Next base: position 3,686,325 of record PTEX01000049.1, read on the forward strand.
TGTTTCTTAGTGGGCATTAATGGTTTCTGAAGGCAGGAGATTGTTTAAAAAAAAATATTAAAACCCTCCTCATGATCCCRCCAGCAATCTCAAAAAAATGCATAAACACTGGAATCCTCTGCCAGGGAGGCAAGAAAGAGTTCAAAGGCACTGCAGAGTTTTCATGTAAAGTTTAGAGTTTAAGGCGTGACTGTTGGCTAYGGAGCCCCACTGTTTGAACTCGTGTTTATTAAAAACAGTTTCCCAGCGTTTCGCAGGGTTCAGAAAGACAACAGCAAAGCGCAGCCCTGCTCCTCGCGCGGGGTTTAAAGGCTCCATTGATTTCCACCTCCATGTTTCATCTCTTTCCTTCTTTCTTTCTCTTTTTTTTTTTTTTGTTTTTGATCAAATCCTGGAGTTTAGCACCAGCTCCGAGAGGGGGCTGAGCTGGGTGTGAGGAGGAAAGAGCCACTGGAAATATTTATTTATTTAACTTTTAAAACTTTTTCTTTTAAAATACCCCCGGGCAGTTGATTGCAAGCTGGTCCCAAAGTGTGAGTCCTTGCATGGAGCAACATCCCGGCCAGGCCCAGGGCAGGGAAATGTGGGAATACTGGGAAAACCCAGCACTGAGGGAGAATAAAACCCTGCATTCCAGCAAGGCTGACCTGGAGAGAAGCAAAACCCATCCGACCTCGGGCACCCGATCCTGCCCTTTGCCAACGGGGAATGCTGTCCATCCTGCACGGGCCTGGAAGCGATGCCGGACGGCATGTCCAAATCCCGGGAATGACGCGCTTCCCAGGATGTCCCCAGCACCCGCTGCCCGGGGCGCTGCATCCCGGCCGGCTTCACTCTGCATGGATGGAGGCGGGCGGAAAGAGGGCATTTTTTTGGGGAAAAAGGTATAAATGGAAGATTTGATGTTAATAAATAAAGCAGAGAAAGAAATGGAAGGAAAAGCCCCCATAAAGCAACCAAGGAAGCAGGTCTGGAGTGCTCRGTGTCCTGCTCAACAAGCCAATGCAGAGCAACCCTCCCGGGAAGTGCCAGTGCTCCAGGGAAGTTCCAGAATTCCCAGGAAACTCCRGTGCTCCTGGGAAGCTCCTGCCTGGCTGGGACCAAGCGCCGAGGCCGGTGACAGCAGCAGCTCTGGGCTGTTCTCCCACCATCCCCACTCGCAGTAAAAATATCCTCTTTCCCAACTCCAGGGATTGATGGAAAATATGAACTTAATTTTGGGCTCTGTTTCCCTTAAATCGGCGCAGTTCCAGTAAAATCAGATTAAAATACCTCCAGTTCCTGATGTTTGGGGATATTTAAAGTCAGATCAAAGCGCTTCTAACCGGTCCTTTTGGTAGCACGTTTGATGAGAAACACAGGTGCACTAATATATTAAGCCAGCAGCCGGCCTGATTTAAATGCTGCCTTGCAACTCTGCTTCTGATCCCCTTAAATATCAGCTGGGCGGGAGGGTGGAGGGAAGGGATGGGTGATGTTTTAACACGAGGCTTTTTTSCCCCCTCTGGATGCAATATGAGCCGCTTTATCTTTTGCATTAAAACTTTAACTCTTTTCTTTTCTTTTTAATTGTTGCAGGGAGAAAGAGGCTGCCAGACAGTGTTGATCCATAGGACGGTGGAGGCTGAAGGGATTTGCAGGTCCAAAGCGGAGAGCCCCAGAGGCAGCGGGATCTGTTCRACTTCTTGGCACCACCAGCTGGGGGGTTTCTGTCACCCCTATTTTGGGGTGTTTTGGGGTATTTCAGCATGCTGCCGAGAGCGGATTCGCCCCCTTTTGCTGACAACGGACGCAGCCCAGCGGTGCAGCCGTGTCAGGTTCACTCTGCTGGCAACTTTCAAGCTTTATTGCGTGCAATTAAAACACGGAGGAGCAACACAGTAAAATAATAAAAAAAAACCCCTCGTTATAAAAGCGCCCCAGTAAAACAAAACTGTCAAAACAGAAGATAGGAAAAAAATAAATAAAACAGAGCAGCAGCAGCAGCAGCAGCTCTGCTTGGTCCTCACCATGGGCTGGATCCCCCTGCCACTCTTGCCAGCACCAAGTTGTCAATGGAAAAAGAGCAACGTAACMTTTCCTTCTTGGCTTTGGGACTTTTTTGACTTTTTACTGCAAAATTGCACTAAAATCACRTTGAAAATGTGGCTGAGGATGGGCTTGTGTAAGTTCTCGTGCTGTAAACAAGCCCCTGCTAAGAGATTAAGTGAGAGGATGGCAGAGTTGGCCTTGGCCCTGTCCCTTCCCTGCCGACCCTGTGGATGTCTCCCGCTCCCTCCTCGCCCTTCCAAGGGAAACCTGCTCCAGAGCCCGGCATTCCCAGCGGCCGTTTGGGAGTTTTCTGCCCGAGGAAGGGGCTGCCCGGAGCCTTCACACTCCGTCGTCGCCCCTAAAGGACACCGCAAAGTTAACGACGCGGCCCAGGAATTTTAAATAGCTGCTCCATGACTAACGACATGTGCTCCGGATCAGCCCCAGCCGGTATTTACATATTTCCCATGATAAGTCAACATATGGTTCTTGTTTGCGATGCAGAGCCGCTCTCTTCAGATTATTGCTGTTATTTTCCTTCCCCTGCTTTTCACAATTACGGTGGAAAACCCTTCTCTCACAATTGCCACTAGCAAAACCCATGGCACAGCTAAGGGGCTGCCAGGCAAACAGAAAGGTGCCTGCTGAACCCCACGAAACCCCGGCAAACGCGGGCAGTTCACCCGGCTGCAGAGGATCGTGTGGCATTGCTGCCTCTGTGAGTGTCTGTGCTGGTTAGAGCAGCACCAAGGACGGGCCGTGGGCAGGACACGGCGCCCGGCACCGTGCGGRTTTGCCCTGGCCATTGCAATGCACTTTGCTTATTCCAACCCCTTGGTTGCTTCACCGATGCTTTAGCTTGCTGCGAGCGTTAGCAAGCGAAGATGGGGACGTTTTGACCARGCTCTGCTGATGCAGCCGTCCCCATGTCTTCATGCTCCATACTGCAGATTCCCACCCCATCGCCGGGCTTGCAAACACGCATAGTTTCCCTTTGTGTGTTGGTTCGAATCCATACAAAATACCAGATAAATTTCCTTTGAAGAAAGTGGGAAAGCAGCATGGCAGCAAGCCTAGGTAGGTATTGGGTTACTCTCTGTAATTCCTATTTTCCTCTAATGAGAGGCTTGCAAGTCGAGATGCTCCTCTAGTYGCTCTTCAAGTCAGACGGGTCTAGCGAGGAGTGCGCCAGACGGGTACCTGTAATCCAGGGATGGCTTTGAACCAGCTCCCAGGATGCGAGCACTCTTGAACTTGAAAAGTATTCAGATCCAAACCCAGATCTGCGTTTTGTGGTTGACCATTTATCCCACTCCCCCACCACATTCTGTATATATATATATATAATTTTTTTTTCCTTCAACAATGACCCGAAACAAAACATGAGATGTTAACAACTTTCAACTTCAAGACAAGCATTGGTGGCTCAGCTTTCTGCCTTTCGTTTGTAAAAAYGAGGGTGTTCACACAAATGGGCTTAGTGTATCAGTTTTAGCAATTTTTCCAGAAAATATGACTTTGTTTTGCAGATTATCCCGACTCAAATGCTACCAGAAAATGAGACAAAACTGCAGGAATATGGTAGGAACATGGGATCCAAGAGGATGTTGAATCCTATTCYATGGTGCTCCACTGGATCCTTCTTTGTGGTGGAATCAGTCCCAATTCCTCATCACTTGGGACATCCTCCACCAAGAGACTAGAGACGAGAGGAAGATCTCCAGCAATCTCAAGACTCTCTGGCGTTACCTTGGTACCTTGCTGGCAAAATCAGAATTTCACTGAATTTCTCGAGAGGTTTTGGAGCCAGGAGTGAGTGCAATAAAAATTCAGCCAGACTTCAAGCCAAAGAGGTTCCCCAAATGCAGAATCTTGCAGTTCTCTGATGGGAACCACAAGTCTTTTCGCCTTTAACAGCATTTCAGATGTATGGCTCGCTGCGGTGGCTGCGGGTGCTTTGGCTACTGCCTCCTCACTGCCCTTGGCCGTGTCACCTGCGCGGAGCCTTTCTGCGCCTCGGCTGAGCAAGCCTGCAAATACTCTGCCCTGGAAACCTCTATGAATTAACACAATTAGTTCCCGTGATGAATTCATCGCGGCCGTGACTTTGAAGTTCCCTCTCCRGGAGCACCGGGGTCATTAGGAGTCCTTGGTGGCCGTAGCTCTGGCAAGGGAGGCAGGATTCAGAAGCGTGAGGGCAACTCGAGAGCGAAGGTGTCATTTGTAAACCCAACAATGTCCCACAGCACCATGGCCTGCGATGTTTTCCAGTACATATATATCATAGGAGTGAACGACAAGATCGCTAAAATCCTTTGTGTCTTTTATCTCTAAAATTCCATTTCCACCGGGCTCTGAAAAATCCGAGACCTCACATTCCTTTTCTTGCTCAACAGGAGATGAAACCAGAAGCTCTGCTTGGCCCTCAAGCTAAATTTGGTGGCTCTTGCAACCTGGAAAGCCTGGGCTGTATTAGGAGGGGAAAACAACTTCTCGGAAGGAGAACTTCTCCTTTTGAAGTCAGAATGGATTTGCAAGGGTCTTATGCGATGAGGGGACAGTTCTAAGTGGAGGGGATATGTGTATAATTTCAGCCATGTAAATAGTCCTTTGCAGCCTGGGAATCTTCACACTTTCCAAGGCTTTAAGAAGTTGGCACTGCATACTTGTTAAAATCAGTTTAACCACTTGCCAAGAGGTTTAAAGAAAGATGACACCTATTTTGCATGAATAGTAATATTGCTCTGATGAATTTAGTTATACTAATGGGAGAGCTTAAAGAATATGCTCCTGCCCCTGGTGGATTTTTTTAAGGCAAATAATAAGGTTCCAGAGGGTGTAACCTAAAATAGATGTTTCATAAAAGATTCATCCTTGAACAAAAATGTCATGAAAGCATGAAATGAAAAATAGACGACAATCAGAATTCTTCTTGAAGTGCTTTGTAGTAATTATTTTTAAAAATCCTCACAAAAGACTCTTTTCAATTGCAGAATAGCAAGTGAGGTCTGTATGGTTCAAGGCCAAATAATTTCTGCAATGGAAAAAACAGCTCCAGTTCTTCCATTCTGATGTAAGGTATTTCAAATGGGCACGAGCTTCCATTAGTGCTTTCTTTTCCGCAGCTTCCGCGGGGTGTGAATTATCCACAGATAACCCTCCTGCTCCTCAAAGTGATCACCAGCATCATTTACTTCTGTAATGGCACTGATTTCATGGTGACATCAGGTATCTCGGTGTTTGTAGAAGGGGTCGGTGGGTTTGGGGATGGGGTGGGAGACTTCTCGCTGCTCCGATCCCGCTGCTGGATGGGGCATGTTCCTGGGCCATCCGTGACGAGTTGCTTTGGGATTGCTGGAGTCCTTCCTCTCCTCTGTGTCCTTGTGAGCGACAGAGGCCACAACCAGCTCTTTGCTCCTCCATCACATTTCTGGAGGGCGAGAGTGGGACATAGAGACCTGGAAGTGCTCCCCTGCCAGCTCTTGTTCTCCTTGAGGAGGTGGTTGTGGAAGTGGCTCCTTCCCAGCTCTGGAGAGGGACATGACAGATAAGGGCGGAAGCAGAGAGACTTCAGAGCAAGGAGCACCTTGCCAGACGCTGCAGWGGTATCCTGCAGTTGCAGCATCCAGCTGATACCATCTTTGCACAGTGAGCACATCGGCCCTTCCAGATCTTCTCTAGATGCAGATATTTGCCTAGGATGGACCTGAGCTCCTGAGCGAGCCRAGCTGTAGATAATGCCTGTAGGAAGGCATCAGCAACCTGTGCAGCAGCAGCGATAAGGCCGCCCAGCAGCCCCCAAGATGCAGGTGCATGTGGTTTTCCAACCCCAGGTCCTGGGGATGGCCCRCAGGGAAGCTGGTGGGAGTGATACACGCGCAAGATAACAGGCGAGTTGTTTTCCTGCTGCCGACTGATCCCGTTGTGCTTCCTCTTGGAAGGAGGCCCTTTGCTGCCTGCCAGGGCCTCCATAAGGATGCCCAAGGAGYGCAGGTAGGCGAGGACGGGGCAGGAGGCTGCTGGCATGTGTGCAAGTGCTGCTAGTGCCTCGGCGTGCAGGGTCCTGCTCCGTGGAGGGTGACCAAGAGGGAGGGAACAAGCCAGGTCCTGCTGCTGGCAGATCTTCCACCCCATCCCTTCTCGTAACCTCGGGCTATTCCACGCTGTCTGAGCTCACGTCATTTTCACGCCTTCATTGGGGCTTGTTTGGGAAGAGGCATTTCCCGGTTCCCAAACCCTCCTCTGCTCCGTGAGGGATCTGCATCCAGGTGCGTGAGCGTCGCTGCTTGGGCTCCGCTTGTGGCGTTTGCCCCTTCGGGGGATTCTCACTTCGCACAGAAGTTCTGCCCAGGCCTTCTTAAACCCAGGGCTGACCCACGCTCGAGGCTGCCGTGTTTGAAGCAGAACCTATTCCCCACCCCATAGCCCCACCAGAAGATTTTAATTTTAAACTAACTGCTGTGCTTTGTTTCCAAATGCTTTATTTAAAATTGCTTCAATGTGTAGCTTTCYGAAACATTTTCCCTTTTCTGAGGCTTTTCTGGCCCGGGATTTTTCCCTCCTGATTTTCAGAACTTCTCTTTCTTCTTTTCTTTCCCCCTAGGAGACTCTGCCCTCCAGCCGGGCTCTCCTGCCCGCTGCCTCCAGACCCTGCCCAGCTGTGCAGCCTCCTCCATCGTTTGCAGAGCTGTAGAAATTGGTGGAATATCACTCCTTGGCCTTGGAAAAGGACAGCAAAACTTAATTGAATTAACTAACGCCTGCCAAGGCCTCTTCTATCCTCAGGTGGACAAAAGATATGGAAAATGCCCCTCTAGTTGGGCATCATAAGCGCCTGCTCCATCCTGCAATGGATGAGGAGGACTCCACAAGGAGCAACGTGACACCACGCTGGCACCCTGGAAAACTGCCTGGGAAGCTCCTGCTTCCTGGATCCAGGCAAGCCCGTGCCCCAGGACTCAGGATCGCCCTCACGTACTGGGCGTTGTGGTTCTGTGCTGCAGGTGCACGTAGGAAACCGCCTGTTTGGCCAATCTTCTCCTTTTACAGCTCTGTCCCCAGCTCTGCTCTGCCCTGGGTCCCTGCTGAGCCCGWCGTGGACCTGGGGATGCTGTGCTCATTTTCAGGCAGCTCCAAACCTTGAGCTGGGAGCTCCATGGATGGGCTCASTTGCCGATGTGCAATCTCAGCGCACAACTGCAAGCACCAGATGAGCCTCCTTGGGAAGCTGGAGGCAGCAAGAAGCGCTTAAAAGGCACTTAAGAGGTATAATGCAAACTTCAAACAGCCACCATGGGGATACAATTTTCAAGTGGCAGTTTAAGCTGTCAAATGTTAACATACGATATTCTTTATTGGCTTCCATTGGCTACCTTCAGCATGTCACCCATCATCCTAATGGCTGGCCTGTTATTAACCATGCATTTCATGGTCATTAACTCGCGTTCAGCAAGTCACARATGACTTTATCAGGCATGACTTTGATAACCACTATTTTAATTGCCTGAGCTGTCCTCTCTGCCCACCCTGGATGCGAGTTATTCCCAAGCCACAGGAACATTTCTCCGTTCTAGCAGGCGGTCCAACATGCCACCACGTGGGGCCCTTTGCCAGCAGAGGAAACCAARTAAAATAATTAAGGTGAGAGCTTACCTGTTTCGGTGCTTCTGAGGTACAAGCCACGTCTGATAAGTAACTTGGCAGGAGCGAGACAGTGACAGCCAGGTTCTGCCCAGGGTTTTCAAGCTGGAGCCMAATGCCATTTGCTTTAGAAAGCAGGAAAATGGCTTTTTCCCAAGCAATTGCTCACGAATGCGGGCACCAGTGTCGGAGCRGGATGTCCCAGCTGCGGCTGATATCGACCTTAGGGACAGTCCCCTAGACGGCTCCTTCTCCCACAGCTTGTGCCCTGGGGCTGGTGCTGCTCTCTGCTCACTGTCACCCYGGAGCGTTTTCCAAGCCCAGGGGCCTCGCTGAGCATCGATGTCCCGACATTTCACTAGGGCAYCACGTCCAGAGCCATCGATGGCTCTCACCGCAAGGGATACCTCTCGGTCTCGAGGCCTGGGCATTTCCACACCTTCTTGCAGGGATCTGTAGCATGAGGAGAGCTACCAGTAAAGAGATCCACCCCTGCTCTCGACAYCTCTTGCTCTACGAGGCATCTGTGGCTTTTGCTCTGGGGAGCCATCGAAGGGGTGGATCAACATCGATCACCCTCAGCACCAAGTCACACCAATGCCGGGGCCATCCAGGGTGACACAAGCCCYGATACCATCCAGAGCTTGGAAAAATTCCCAGCAGCTCAAGGACAGGTTTCCTAGCAGATCTTTCCACAGGTAGGCCAAGTTTTCACAGCCACACGGTCGTACTGCRGGCGTAGGCTGCTCATTCAATCAAAAATCCCATTTTTGCATTTTATGCATACGCTCTGATTAGTTTTATTGCAGTTTAAACACATCACAGYGCATCTGTTAAATAACTGTGTTTGTTCCGGATATACGAAGGGCTTTAGCTTGCAGCCTGTGCTTTGTAATGACTGTCAGATTATGGGTTAAGAAAAACTCCAATCACCATCGCGTGGTGTCAGGATACATATTTTTGTAACCTAATGCTCTTTAAGTTTTCCTGCCATGTGAACTGCAACATACAGTAGCAACAAACAGCCTTTCCCATTCCCTTTGGATTCTCCAGATGTTTTGTGCTCCCAAAGAATATCCTGAAAGAGACGTACACTCTTACTATGTATCYATTATAACATTATTAGCCACACTCCTAATTAATCCTCAGGAATTCCAAGCATTTTTCATTTAGTTCTTTGCAAAAGAAAGAGAGAGAGGGGAGAAAAAAAAGTGCCTTAACAACTATTTGCTTCATAGAGTTCATAAATGAGCCCATCACCCTATACCAGAACTGCTATAATTTTATCGGAATGAAAACCATTCTCTTTGATCTCCTCCAGTTCTTAAATCCAGCAGTTGTGTATTCAAACATCAATGGAAATGTGGTTTCAAGCTTCCTCTTTCATTATCTTTCTCAAAGATAAAAAAGAGCAAAAGAAAAAAAAAAGTTCTGAGCTTCAGAGATGAGGCAATATTTTTACAGTAATTTCTTTATCTGATTTCATCCTGTTTACAGAAGCTGCTGTTTGGAAGATTTCCCCCCCTCCCCACCATTTTCGAGATGGCTTTTTCTTTAAATAAACGTATATTAAAAAAATGGAACAGACAACAGAGTCAGCTTCCTGCTCGCTCCTCATTGTACAGGAGATAAGGTTGCTAAATGCTGTAATATCTGACTCTGGTTCAGTGCGTGACCTACATGGATCAAGATGGAGATTTAATGATTAAACTCAACTCCTTTATCTTCGGCAAGGGAGTCGGCGGGGAAGGAAAGAGWCTCCAAACAAGCTACTTATGTTCGGGCATGGGAGAATTACAGTTCAACACAATAATTAACTCTCYGGCACGTTCCTGCGAGGCTGCAGATGCCGCTAGTGGCTCCGAACCACCCGTGCCCCCTCAGCCCTTCCAGCCCATCCCTGGGAGCACAGGGGCCTCGCGGGCCACCGAGAGACAAATTCGGGAGCAAAGGCGGTTAAAACAAAACGGGCCCTTGCTCTAGCAAACCTGCGACAGCGTTTTAACCTCTCCCATCCAAGAGCCTGCATTCCGCTCTCCCTGCTTCCTTCTTGCTGTGCACAGCGCAGTGCTGCAGATCCTCATCCCGCTCTTCCCAGCCAGCACTGCCTGTCCAGCTCTGTGTATCACAGCCAACCCYTCCAAGCAAACTCGAGAGTTTCCTCCAGATCGTTTCCAGGCTGGTCTTTCTGCAGCCCATCTAACCTATTGCACGTGGATCCTAAAATATCTTGAATTAATCTGCTCCGGTGCAAACTTCAAACGCAGTCTAGCACTTAGGTTTGATGGGTAGTAAGCGCCGTGCGTAGTAACACATGCAGTCGCTGTGCAAAAACACAGGCAGCGCCTCCTAAATCCACACAAACTTACAGCCCAACAACCTGAGTCCGCTGCAGGGCCTGCTGAGGTCTGCAAGCAACCAGAGCAAACCTGAGGGCTGGCATCAAGCGGACCCAGGCGAACGTTAACAGGTTTTCCATGAAGGATGTATGAGATGCAGCAAACTCCATGAAACTCGTTCTTAGCATCATCCCAATCCTCCAAGGATCTAAAGGGGATGTATTTACATGGGCTCCCGCTGGATGCAGAAAGCACCAGCCACACATCTCTGCAGCATCCAGAAAACCAGCCAGCTCCYGGGTACTTCCAACACCAACAAGCTCAGCCCTCAGAGGGTCACCCCATGCCACARATCTTACCCTGCCACCTCCTCTACCAGCCGAATAGGGTGGCAAGAGCAGCTGCACTTGCCACCTGCTCTTCGGTGGCTCTTTGGTTTGCAGACAAGTARTTTTACTACTTTGCAGGATCCATTTTTCCCCATCTTATCAGCTTTCCTGTGCTCCCCCTCTGCCCTGCCATCACCCAACAGTACAGCACCCATGAGGTCCAGCTATAAAACTGACCATGAACTAAACAGTCGAGGCCATTTCTGGTTAAAAATGCTGCCGGGAAGCAGCCTGCAAAGGCAAAGCTCACCCTCCTGCCAGGAAAGAGGAATTTCTGCCAGGAATTCGATGAATGCTCGTCGCAGGCAGGAGCTGAGCTGCTTCCAAGAGATGCTCTTTGGTCCGAGCAGGGACCCGGCAGTGGCAGCTCTCAGTCACTTCTTCGATGACGTTGCGTTGGCCTCCGCGTTGCTCGGTGTTAGGTCATGGTCTTGCTTGTTAATCCAGCGCTGCAAAGTCTGTAGCTTTGGATTCCTATGGACAACCATCACAGCGTGACGTTGCAGTGGTAAGGAATCAATTAGCCAGCGATGGGGAATTTGTGAGCTCRGGAAAGAAAAAGAGAAGCGAGGGGGCACAAACCTGCCCCTCAGCCCCATTGACCCGACYGCGTTCTGCAGGACCGGGAGGGTGAAACGCCCACGCAGCCTGGGTGGGGAGATGCTCTAAGATGCTAAAGCTGCCTTGGGCCGAGGGGTGGCAACTCATGAGCACGGCCAAGCCAACAAGTTACGGGGTCAGGTGTGAAGCTGCATGAAGTACCCTGGTGGTCGGTGACATTTGGTTTTGAAGCTGATTCCGTTTCTAAACCTCAGGTTCTTACAAACTAAAACACGAAGCATTTAACAGAGAAGATCCAGAGGAAGGTCCATTTTTCCAGCCTTATAGGAAGACAATCTGAAAGGCTTCCGTGCTGCCACATGCTCCATGTTGGTTGTCACGCTGATAGATTGGGGACTTTGCATGAAATAAAATAGAAAACAATTGAACTACACATGACTGCAGGAGGGGGTAGGTTTACTTTGCAGGGATTTGCATCAACGTTTTCTTTGGCTTCGCTCCAGGCAGCTCAGCACCCCTTTGAGTGACTTAAACAAACCCAACCCTGAAAGCAAAACTCTGTCAGAGCGGAGTTTCCCCCAGCTCCACGTCAGCACCAGGGGAATGGTAAATTGCTCTCGGGCTCYCTGCAAAGGTCAGCGCTCTTCTCCGAGGCTCTGCTTCTTGCACACGCGTGAAAAACTACATGGCAGCCTTCTCACCACGTGGTTTCTAAGCTTTGCGGTGAAGATCCAGCACAGCCCCGTGCACTCAAGTGCCAGGACTTCTGGGCAGGGCTGTAATGGAGCAATAAAGCTCAGCTCCATCTTTGCATATTTGCCCTKTCAAGGAGATGGYCAGAGCAGGGTTGTGGTTCAAGCAYGCTCTAGGGTGTAGAAGAGCGTTGGGTAGAGACCTCATCCCCTGGGCCGGACACGGAGCAGCCTGCAGGTGGTCCAGGGCCTGGCGTCAACCTCGCTAGCGACACAGGTTTTGATGCACAGATAAGATCATATAACAAAAAACCCCCACCCAAATAAAGCTATAAGTTTGTTCCAGCAGATAGTCCTTATTTATCCATTTTATGGCAAGGTTTGCAAGTGCAGAGTAAACTTTTTTGCTCTGTAAAGTTCAGCACAAGCTGCTGGCTTTCACCAACAACAATATTTTGGGCCCTGGGATCGTCTTCTTATTTAGAGTTATTTTGTAATTAACCTCAGCCCTAAAAGCCTTTCTGTTTTGATGAGGTTATTTTCATATGGTGCAAGCTGGAAGGGGGGCTGTGACAGCTACACATATAATCATATTTGAGCCATTTTTGTTCTTCATCTGTTTAATGTCATCTGCTCTGCCAAAGTAGCTTCAGGGTGAAACTGCGTAATGGGAACCGACCGCCCTGATTTACAGCCCTGTCTGCAGCTACGCGAGGCCCCGTCCCCGCTGCCCAATTACCACCCCTGCTCGTTAACCGTGCGATTAACGGTGACCACTTGTTGCACACCTACTGCAGTCTCTATGGCTGTTAAATACAGAGCTGGCATTTTGGCATTTTCTAGTTAAAATGCAGACCAGGATGTACCCAACATACAGAAGGTCTATAAGGTCATAAGAAGGGCTGTCAGGCCATAAACATTACGGTTTCCATTGGTCAGTGATGGGCGTGAGGAAGAGTGTGCAGGGAGGAGGGTCCCTCCTCCGGGCAGATGGGCGGCTGGCACGGAGAGCCTGGTGCTTCACGGACGCAGATCCGTGCTGGTTTGGATCCTTTTCCGACATATGTGATCAAGCTGTGGATGTGGATTTAGCTCCAGCCTCCTGGAAAAAAACGTGCAGAGAGTGCGTGCGCGTGAGGAGGRGGAGTTTGCATCATGTGTTCTGCTTTAGCTCTTCTGCTCATCAATTAATACACAAACGTGAAAATCCGTATCCAAAAGTGCCCACGCCTGAAGTCGCAAAAAAAGAGCGGCCGGAGTTACGGGATGCTGGTGGCTTGCACAGGCTTGTCCCCTCTTGTTCTGGTTCATGCAACTGTTCAGAAACTTGCTCCGTCCTTAAGCTGCTTGGCGAAAAATCCCTGGAGTGAGGTTGGGGAAATCTTAATTCTGGCTCCTACCTGGTTTGGAAGAGGAGCATCAGCCCCCACGAGCCCTGTGAGCACCACGCTGGCCACCTCTGCATGAGAGGGGCTGGGAGGATTGGGCACCACATTCCAAAACCAGCTCATAGGAACCCATTTCTTAACGTCTTTCTCTTCTTCCTTCCAGTCCCTCAAGTGCACACAAACTTTTAATGAACTTGAACTGTAATTGAAGCAGTTACAAGTTCGTAGTGCTTTTSCTTGATGCTTTGAATAGAGTGGTTAAGAGGATGGATCGATAAGGCATCTGAGAGCTTCTGCTAGGGAGGGATCTGTGGTACCCAGCAAATGAGCCAAAGACGTGCAGGAGAGGCAGCCTGAGCAGGAAGCAGCGTTACMGAGTCAAAACTCCGTCCCAGGGCATCGCATCAAATGAAACAGAGTTTGTATTTCTTCTTTTCAATAGGGAGTTCTTCCTCCTTCACCTCCCAGTGTGAATGTGGATGTATGAGTAATGAGCAGCAATGGGAAAGGAAATGCAGGCAAACCACACAACGATTTACTGGGGCTTTAGCAAAATATTATCATTCTTAATGTTTGTCGGCATGTGGCAATTTTCTTTGAACCAGGGATAGTTTGAATTCCTTCTTGCTTTGAAGACTTAATTTTCTCCCATAAAGATTAAGGGGGCTGTCCTGGATAGTTTTAGGATTGAGGCACACTCTTTGCTGAGCTCAGGCATGTTTTGGACCRTGTGTATTTTCCTTGCCACCTGCCAACGTTCACGTTTTCCCAAAGCCTAGAGGTCGTGGGCAAACCCTGAGCAAAGATGAAGGAGGAGGCTGGGATAAGGCTTGAAGGAAGCATGCCAGGGTGAAATATCCATCCCTCTGGTTAGCAGGGAAGCACATGGAGAACTACTTGACCAAACGTGAAGCAGGCATTCAAGCTAAAGCTGTACCAGTCCTTGCACAGCTCTTCCAAATGACTCTGTGCCCAKGTTTGTGCTCCAGAACGAGCGTCTGCAGAGGGTTAAGGAGAAAGAGATTGTTGGCTTCATTTCTGCACATTCCCTTTTCCTGACTTAACTTCCTTGGGAAGAAGAGTGCCCAGAAATGAACTGTCATAACCACCGCGTGACACTGCCAAGTGTCCAGCCCYGGTGTCTTCAAAATCATGACAGGTTTCCTCCTCTAAAGATGYGCTTTTGCCAAGCACAGCTTGTACCTTACTCAGACACCAGTTATGGGACTTGATACGGATGAAATTTAATGGCCCATGAAATAAAGGTCAGCAGAAAAAAGATTATTGAACGGTTTCTCCTGGCTTCAAGTGTATGAATCTGTGAAAGKTTGGCAATTCGTACCAACCGTCATGGTGTTTTTCATGGTACCCTTTGGTAATGGGATTAGGAAGTACCAATATTAGTTCAAATAAGCTGCTATAAAGGAGCTGGCATTTGGTCATTTCTAGCCCTGATTCAGTTGTGATTTGGGTCTGCGCTGGAGCCGGTAATCCAGCACAGCGAGAGCCGGTTGGAGCTGCAGGTACATTGCACATCCACGCTGGCTCCGGGAGGGATGCTGAGGAAGCTGAAGACGTGCAGGTTTATTYCTAATGAGAAGAAAGTCCTTTTTTGAAAATAGATTATTCTACCAAAAACTTTGGCAACGTTCTCATTTCTTAAAACAGAGGCCTCTTCATTTCACTTCTTCTGAAGCATCTGCTGTTGGAAGAGACGGCCCTTCGTGGAGCAGCATTCCTGAGGCATGAATTTTTCATGGGGCTGGTTCTGGGGCGATTACTCGTGGTTGAGTTTCCATGGCCAATCGCAGGGTTTTTGTGACTCTCAGCACTTCTTTGGTAATTTAAAATTTACTTGAAAAGGAAAATGAAGCAAACCCAACCTGCATGGGAGCCACGAAGGTCTTGCATTCTTACAAACACCATGATAAAAGTATACTRGTGCACAAGAATACTTTGATATATTTAAGAGAGCAACAGCAGGAAATATATACACATGTATATGTATAAATCTAGCATTTTGTGAAGTGTGTGGGAAGGAGAAATCTGGGAGTCAGCACATTTCTTACCGGCTATATTAAGTGCACCCAAGGGTGAATTTTATATTTGTTTGGATTTTTCTTCAGAACTACCCTCTATGGTGCTTTGGACTTACGGACATGAAAAATATCCATGAGCTTTATGAAGATTCAAGTCACAGAATTGCTGCCAAGACAGCGGCTCCCAGGAGCCGGCCCATCCCTCGCCTCCGAGCCACGGCCTGAATTTTCAAGACTGGAGCTCAGGGTTAGTGTGAGGTGTCATCTGACCACGACATCCACTCTGAAACATCCCCGGGGTTGGTTAGCACTGAAGTCTTCGATAAATATTTGAAATACGTTCAGCTCATTGACTGTATCACTCTTGCTAGAGACACAATTTCGCTAAAGTTCTTACGTGGAAGAAGTTTCTCAGCTCCATCTTTGCTCTCTAACCAGAATAACTGATCAACCAGGAATAAGAAAGACTAAATTCACTTCCCAAGCAAGTGCTCTGCCCTTCTTACTATGACRGTAGATGCTGTGAGTCTCTCCAGTTAGAATTATTGCACTTTTTAGGAATTATCAAGTGGTCGGTTTTTCAGGAATCTGATCTCCCAGCCTGAATAGCAAGGATTGGGCTTCAAAATGCAGAGGAAAGACCTGCATTATCTAGGAGAGACCTGCATTATCTAGGAGAGATCTGCATTATCTTTTCCTAGAGCAAGAAAATCAAATTGTCGTTTGCCTTTCCTCTCCTCCCTGATAAGACAGGAGGACATTTCCCTTGCAGCTCTAACCGCCTCTCTGCTCGAGATGCAGCTCTGCGTCCGTGGAGCTACTCCTGGTGGACAAGCCAGAGAAGTGCCAAGCCTCCAGAGGTGGGAAAATATCCAGGTTGGCTTCTTCAGACCAGCCCCRTGGTTGCTCATTTTCCAGGCTTTTTGCCACCACCTTAGCTGCTCGATGGCCTGGTCCAACCTTACCCAGGGTCCTTGTCCCCTCCCTGCATCACCCACCGTGTCCCAGCACAACCACCTGCCTGGCTTGCCTGGTCCATGCCGAGCTTGGAGATGTGACCCTGGGATCCTCCCGGCGTTTGCTCATTTCCTTCTCAGCTCTCTCCCTATTGCTTTTCAAATTAAGGTGCRCAGGAAACCAGAGCAGTTTCTGATCTCTCCTCCACCTAAAAAATTAGAACATCAAAACCAGTTTTACCAGCAATAAACGAGGCTACTTTGAAAAGTGCAGCAAAGGGATCTATCTGGAGTCAGTAAGACATTGTTAGGATCTCTTTGATCGGGAGCCTTAAATGAAAATTATCAAATGGCGCTTTAAAACATACACCCTTTTGTTTGATTAGCCTGCTGCAGATAACCTTTATTAAACCTGATCTAAAATTACAGCCATGCACTGGTGGTTCTTTGATGCCTTGGCTGTTTCATTTCCTGTTTATACTATGATACACGTTGCACTAGGAGATAAAGCACTTCTGAAGGATATTAAGACATGAAAGTCCCTTGGCTATTTGCTGGCACTGTTTTGATGTTTTCTTGCTCTCTAGAAATTAGCATATCCTTTTCAAAGAGTGCCTCTGATGAGAGTAATCCTTTGCCATGATGTATTTGCTAAAAGTCATAAATGATAGTATATTGTGTAAAGAAATGACACATAAAAGGGACGATGCTAGATTATTGATAATGAGGCAACTTGTGCAACTCTGCTTTTGGCTTTTATAAAACACATTTTTGACACCATAAATACATTGAGCTTATATTAATGAGGATTTAATACTTCTGAGATTTTAGAAACTTGCTTAGAACAACTTTTCAAAAGAAATTTTTTGGGGGGGCAAGTTTAATGTTTTCACTAATTTTGATAAGATAGTCTGTTAAGCACGTTTTGCTGCCTTCATAATGAGGAATGATGGAAGGGTTTTTAGCTTGGCTTTGCCAGAATTAAACCGTGCTGGAATATTTATTTTATTAATTTTTATAGTATCAATTGCCACAGAAACTAGGTGGCTTAATTATAGAAATTTGCAACAGCATGTTACCTTTCAAGAAAAAAGAACTTTAACGCACATAAAAGCGGAACATAAGGATCTGATATCTAGAAGGTGTAAATAAGTATTGCTTCATTAAAGCTTTGAAGTGACATTGATTTACGTCACCCAAAGCTCTGTCTGCTGTTGTCACTAACAAATGACCCGCGCGTTTTCACAGCAGAGCAAGCCGTGCCGAGACGACTTGGAAAATATGGACCAGGGTGTTGGGAGGAGAGGAGGATTAGGAGGAGCTTTGAGATCTTATCCAGCCTCTTTTCAAAGCGACTTTTCTCGCATTTTTTTCAAAGAGTTTTGGGAGGCATACTCTAAGTCAGACCCCTGTAAGCCCAATCCTGTAATTATACACAAATCATGATATTAGTGACCGAGTTTCATTTCCACAGGCACTCCTCCAGCACGTGCAGTGGCCACACGGGAGGCATCAAAGGAAGACCGAGAGATGGGCATTGCTGGGACCAAGTACTTTAGGGGCTTGAGTGTCCCCTGGATTCGTACTTTGCTCCACCACAGAGGCAGAGCACTAAATTTTATATTTTTCAAACCACGTCACTTAAGTCCCACACCTGAGGATGTGCATTACACACCTGAGCGCGAGGATCCTGGTAACCAAACGAGCAATCAGAACCCGCAGAGACTTTGAATACCTGAAACGGTCCTTCTAAAAATCCYGTCCTTTATCTCCATGTCTTTATGTGGAGTTGAGGGCTCACTTAAGATATCCCAGGTTGATAATCCTGCCCTAAGGAGCTGAAGAACTCATCTGATACCCTGTGAAAGCAATGGAGCAATTGACTGTGGGTGGCTGCTCCTGATGAGCCCTGGAGGCAACAGAGGTCACCGCCAACCGCACGGCACAGAGGTACAAACCCTGCTGTGACCAGAAATTTTCCCTTTTTTCCCCACTCTAACACAGATCATTTAGAGCTGCAGCCATGCTAATCAGCRCAGGGCACTACTCTTGTCTTCATCTCTTTGCAACTCAAAATCGTGGTAGGAACAGGATTTTTTTATTAGTTCAGGTAGACTGCAGAGGCAGATGAAGGGAGAAAGGAGCAATTGCAAAGGCAGAGACAAATTACAGCCGCGGTGATGAAAGGCCCCTTGGCTGCAGCGAGGCGAAGGAATGGCCAAGATGATTGCCAGTTAAGCAGGAGTTAAGCAAGTGTCTCCCCTTCCTCCCAGCTAGGTCTCCAGTGGAATTGTCTTCTCCTACCATTTCCCACATTGGAAACGTGTAGAGTGACAAAATTACTACTTTTTTTAACAACTGAAAAAAACCACAAACGGTTGACAACTCAAGAGAAAAAGACTTTTCAAAAATTGAAGGTTTTCTTCTATATCCTTATCAGAAAGTCTTTCAACTCCACTCCTGGAAAGCAAAGACATGAAGAAGGTGCCGGGGAAAGGATTTATGCGTGGGCACCTGCTGTTTTTTCCTGCAAGCTGTGCCAGGGAGCAGTTAGGATTTAGTCCATAAAGAAATGTTGATAATCAAGACTTCTTTCTGCAGGGCCTTTGCTCACTGGCCTACATGCCATCCCGTAACAGGATTTGCATGACTCCAGCCAGCTGCTTGGAGTCTATGTCCTATTATAGTGCTTTGCCATATGTCATCCAGTATTCACGGCAACAAGCATGACTCATAAGATCAGCTTACCCATATGTGAAGATTTCTGCAAATTTGGGGTGGTTTAACCCAAAGTAATGCATGCAAGGCTCACGCTGAGCTCATATTCCAACCAAAAACACAAAAGGGTGGGGAGTAAAGAAAAGCAACAAGCAGCACGCACGCTACGTCCCCCAAGCCAAGGGCCTGTGCTTCTCTTGGAGACCCTTGACAGATTCCTGACGTTGTCCTGGGAGCCTCCAGGTTCCAGCAGCCCCAGGCGGAGGATTCCCGCGCGCCTCTGGAATGTGGCTCCGTGCCTCCCGGCCAGCCCAAGGGGAGCGAGCCTGGACACTCCCTGCACTAACGGCTCCTTCCAGGTGCCTTAGAGCCCAGCCAGGCCGAGAGACACAGACCAAACGCTCCCGCCTGCCAGGGCGTCACCAGACCCGCGAGTCATTCGAGGATCACTTAGTGWTGTTCTCATCATGGAGCTTAACACCCGCAGGTGTCAAGGTAGAGGCACCTGCRAACGAGGCAGTGCGCAACCTTACGCTGCCGGGCAGCTAATGCTCACGGGTCTCTGCGTCCAGTTGGCCCGTGTTCGGTCTTGTTTTCTCCAGCAGCTTGGGTCGTGGCCACGAGGATGGGTTATCTGTAGGAYCGTGTTGCCGAGACTCCAGCATCCGGCGGGGTAACGCTCTGCTCTAAGTGCAGGCAACGTGGCTCGTGTGTACCTGAGACCAGCTGGGACAGCTCTACAGGGAAACCAAGGCAGCCGGGGCTTGGCACGGCAGGAACCAGGCTGCAGTTCCCAGTACGGATGGAGACAAGGAGCATTACCCACCAGACTGCAGCAGCAAGGAGCGTGCTGAGCATTCGTCCCACGGTCTTGCTGCGAGGATCACTCCATGCACCCAGGCAGCCCAAACTGGGAACCACTAGAGCGTCTACTACCAGATTCCCATCTCTGAGCCCTTAGCCTTGCATTTGATGGAGCGAGGAAGATGATGCCACATCCACTGCTGTCACTGGCAGCACCTTCTCAACCCATCAGCTACAGGGTGACTCCACCACAAAATACCAGCACTTGCTGTCCACCCAGAGGGTCTCTGCACCAGAGCTTTGGAGACCTTGGTTTTTCCTGAGTCTCTCATGCTCCTTTAGCTGCCCTTCAAGTGCCACTTTTGTGACCAGGGCTCCCTGTTGCCCACTTCCCTTGTGAGCTCTCAGCTTTCCCCTTTAAGCCCTGTCACCTCACACTCCTGTCTACTCACAGTTTGATTTTCCTCCTCCAGGCTGATAATCCACAGGTCACTCAGCCAGTCTCGCACTCCTGGTCTCGTGCTGTGTGTCCCACTGCCAATTGCATCTCTGTATGACAAAACTCCTCCTTTCTTCCATCAGYAAATTCCTCCATCCTCCCCATCCTACTGGTGCATAACTTCACTGAAATTTCTCTTGTCTTTCTCAACATAAAAGCAACCCATTTGAGCACTGCTAGTTTAACCTCCACCCCGACAGCCGCTCAGGAGGTTCTTAAGCAGCAGCAAACTCTCCCCAAGCAACAGGGACCGCAGCATCGCCGCAGCTCGGGTGTCCAGGTGGGGACATCTGCTCACCTGCACCTCACCACTCGCTGCGGCTCCTCCCGGCGCAGGGCAGCGCTTCCCAGCCGCTCCGGAGCCAGGCCCGTCACCGGTGAGCGCATCCCCGGAGCTGCAATCCCTCGAGGTTCCTCCCCTCCGAGCTCACCCACCGCTCACTTGGTCCATCTCGCAAGCCTGGAGCATTCCTGCTGGTTAATAATGATCTCAGAGGTGCTAAGCTGATAATCACCTACCTTGGCTACTCGGTGCACTTGGTCGGGCACATGGGTAATGAAAACCCAGAGTGCAAAGATATCCCCTTCCCAAGGTAATGGAAAACCGGGGCGAAGATTGATGTTGGAAACGAGATAGGCGGCCTGAGGAGGCAAATGAAAAGGAGCAGCATCTGGTTCCGTTTTTCCTCGTGAAATTATCTCACACTGCCCAAGCAGTACCTTCTCTGAAGTACATAAACGCTGAAGACGCACACACATGGTTGTTATCAAATGRTATTGTGCAAAATTAAATTGGCTACTTTATGGTGAAATGGAGAAGGAAAGCAGGCATTTCAAACACATGCGTGTCTCTCAGCGAGGTCTGGAAGCGATCACGACGCGAGGATGGCTACTTTAAAATATCTACAAATAGTTAGGGCCATTCTGCGAGATGAATAAGCTGGGCCTGAATTTAATAAAGTTATCAAGGCCATAAGAATACAGGGGCCAGAGCCTGAAACTAATAAGTGCTTTGGTGAGCMTGAGATAGTTCATGTGTGCGGAGCATTCCTCCCGAGCTGACTCGCCAAGGTRCAACCCCGTGTCTGAAGCCACCGACCTCACCAAGCCGTGCTGAACCTCTGCCCATGGATGGGCCTCAGCTCGCCCATGACCTGGGGACATGCCACACGCTGAGGGCTGGTCACCAGCTTGCAACCTCCRCCACCAAAGAGCCCCGGCCAGGTCCTACATAGCGTGCACGTGTTGGTATCAGTGCAACAGGTCTTTGTGGTTGAAGAGAAGAACCAAAAAAAGAATAAAGCCCCAACCCCTTCCCCAGAAATGAGGTTGTTTCAAGTTTTCTCTAATGTTTTTCACTGACAGCTTCAGAATGGGTTGGTCAGGGCTCCAGCCTGGCCGTCCTACCTGTCATGGGAACCTCTGGCACCTGCTAGTGCCCAAAGCCAGGCAGGACACAGGTGCCATGGGACAGTGGCAAACACCACAGAGTAGGAAAATTTCACTGAAGAGGAAGTTTTCCCCTTGTGCCAAGTCCCATCCCTCTGATTTTTTTTTTCCCTAATTCAGAAGAACATTTTAGATATGAAAACTCCCCTTGCACACAAAATTCTCATGATCATGCATCTCCAAGGACAAGTGCCCAGGTTTTCCAGCCTCCTTGAAGCAGAGCAGGAAGGAGCTCTTGGCTTTCCCGAATCCCTGGCCAGAGCTCTGCTCACCACGAGGCTCTCGCRTGGTTAAACCCACCTTTCCCACCGAGCTGCAAACCCAGGCAAAGGGCACACCRAGAACCTGGCGTGCTCCAGGAAGACTCTTCTCTCTTTCTTCCCTTCTCTCTCTTTTCTCCCTTCCTAATTTYGGATTCAGAGAGAGAGCAGTACAAAAGCAGTGCTGAGGCTGGCTTTAGGGAATGCAATTCTCATTCCTTTGAAAATTCTTGTTCTGCCGGTTTGGAGTTTTGTTCAGCGTTTCGCTTCACAGTCGGTATCATGGGGCTGAACTTTCTCAAGATGTTGACTGTGCGCAAAGCAGGAAAAAATATTAAAAAAAATAAAAAAAGGAGCAGATTTCCTCAAACTTAGCTTTACCTGGGGAACGATTTGCTTCCCAAGATCCTGATCGGAAACTGCTTCTTCCCCCTTTTTGCCCACAGCCTCTGGCATAGGCAGGATGGACTGCAAATCTCCTGGATTAGTGGGGTAACTGGATACAGAGCCAGAAAGGAGATCCCATTTTGGGGATCAGGGTAGCTGAGTGCAGCTAAACTTCTAGAAACACTCTGAGGTTGGTCCTGATGCGATCAACCTTCAAACTCACCACTGCAGCTCTGTGACAATGGGAGAGCAGCCACAGAGGCGTCCTTGGGAGGGAACGGGCACCGGGAGCGCGTTCAAACCGCCTTGGGAAACGCAGCTCGGAGCCCCAACTTTCAATGGAAACGCAGCAAAGGCAAACTCCAAAAGCAAAGCACAAGCTTTTCTCCCAGATTGCCTTTCCCTTTCACGGCACAAATTAGAGAATACAAACTTAGTGGAATTGYAGGCATCTAAGAATAGCTTTGATTTTCCTAAACATTTACAATTCTGTTTTATGTACATCGTCAGAAAAAGAGCAAGGAAATACAAAATGTAAATCTTTAAATGAACCTGAATACCGAGGAGACTTTACATATCTACTTGCAACAAATGGGATGTTGCAGCTAAATCTCAAACAGGGGAATCAGAGAGTCTCAATAGCCGTGGATGCACAGAACATAATCAGACACGGGACATCTTGTACAGGATCCTCCTTTCCCCTCCCTCTCTGGGTAAGGAAACTGCTGYGACTTCTTACAGATTGCAATGCCTGCCATTCCGTTTGGTTTCAGGGCTGCCAGAGCAGGAATCCCATCTCCATTTCAGAGAAGAGTAACAACGTGCTGATTGAGATGCCAGAATTGGACCTGCTGCCCCTGCAGGTGGGCTGAAGGTCTCTGCTCTTGGATGCAAAGTCTAACGTTCCCTTTAAGCAGCTATTAGTGATGCAAGTCGCTAAAGTTTGATGACTGCAGAAGCCAAGGATCTGAAACCACTTCCAGACTTGGAAGACGCACAAGAATTCTGGAGAACTCGTTGGGAATCTTTGATAAAATGTAGCATTTGCAATGTGGATATTGTCCTCTGTTATACGGCAACGGTGAGAGAAAGTCAAACTTGGGAGAAGACATTAGCTCTTTCCTCAGCAGGACAGCCCAGATAGAGCAGAAAGCATTAAAAAAGCAATTTACAAAACACAATGCTCAGGAAGCACCTAATTTTACTACCAGCTGGGTGTTAAATTAATTGCACGGAAGCTGAAAGCCACACGCGATGGAAAAGTCAGGCTTGAAAGCGTAGGGACGTTTCTCAGGGCAATTCYGCTTCCCGGCTGAAAGCAGCATCTCCGTGTCGTGGAAGGAGGCAGCTGACCAGCAGAMGGACCCGGTGATTCCCTCCTCTCTGCAGACCCAGGAGACTTATCTGGGGGAAGTTTGGGAACACCGCAGCGGCCGATAGGCAGAACTGCTCCCGTCCTCCCCGTAGGTAAACTGAGGTCAGCGAGGCTTTCCGCCTTGCCCAAGGTCATACATTAAGTTAGTGGCAGAGCCAGAAACAAGACCTAAAGGGCCTCGCTTCCTTTCACCGCCGCGRCGTTTTCGGTTGCAGATGCTGAAACAGGCCCGTTGCTCSMAGRGRGSYMATKRSCYCYCTKSAAAACTTGCATCAGCCTCRGGAGAGATCAAATAGCCCCGTGGCGAAGAGGCAGCGAAGAACAGCTGCTCGCGAGCTGCTTTTGGGGCTGCARTTCTTCAGTAGCATCATGCCTGGTTCCCACTGAACACTCTCTTAATTTAGATTAATGGATCCATYCTGCAAAGCAAAAACTTTCACTTACAGATAAGCAAGTTCTGTACTYGTTCAAAACAGCCAGAAATGCTATTTATCCCAAATTTACAGCTCCAAGCTAGCAGCATTTAAGGCCCCTCCTTGCCTACTCCTTTCCTTTCTTTTCGGTCAGAATCTCATTCTGSAAATACCCCAGATTGTAATAGTTTTACTGTATTACTTGGCTTTGTTCATCTCCTGATGAAGTGCCAGCCCTGAAGTACTGCCAGATGCTGGTAGGCATCCTATAGCACTGCAGAAAACTGCAGCAGGATGATTTATTGCTCAAGGCAGAGCAGGAGAGTTGAGAACAGCCAGCAGGTCTCTGCCTGGAGGGCAACCAGAGTCCAGAGACACTAAAATGCAGGGAAGAAGCTGAGCTCAGGTTGGACCTGCTCTGGCCACGGAGCTGAGTGATCTAAATCCCATGAGGACCCAGCCATTTTGGTGCACACAGCTTATTTTTGGGGTGACGCTCTGAGATTATGCAGATTCTCCAGCAATTCCATCAYGGGGCAGCAGCATGGCCCAGGACCAGGGACAATCTGGTGGGCGCTACTCCTTCGGACAGCAATTTCCTCCCAAGCCAAAGTCCTAACTAAGACTAGCTCGATTCTCAGGCCCAGCTCCACCACCAAGACCTGAGGCTTGATGAACGTTTTAAGTAACTTGGCCCCAATCCCAAGTTCATAGCGTAACACGAACCCAAGCGCTTTCATGTGGTCTGAGGTTTTGTAAAGAAAGGTTCATTTGGCTCTGCAGTTTGCTTTGGGTTTGGCTGTTCCTCCTGGGTCACTTCAGCCTGATGCAGGACGGGCCCCGGCTCTGCCTTCGGTTGTGACGGTGGGTGAGAAATCTGTGTTTGTCATCAACAAATTGTGGGGAGGCAAGAAAATAGCAGCCTATTGACAGCAGGAATTCTTGGCATTGCTTGCAGCAATTTTTTTCCGTGCCTTTCCTGAAGCTAAACCCCGCGACCACTTTCTGCAACAAGGGTGTTGTAAAAGGCAGGTCGCCTTGCACGGAGTTTGAACCTATTTCATCAGTCTACCCCTACCTTGCTCCTTGATGAGGTTATGATCCAATGCGTTATTTCTTCCCAAATCTCCCCGCTAGAGTTCGCTCCCCTTACCTTCCTTTGCAGCGATTTAGGTGCCACATTTTAGTAAGGAAGAAAGGACGTTTTTCCTGGGAACTCATGATGGACAGCCACGGAAAGGGGGCTCCCGGCAAGGGGGGTCCTTGGGGGCACTCCTGCGAGTCACCATAGCAGCGTCCCAGCTTGCTGACCAGTAATTGGCTTGGTTGAAGTCCGGCTCAGCAGCCCAGACTACAAAGGAAGRCATTTTTGAGGAACTTCTCTCTCGCAGCATAGAGAAGAAGCCTTTCTAGGCAGATCGCTTAAGTCCCTCCTGTGATCTCACACAGCAGAGCTAAAAAGTAGATTAAGAAAAGTAATAATCTAAAGGGGGGGAGAAAAAACACGGTGCTTTGCTCATTTATTTTATATATTAAGGAGAACACTGACCTTTGAGATCTCTTTCTTTTTCCCCTAGTATTCATGGTGATGAATAGAACGTATTCTGACTTTAAATGAAACAGAGCACTTTGAAAAGACAGAAAATTAGCAACATATGGGCCAAAGGACCCAAAGAGATGAGAAAAAAGGAGGAGGGGAGGGAAYGGCTGAAGGAGAGTTTCAGATGTCGCTGTGATCTTGGGGCCGAATATTTTAATGTTGCTGTTATTAGCGGAGGTCAGGGCCCCCATGGACATCCCCCCTGCATCCCAGGCCTCTCTGAGCACGATGCAAAGCAGATACCGCCCGCCCGTCGCCGCAGATGCTCCCTGCCCSAGCGGACCGGCTGACGCCACCGAGGGAAAGGACAGCGGAATTTCACAAACAAGGATATCTTTCCCTGCCGTATTTCCCCACTGCTATGAGCTCGAGATGTTCGATAGCACAAGATACAATCTCKCTTGCCAGACTTCATGGCAGCCCCCAATTCCTTTGATTGCGGTGGCACGACCCCGCTTTCGCAGGGAGGCAGAGGAGCAGAATGAGGCTCTTTGGTGCTGATGTCCAGCTTCATCTCTGCTCTGCCCAAGCCCCTCAAAAGCCACCAGGCAAAATGACTTGCCCTGGGTTTCCCTGATCACCTGCCCAGCACACAACAACCTCRAGGTCTCTGCAAGTTTCTCCAAAAAGCAGTTCAAATTTGCCTCAAAACTGCAAAAGTTGTTCTCCTCGATGGCCATCACCAGCACTCAGGGCTGCTTTTCCAACAGCCAAACACCCCCTTATCCTGGCTCCGAGTCAGGAACCCTGGGGAAGCACCAGCCACTAGTCCACAGCGCACCTGYAACCTGCAGCAGATGCTTTTCCTCAGGCACATCCTTGCACTGGYACATTCACGGTCTTATTTTTATGAAATCAATTTAGTTTCAATAAAAGAATCATATTACCATTGATATTGCTATTGCAACATTTCTTTAACACGCTCTCTCTGGGGAGAGAGGGGGAATTTCCTTGGGTTTTGCTCTAAATTATACCTGTTCAACCATTGCTGATGGGAAGGGAGGTGTCCTCGGTAAGGGCTAGGTGGTTAAAATCAGTTTATCCCATAGATAAGCACCAGTTAGACCGGGAATTTTCCTCCAATCAGTAATCAGCTAAGGCAGGAGTCAAAGCATCCAGCTATTCACAGCTAACTTTGTGTAATCACATCTTATTAATTGAGCCAATATTCTTGATCAAATTCACAAGTACCCCAATCTTAACTAAGGTGCCACCCAACCAGAGCACAAAAMCTTGGAGTCGAGACCCTGAGTTTCACCAGTAACCATTTTGCAGCGCGTATGGGTAGAAACGCCGCGTGCTGATATGAAATAGCTCCAACCGAGGGGCAATTAGAGCAGATGAAACGGACCCGGCCGCTGCTGCCGGGCACTAGGAAGTGCCACACTTACACACTGTGCAGCTAGCTCCGAGACACAAAGCGTTGGGGTTTCCTTTTTTCTCAAGCAAACCCAAATCTGGGTAAAATTAACATTCTCTCCTGCTCATATATTTAGTCCAGATCCAACCCTGCTTATTTTTTCCATTCTGATTCTGCCATTTTAACTCATTCATCTCTCACTCAACAAAAGAAGGAAAGCAGCTCTCGGCTGTTGCACAAGCATGAAGATTGCCCTGTGCTCCCTGCAGCACCAGTAGGTCCATGAATCCTCTGCACATCCTGCAGGATATATTGCATGACYGTACTTGGATATTTGCACAGACCTGTTACCACTTGGCTTTTCCCCYGCCACGTCCTGGGCTGCCTAGTTAGAAGCAACTCTAGGGCTTTGCATTTGCATAAGATGCAAAAGCATTTTGCAAATACTGCGGCCTTGTCCCAGAGCAGAACACACTTCAATCAGCAGYGCTAAAAGCAACGAAGGGCATAGAGAAGCTTGCAACAGAAGTCCTCTATCCTCCAACTCTTGCAGTAACAGCGTAAATCCCTTTTGGCATCAGCTGTGACCCAGTTTGAGGAGGGACAGAGGGATGTTACAGTCTTTGGCTTTTCTCTAGGGCTGCAAGATTGTTAGAACTCTTGGATTATGGAAATCCAGTCGCAACTGGGCTCTCTGAGCGATGCCTCATCTCGGGCATTTCTCAGAGAGGAAGCCCAACTCATAGGATGTGGCCTAAAATGAAGTCTCCAGACCTAGAAAAGGCTGTTCAAACTTTCGGGAAGCTTTGACCCTACTCTCACATGCTTTGGTAGGCCAGGCCACACAAGTGCCAGATTGCAGCCCGACCAGCGACATCCAATACCAAGAGGCTTAATTCCTTATTGCCAGCAGCGCAGGAAGCAAAGGAGCTGCTCCCGACTCTTCCCGCGGAGCAGCTTCCCTAACCCCATGCAGCAGGTTTGCAGGCAACAGCCTCGACTTTCCTCTCGGGCACAGATACACAATTAGACCGCCGCTATTGTCCCTCAGCCTGTTCTTCACTGGTTGCTCCCCAGCCTGTTAGGTCTTGCCTTGAAGACCAGAAGGGCTTTGGGTGAGCCAGTGCCCAAGCCCAATGGTGCCCTCATCTGGCTGAGGCTCCCGAGTGATACATATTTGTTGCAAACATCCCTCCTCATCATCAGATTGGCAGCAATAACAACACACACAAAACATGAGATGCTTCTGGCCAGCACCATGGCCAAGCTGGGCTTGTCCCACCAAATCACTTCTTCACCTGGGCAGTTGGCTGATTTCTGCTTTGCTACCAACTTGCCCTATGACTGTTTTGTGCTGTCCTAAAAGCAAAGACCTCAAATAATCATTTTAGGGCAAGATAAATTTTGCCCCTTTACCCCCTTATGAGCATCTCAAGGAACCAGCTCCTCAAAAGCAGGACTGCCAGGTGCTACCACCCCGTGACGGGCTCAGCACTGGGTGCTGACAGCTGCTCGTTATGGTTCCAAAGTGACATCATTAGTGTGTTTTTTTCCAACTGGATCTTTCAAAATCCACCATTGTGGCTCCTGCCACTGGTTTTGCTTGAAGAGATAAGACTGGGTTTTGGCCAAGGGCCAGCTCAACTGTTGACAAAGTCCTACAGTTCAGTGCCGAGCTGCAGGATTCTCCTTCCAGCATAAAGGGTCCTTTTTAGTTTATAGACACAAATACAGGAATAAAGGCATATTTCATGCGTGATGTCTAAGTGTATCAATCAGATAACTGAAACTGGTGTGCGTGTGGAGAAACGCCTGACGTAATACAACTTGTACGGAGAAGAAAGGCGCTTTCATTAGCCCTGTGCACAGAATGTCATCTGTACGCTAACAAGTGCTCCAGCAAGAACTTGAGAAAACAAATGAAGCCATCATTTCAAACACTCGGCAGCCTCCTGAATTACAAGAACGAGCCAGCACAGAGCAATCGCGGATAGGAAGACGGTCYCAGATCCCACAAGTTTTTTTAAAAAAGACTAGAAAGGGCAAAGCAGGTATTTGTAAATTATGCTGATAAATCCAGTCCTCACGCTAGAGGCCTCTTTTCTGGATGAAGGAGGAAGTCATTGTTTGCTATATTCTATAAAAAAATAAGATCCTGTGGTTTGCAATGTGCCACAATCCTCATGCAAATAGTCCTCTGTAGTARGAGTACAGAAGTGACTTGCTGGCTCCTGCCAGGATTAAGAATCTCCTGTTTTCAGATCTTACGTCCTGTTGAGACTTCCAGCTCATCTGTAACACGARGAGCGACTCTTCCATCGTGTCCTTGGAGCCCAGAGAACATGCTGTAATTGAAATGCATCGTGGCACCCTCGCACAAACGCCCGCAGTGGATTCACATTACRAAATCCAATTCCTGATGCACTTTTAAATGCTCCAAAGGCTGCTAAGTTTGGATTTAATAAAAAAGCACTACATAAAAATTGTGACTCTTCTCTATTGCAGCTATTTCAACTCAGTAAACTGCTGGCAGCTGCAAATAGAAAGGGATGAGCCTATAAGGTAAYTAGTCAGAACTTCAGAGCTAATGAAATAAATGGGAGTAATGGAAGATTCTCCTCCAGACAAGTGGTCATCCTTAGGGAAGGCTGCAACTTAGGCTTAGAAARCAGAGCTCTGGCCGTGAAACAACATCCTTGTTGTTCTTGGTGCTGGACCATGCTTGCAATTGAGGYGAGCCAAGCCCCAGGATAAACCCAGTTGGGAAAGGGTTAAATTCCAAAGAATAGTACAAAAAATAACAGCACTCTCTTAATGACAACTTCACAACAGCAAAGCCTAGGAGTGACCTTAGTGATTAAAAAGATATTCTGAGGAGGAATAAAATCACTTTCAACAACTCTATCCAGCACATGGAYGATATCTCAGTGACTTCCATGCCATTGAGGGGGAATCCATGGCTCCCTCCCAGCCATTCCAACGTGTTGTCCTAGGACCTGAGCACGGCCTGAGTCAGCATTGCCTGGTGCCATCATCAACCATCACCTCACCCTTGGGCTCTGCTTTTGATCAATGGCACTGCAAAGAACCAAGATCTCGCCAAGATCCTCCTGCATAAAGATCCAGCCCAAACGCCCTGTGCTATTTATAAATACCCCAAATCACATAACGATGGAACAGGCTCTCCAAGAGCAACGACGGGCGGGCACTGCTGCCACTCGCGCTTGGATCGTCCCCGTTGCCCCTGAGCGGGGCCCTGCTGCCCTCAGCCTTTTCCATGTGATCCCCCATGCAAACAGGACCCCCAGCAAGCCCCCGGGTCTGCAGAGCAGCACAAGCAGAGGGGACCCTGCCCACATCAAAGAGCCACGGCCACAATTACACAGAGCTGATTTTATCCCRATAAGAACAYGGACTTCRCCATTCCATCCGGGTCCATATTTTCACATCTAAGTTTTGTTTATTTAAAGATCCTCAAATTGTTATTATTATTTTTTTTWAAAAAGATACTGGCAATTTCTTTTCCAGGGATACATGTTCATTAGAGATAAGGTGATTAAAAAAATCATTTTATACTGCTAATTGTAAGCAGAAAACAATAAGCTCCCCATGAAAAATGCACAAATAATGCACCACAGAGTCCTCTAAAGCTAGAAGTTCAATAATTGCTTTTTTTGATAAAAATGTTTTCAACTTCTTAATACTATTTTTATAGCTAGACATCTAGCTGGCAGACAATGGGCTGCAAACCCRCATTCCCTGCATGCTTTAGACAAATAACGCACTCCCCATTGAAAGCAATGGRAGAATCGTTCCTGCCTTGTGGGTATTATATTTTTAATCTGCCAATAAGTTTGGGTTTTCTTTCATTTTTTAGTTTTACATAAAGTAATTCCAAACTGTAAGCCACGACTGACCTAACTACTTATTAAAAATGCTAATATGCTTTTGTGCTTTGATGTCTAGTGAACAATAAAAGGGAGAGAGTTACTCTGGGACACTGTAATCCTTTATTTGTCACTAAGTTATGACACCCAGCAGAGCTGTGTGACAGTCCAAATCAATCATCCCCCGTGCACTGCAGGCCTTCGCTGCCTCCTGCAGAGTCTATGCAGTTTAATTAGCTTTTTTTCACACTAGCATAATGTACATCTGCAGCTTCAGCAAGAAAAAGAAATGGAGGATAGTTCACTGGGATACGGTGCCTTAAAAAAAARKT
>PTEX01000049.1:3717449-3789751 GCA_003342815.1 Eudromia elegans
AAAAAAAAGTCTGAAAGAAGAAACATCACAATCCTTTGTASTTTACTTCAGAGGAGTTTGTGGTAGAATCTACAGGACTGGGTACTCTATATTGTTAAATGTAGATTTTTTTTTTTAACCTAATAAAGGCCTTTTCAGCTAAAATCTCAGATGGCATTTAAAGCCTTGTTCTTTTCTAATGGTCYCTATCTTTTATACCTTTTTCTTGCGGTTGATCATGCAGCAGCTCATTATCCGGCCCTCTTCCCCTCCCCACAGTGGACTGATACAATAGGACTTTCAAGGCGATATTTGCCGATTAGAAGCCACGGCCCCCGGCTCCGGCGGGTGGAAAATAGGGTAGCTCCCCAGACGTCACTTAATGAAACCGCGCTCGCTTGCAGCGGACAAAGGCCGTGGCCGTCGCCCACCCGGTYCTCAGACAAGCCGGTTGTGTCCTCCCAAGATGATGCTCCTGGCTTTACGTGCTATGATGCAACGGTGCATTCAAGCAAATAAAAAGAGACCRTATTTTAAAGAGTAAGGTCCTTTTTGCAGTCATTCCAGCTGATGTGATAGGCCTGGTTAAGTTGGTGGAGCGGGTTAGTGGGGTCTGGTTCTTGTTTAGCCTYGCGAGCGCAGTGGTTCCTCGCGCTCTTCCTCCGAGCGGGAGCACAAACCTGCAGAACACGGCAGCTCCTCTGTTCTAATGATGGATTGCGTTGCTGGAGGCTGGTCACCCCTCCTATCCTCCCAGCAGGGAGCTGCATCTAAGGAGATGAAGGGTTGGGTTCAAAYGGGAACATTGAGCAGGAGCAACCACTTCCCACTCCCTGGTTCCCAGGAGACACGTCCAAGAGGAAGTGCCTACAACAGCACTGGCCAAGGTGCAGATCATTCCAAAGGATGGAGAGTGGTCCCAAACGTTTATCAAAGCCTTCATTTTTAAGCAGAACTACCCTCAAATAACACAGCGATTTAAGACCTGCTAGGACTACCTCCATTCACCATCATTGCCCTAATGCTCAAAACACCAACCTGATTCCTCRGGTCTTAGGACTAATTTAGTACAAGAGCAGTGGTCAGACCTATTGTGAAATCCCCATACCTTYAATTTCCCTTTGAGCAGCACCTCTTTCTAATCCTCCAGTGCAAAAATACTTTATCCTCTTGTGGGAATTACATGTATTTCTCAGTTCAAAGGGGTATAAAATATAAATGTACTTCTGTACAATTCAGCATTAATAAGAATAAATAGTTGGTGTACAGTGCCTTTTCATCTTCAGATTTCAAGTTGCTTAAGCATTTAGAGACGACCRTTGGCATTTCTCACTGTGATTCTTGTTGGGCTAATGCTATTATTGAAAATACTTTTATCCTGGGCCTTGGCTGAGGTAATTCCTTTGAAAAATCCTATTCCACACTTGCACTAGCACTTCTTCAGTGTTTTTTCTCCTTTTAAAATAGATAATTCATTAAGACCGAAATACAGTTTCAATGTAATTCCAGCTTCATCCTTGGGATTTGGTAGATGCAGGCAGTGGGCTTCTTGTTCAAAGTTCTGCCTTTTGGGATAACCACCCAATGGAGCACATCCAGRGATGACATTCGCCTTTGGGAAGACCTGCACACGAGCAGGAAACCTTGCCTCCTGAAGAAAGATGACCACGGGAGCAAGAACATGGTGTTCTCCAATGGAATGCAACCAGAAAGCAGCACCTGGACCTCTGCTCTTTCTCCACATAGCAAACATCCTCTGCTGATCCTTCCTTAGCCAGCACCTTTCTCCCAGCCTCCGCACCCACGCAACTGCATCCCGGTTCCTCTGCCATGAGAGCACCGCGGGCGTTTGCTTTTTATTTCCACCTCCTTCCTTCCTTCCTGGCCAGAGGACAAGCCTCACCTCTCTCAAAACAGGTTCCAGGACAGGTATTGCAGGGAGCTGAGGAGCACCACTTGCTCAGAGGAGAGGAAGGAACRGCAGATGAAGCCTCACTCCTTCCCCTCTCCTTACGTGCTGCTAAGGGGAAGCTGTGGARGAGGAGGAGGAGATCTTGATTCATCTTTATGAGGCACTTCTGAGACTGGAGAATGATTTTTTTCCCCCTTGTAATTCAGTATCTGGCACATTAAAATAGTGCCCAGACAAGTAACAAAATCATTTGTGAGCTGCCTGACACCCTGCCTGGTGCAGCAAAGCCCTGGCTTTGGGGAAGAACAAGCTGAAAGAGGTTGCAAAGGTGGGTCTGGGGACAGGCCAAAGTGCTCAGTTCCCCACTGAGAAAATCAAGGAGGCAGCAAGGGGCAGCAAGGTGAGCACTGCGAGACAGTGATGATGAGCTGCAGCGTTTTCCCTCTTACGTGCTCCATTGTCCCCCYCAGGGAGATCCAAAATTGAGTGTTTTGCACACTGGGGCTCTGCAAACACAGCCCATATTCTCTCTGCTGCTCTGCTTCTGCTTGAGGTTATTTCTCTTGCAGTGGATGCAGTCAAAGGCTTGTCCAGATGCTCCAGCACAGAGTCTGGTAGAAAACCACCCATCCAGGTGGTTTCAATCTGCTGGGTTTCCCCTCAAGTGCCTAAGGTGCTGGCACAGTTCAGCTCTGCCAGCTCTGCAAGGGCAGGGAGAGTAYGGATTGAAGGGGAATGGAGGTACCACATCATCCTCAACCACCCCAGCGAGACTTGCTGGGATTCGTCTGCCAGACCCCCTAGCCAGACAGAAAAGGGTCATTCAGACATGTCCCCATGGCCAGGTGGTGGCCTCCAGCAAAGCCAAGACCTGCTGATCCGGTGGGGATGCACCAGAGGGGTCCCACCCCGCTCTGATTTTGTAGCTTCCAGTCTGCTGACACTGGAAAGGCATCAGAGAAGATAGGAGGGTGCTTATGCAAAGACTTCTATCAATGGGGAGGCCCGTCTTCAAAGCTTTGATTTTACCAGGTGCTGGCATCCCTTCTGAGAGCAAGCATTGCTTGGGGGGATTCCWTCTCAAAGTCTTCACATCACAGGAAGGGGAGTCCTGCTTTGAAGATTCTCACCAGCAATGGGCCAAACCTCCTATTTGCATTTCATTTTTGGCTGCACAAAGCTTGCTCATTGGCACCAGCCAAGCGTTTTGCAATCTTCTTAAAGCAACGAGGCACAGTGTGTGCTGACACAGCTCAGCTTCAAGACATGAACGTGTGCATCCAACTGAGAAAGTCACCAACAGTTTAGGCAGGTGTGGATGGGCGAGTTAGAGTTGGAACAAAGTCGTGGTGCACTTGGAGTATGCCTCAAGTTGCAACACGTAAACTCTCATGTTAAATTACGGCATGTTCTTCCAGAGATTGTAGCTGGCAGTGGATCTCATTCCTAAAATGAAACCATGGATAGAATTTAAGGCTGCATTTATGTTAAGGYTACCTCCTTTGAGTGGCTTTGCTGCTGATCCTGTGAACCAGTGCCACACTGGAGACGGGCAGAGTTTCCACTGGATCCTCAGCATTTCCAGTGGGACCTGCCCAGTCAGAGAGTAGCATCCTACTGTATGTCAGAAGTACAAAAGGAATTGCCAGAGGCCACTTAATCTCGTTTTTAACTTCAGCTTTGTCCAACTAAGAGTTTCTTTAATTTCCTAAAGGTTCCTAGAATATAGGGCAGTGCTAACAATCAAAGCACCCAAGACTTCTGGCTCAGACACTGTCTTTGACCTTTCTGCAGCTCATTTTCTCCATGTTGCTTATTTTGGAGCAGTATTGTAGAGCTTTCCCCTCTAGTGTCTGAGGAGTTTGGAACGCATTTAAGGAATCAAGGTCATTAGACATTACCTTTCCTGTTGCAAGCCCTTRCATGATGCACAGGGGATTATTAGGCCCTTTGGTGTAAACAAACCTAAGAGATGTTCTTTGCAGTGTTTGTAACCAGAACAAAGCTCTCTGCATTGTTAAACCTCTAACATGAGACACTCAGGGAGAGCCTATTTGGCATGCATAATGCAAGAATAGTTCCTGAATAATCCAAGACAGAGGACCTATGGTTTGGAAAGTACAAAGGTGGGAATGCTGACTTCCTTTCTTATGAATATCCTCAGAYTCCCCAAGTCTTAATTTGACTGGTAGAAAGAAGCTTCAGCTGCTCTTCATCCCTGCTCTGCTCTCTGCCCAAACAGGACCAGCACTTTAAGAAGCAACCAATGTCACCGCATGTTCAGAAGCTCCTTGTGCACTTGGTGATCCTCTGGTGCCCAGAAGCAGGTGGATATAAAAYAGGGGTTCCCAGGAAGATGGAGATTTACACAGCATCTTTAACACATCAGGAAACTGCTTTGAACTGCATGCAACTTGGGTCCTGCTCCAGAACAGACTTTTTGAGTTAGCCCAGGCTCTGAGCCAAGGACTGGTTCAGGTCAGCACACTCGGCAAGGGGGCTGGAGTGGGATCAGCTTCCCATGGAACAACCAGGAAGACGGTTCCTCTGAAGATCCCCATGCACAGCTGCTGTACCAGGAGGGTTTTAGGAACTTTCTAGCCCTATTGGGCGGCCTCGTGTCTCCTGCCAGAACAGGTTGCAAGCAGCAAAGAGATGCAAAGCAAAGCTCACTCTGCCCTATTGTGTCTTTTTAAAGAAAAATATTAACCTTAATATTAATATTATTAATATTAGCTTAAGATTATTAATATTAGCTCCTAAGGATAGTCGTGCTCTGTGGAACACTCCAGGAGGCTGSTGGTAGGCACAGGACTGCACGGGAGGTGGGATGTGGCTGGCAAGCAGTTTGCAGAGCACRCTGCCTTCCCCATCRCRCACRTGGCAATCAAAGCRCTGCACTCAAAGKCTYGAGGTTTTACCTGGTGGGTCCAAARGGGCAGGAATGCTGCTTTTTTGTTTAACTGCTGGCCCATTTGTTGACTTGGAGGCACCCACTCCTTCGTCACGGCAGCAGCCGCGAAGTCACATATCACTTTAATGAGCATCCCTTCAATAACCATTGCCCTGATTTTTGATACCTGGAGAGAAGATGCACCAGCTAGGGAAGAATTTATCAAAAACRCGCCACTGACTAGACATCAGAGGGAACCTCAAAGGGACAGTGAACTAGAACAAAGAACAAAAACATTTACAGAAGTGCTACGCCAAAAAAAGGGAGAGGGAGAAAACTCCACTAACAACAGTAACAAGGTCAGCTCTAAAACCAGAATTAAAAGGCACTGCYGAGGAAAAGACGATGACTCAAAAAAGCACCAAGAGCTAAGAACACAGCTTGCCAATCAGATCTATACAGATTCCCCTTGATATCTTCCCGCTAACAGGCTTTCCTGCAGGACAAGTAAAAAGTTTAAGCGACTGCCCTGGGAAGATGGGTGAGACAGGGGGGAGCGGCAGTCGCAGCTTTTAACGTGGATCTTCAGGTCCTGCATCAATGGGATTTCTCAAAGGAGCTGGGATTTAAAGCGGGGCCTTCCAGCAGCAAAGCCCATGGAGATGAGCAACCGGAATCCATCCAGATGTCCACACGTGACCGGCCTTGCTGGTGCCCTCTGACTGCCTTGGCACTGGCAGTCAGGAGATGGATGGGTTATATCAGGGCACGAAAAGGAAAGTCTGGTCCTGAGCTCACCTAAAGCAAGGGCTAAAATTAGGATTGGCTGAAGTCAAGCAGGAAGAGCATTTCCCAGTGGAAAGGGGGCTTCCTACTACATTACAAATAAAKAATTCTACTTTCTATTGAAAAGTTCCCCCTGTTTGGGAGAACATGGAAGTTTTCAGCGTTTCACCTAAACAGACAAGTGCTTTTTACACAGCAAGGGCACAGCAGCCCTCCCTGCTTCCTGTCACATACATGTTTATTTGGGCTTCATTGACTCCAGTCGGGATGAGAGCACATTCCTCCCTGCCAGCAGCATGCAAACACAAGGCAAATTCCACAACCCCATTTCCACCRAAATGAGCTATGCCCCATAACACAAGCTAGGGAAAAAAAGTCATCTTGAAATCCTCATCCCAAGTCTCACTGTTCCCTGAGGGCCGTGGAAGCCATGGGCACTTCCCAGCACATGCCAATACCAAGCCAGGGAAATCCTGGGCACAGAGTACAGCCTTTTTGGGAGCCAGCTGGGCCTTACTGCTACGCGCTCTGCTCTGGCATCCTAATTCCAGCCCCTTTAGCTCCATATGAAGGCCAACGCTGGAAGACAAGAGGCTGAACTTGCCCATCCTCAATGGGCTCTTGCAGCTTTCAAGTCTCAAGGGTGCCCTGAGGACCTCCCCGAGCTCCGCAGTGTGCCGGCAGGAACGCATCCCCCGCAGGCTGTGCCGGATCCACCRGCCCACATGGATCTGCATGTCCCGAGGGCCCGAAACGACAGCAGGTCGCTGAACAGCTCCCTAGATAATGCAAAGCTGGAAATACCCCGCAGGACAACAAACATCTGCCCGA
This sequence comes from Eudromia elegans, assembly GCA_003342815.1. NCBI lineage: Eukaryota > Metazoa > Chordata > Aves > Tinamiformes > Tinamidae > Eudromia > Eudromia elegans. Next base: position 3,723,851 of record PTEX01000049.1, read on the forward strand.
GCAGGGCAGCTGGTTACCCCAGCTCACCCATAGGAGCTCAGAGACACCAAACAGGCACCACGAGGAAGCTGCAAGCACAAACCTTCCATTAACACCTCTGTAAAAGCCAGATAGCTCCTGCAAACTAATTTTGCAGGGCTGGGTACTAATATTGCATTTTTAAAGCAAGTCCTGCTTGCTTTTTGCCTGGTCCCTTTGCTGTAGAGCRGCGCTTGTTAGCGAAAGCCAAGAGACTTTTGATTTCTAAAGCCAGTGTTGGAATGAGCATTTCCCCGTGAGAGCACCTGGTTCTTGTGTTTAATGAGTAAACACAAGGAAACAGAGGCTTGAAGAATGATTGTTCCCAACATCATTACTTCTGAACCCAACATTAAAGAGAGGTAAAAGACAACAGCACAGCAGTTCTTTGTTTTTCCACCACTCTTCCTTAAAAAACACCTTTAATGAGACGCATTTGAAGTCTAACACGGGGCCGTTCTCCTAGATTATAATTGATAAATCTTCCAAAGTGGTATGGGGAAAGGATTGTGTAATAATTACTTGTTTCTTTTGAGGAAATAAATAAAATATGAAAAATGTAATTACTACCCAACAAAACGTGGAGAGCGGGTTTCCTGCCGCTCTGCCAACCAGAGCTTGCACAGAGCCAGGATTTCAAAAGTCTCTCCCTGAGTTCAGCATGACACACAACCATGTTGCTGCTCATCTTTGCTTTCCAAGTGCCAACTTTTCCAGTGGGAGTTTGAAGGCGCCTGCATTTATTCATGTGCCGTAATTAATTTTGCTTAAAAGGGGAACAAATTGCTCTCCTTGCAAGGTAGGTGGTGGGGAGCTCCATCAGCTGCAGAGTGGTGGGGAGGGGAGGAAGGTGGGATGGGGTGACCAGGGCCTCCAGGCAGCTCGGTGCTGGTGTGACCTCCACAGCCTCCCCCGTGCAGTGCAAGGACCCAGGTGCAATATCCATTGCATCYAYTGCATCTACTGCAACACCTACTGCRCCCGCTCTGCCAGCAGCGCTATGGGCTGAACAAAGAGGAACCATCKGGGAATTACTGCAAAAGCACCTGAAGGGACCTCGCCCAAGCAACTCCGGGATGAGCAGCAGAGCCTTTCCCTGGAGTTTCAGCAGATCCAGATTTGCACAGCAGGTCTGCATCTCCCACACAAACTTTTGCTCAGTTCTGCAACTTGCCCAAGTGCTGGATTKCCCATCCTTGGATAAGCCAAATATACATCCCAATGCATATATTTGTGCCTCCTAGACCGTTCCCCTTCCTTGCCTTTTTAGCCATTGCTTAGGACAACAGCATGCAAATTTAATAGATTTAGAAGACTTCAAACCAATTCTCCCCTTCCTAATTTTGTAAAATGTTATCGCAAATGTTTTATGGCATTTGAAAAAAATCCCTCCTTAAAGTAACAATTTTAATATTTCATGCGCAACAAAGACCTTTATCTTATTCACAGTTGTCATTTTCTGTTTAGCATCACAGCACACTACTAATAAGAAAATGGATATGGATTGCCTTAAGCAATATTGCCAATTTTAATGTATGGCAGAGCTTTGTTCCTGCTGTTCCTCTTTATAGAGTATCTTTAATTTTTTTTTTCTTTCTTTCCCCTCAGAGAACATCATCCATCAATTTTTAGACAGCGTCAGGTGTGTTTTCTAAGAAAAATGAATGACTTTTTGATTCAACTAGTTCATGGCAAAATCCCAGTGAAGACAATTGGTATATTCTGGTTTGGTTCTATGCTTTGTAAGCTCCGGTCCTAAAAAGAGGCAACCTCGCACAGATGCCCTTCTCCAAGCAGGCCATGATCCTCAAAAGCATCTCCCAGACTCCCAGTTAGCAAATTTTGTGTTCGTTTCTGAGACTTTGCAGTACTAGATGGCACTAGAAAACCAAGAACCATCCATAACATTAGTGACCAGGCTACCGGCAACATTTTTCCAGGGAAAAAATAAATTGACTTGCTTGCACCTCCTCATGACAATGGACTGGGGCTCCAAGGAAAGCATTTATCTGTGAATGAGGTTGAAAGGTCCCCAAAATGCTCCCTTGCAGCCTAACTTGCAGATGAATTAATCCTGGATGAATCCCAAGGTGGACCACGACACACAGCCTTAGCTCAGGCAAGCAACACACCTAGGAGGGATCTCAGTTAAGGCAAGTTCCCCAGGTCTGAACCAATTCTATTGAACCTGAAAAGAAGAAATGGGTCTGCCGGGTCTCTGCTGAAGAGATCTGCAGCTTTCCAGACTCCAGCCTGGGAAGTGCATCTCTTTCAAGTTCCCAGGCAACAGATTTTCTCTCCTCCTTTTGCTTTTGAGAATTCTACCAGCATCTTCCATTAAATACAAAGATGTTTAGCCTTTTAGCCCTCTAAACGCAATACCACAGGCTCTAGTGATCTATTGTCAGTTAAATTCACCCTCTACACTCACTACTACAGCGTCTCTCTTGTATTTTCTTCCCTGCTGCGTGCACTTATCCCTGCATTGAAAATATGCTTTTAGACTAATACGCACCATTGGTTATTTTTAGGTATCAAAGACATTTTTCTCAAGATCCTTCTTCATTAATTCTCTAATTCACTTTTTTGTCTTGATCCCAGTTGCCCCACGTTCTTTATTGTCTCTTAACCCTGTTTCTCAAAAGGTGTCAGCACAGATTAACAGAGTTTGATAGCTTTTGGAGAAGAGTATTTCATGTTTTCCTGCATCATTTTAATCACGCTTAAACTCCTGTGGCCCTGTGTGTAAGTTCAGTTTGCAAATAGCCAGCAACCCTCATTGAGACACTAAATAAAACAAATAAGTTTTTTTTTCTCATTTTGCAACACACTCCACATATGCAGAAATGCAAAAGGAGTCAGAATATGGAAAAAATAGCTGAAAGTTTTGCCCCTTCTATTAGTTACATAAATAATTTTGCTTGAGTAAATCAATAAGAATCACATGGTAATACATAGAAAGCCCTTCGGTCTCTTCTGCTCCACAGCACAGTGAAGTATTGAGGCCAAAAGATAAGAGCTGCAGATGTGCTGGACACCTCTGGAAAGGACCTCTAGGCAATCCCACAGTAATAAACCCCAAATCTCAAATGCTTCTTCACTCTAGGGTTTTCAGTGTTCCATCCTAGGAGTTCTCAATTTTGCAGCTTGAGTCCATCTCCACTCTCAACCCACTCCTAAATAATATGTCATTGTAAAAAATGCAACTTTATCCCCTATAGACTAGCTGCCTTAGTAATAGCTTCTTATTCCCAATTGCTTTTCCTATGCCAAAACGAGCAAAGGCTCAGCAAGCAGTTAAAGCAAGGGATTGGGAACCTGGAGTTCTGGTTTCTAATCCCAGCTCAGCTCCTCATATATTTAGGGAAAACAGGCTACTTTTCTGACACCACAAAATAGGCCGCTTTTCTTCATTCTAATACCTAGGTCATGGAAGTTTGCAAATGGCTTTGAAATTCCTGCCCCAAAAGTACTGCAAGAGATCAAGGCGTAATTATAAAATATCAAATAGTCTCTTATTTCCTATTGCTGGGTCTAACTTAAGAAAAATAAACTAAAATAAAACTTGGGAAAACTTTGACTCAGTGTTGTGAGAAATCTGGATGGTCTTGAACTTTTCCCTCATCAACATCCCCAGGAATTGTTTAAACGGGAGCAGTCCTAGAATTGTTCTCTTTCGAGGGCTTCCAGGTGTTTGAGGTCAAAGAGATTCAAGCCACTGAAAGCAATGGGAAGTGTCTCTATGGAAGCAGCCAGCAATGTAAGAGTTGTATAGTCTGGAAAGAGCAGACAAATTCAGGGGCTATTTCTACCATTGATTCATGGTCTGACTGGTCCCTTGGCCTCCAGGCAGCTGCAGTGATCTCAATGGGCCTGACCCCAAAAGCTAGAAATGGGTAAATCCAATGACTCCCTGTCTACGTGACTGGCACCACAGGCCATTGACCTCACCCCAGTACTATAGTAGCAAAACAAGACCTCAGAAGGCAAAAGCAGCTTTCCAGGGTGTTGGAGACCAGGAGGCTTATTCTATTCTCAAGCCTCAAGTGAGCACTTTGCAAATACAAGTAACACCAGGCTGGAGAAGCAAAGGAGTGTTACAGCCTTGTCATCTCTCCACATAGTCACTATTTTCCAGTGCCCACATTGTTTTCTGTTGGTATCCAAAAAAAGAGAAGAAAAACTCAGCTTATGCTAAGCAGCACACACTTGTCACCCTACCTCTGCCAATCACTGGATAAAAGAAGTCATTATTTTAAGACCCCTGCAGATATATGTCTGTCTTTTGTAATGAACTCATGAGCAACAGAGATCATCGTGGCACCATTAATTGGAGCACCCACCGTGCTGCCTTCTGAAAGGCCTGTTGTTTGTGTCACACAACGATTTCCTCTTCCAACAGGTTTGGTTTTCATAAACACGAGCATATCTGCACGTATTTGGATCGAGGTGGCTCTAGAAAACCAGCTCTCCTCTGGGGGAGGGCTCCTTTGGGGGACTTCTCAGGACAGTGTCTTCCAGAAACCTGCTCTGCGTCTCCTCCCGGGACACAGCAAAAAGGGCCGGGGTTGTCAAGGTGTCCCATTAGGTTTATGGGAACCAGCGTGACTGACCACCCAAGTGTTTCTGCATGTGACAAGCTTCCACCTGCAGCAATAAGCTCAGTTAGGTAATTAATACCAGCCTTTACTACCTGTGCTACCAGGACTGCTACGGAGAAGACAGTTCTGTTATTTTTTTAAAGAGCTTTCATGTGGTTATTGAGGCTTATGAAAAAAACAAACCAAAAACCCCCTCTCTCCCCCCAGTAGCCGTCTGTGCAACCTGCTTTGTATTTTCCTCCTCCCCCTACCCCCTTCCATGACTTCCAGGCTTTCAAGTCACACAGTGTTTCAACATGGCACTGGGAAAACAGGGAAAGAACAGAACCACCACAAAGACGTTTGAAAACCCAACAAAATACTTGAACAGCAGGGATAGGTTAGTTAGCAGCTTTGTGTAGTTTGATTTCTTTTTGAAATTTATTTACCAGAAAAGCCCAAGCTCCAAGATATAGCATTTGTTTTCGCAGTGAGGATGCTGCAGCAAAACAAAGGGAAAACAAACCAGGGAGACCAGGCCCCCCATATCAAGGTAGTGTCTAAGCCCAGATTAGAACTAGCACAGCTTGTTTCTCTGGTCCACGCTGCTGCCTTCCCCACCATGCCTCCTGTCCCTTTGGTCCCCATCAGTTCTACTTGAGGTGCTTCAATGCCAGAGCTTGGCAGTCTCATGTCTATCTTTAGCCCTGAGGTCTAGCATTTCCTATCAGGCTGCTTGAGACCCCTCGAGGTGCCAGGCTAGTAGATAACCAGTAGCTCAGGGGCTTAGGTGGACTTCAAGGTAGCTACAACTGGACTCAAGTCTACCCACACAAGTGATAGGCTCTGGATAAGCAGCATCCTGTCACTCTGAGCATCAATTTAAAGCAATTTCCCCTAGAGATGCGGTCAGTCAGGTGCAGAAAACATGGCATTACTTCAGCCCAAGTGCTCCACAAACCTAAACCACCACCACAGCAGCTCTGCCTTAGCTCAATGGACATGGTCCAGTTTGGGAATGGAAACTATTTCTCCTCCTTCAGCATGTGGCCTGGAGGGAATCAGAGGGCAGGAGGGATGCTCCCTTTGAGGGCAATGGGAACATCAGTCCTGGGGTGCCCCAAGTTCGATCCACCAAGGGTGGGATCCTGCAGAAAGGCAGTGGCTGAATTCCCTGGGAATTGCATTTTGCCCAACAACTTGCTGTCGGTTCAGAGTCCAGTTTGGAAAAATATTCAGCTGTTGTTTAAAGCATCTAAGCAATAGAAAGTCTTCTATAGGTCTGTAAAAGATGCTGTGCTCTTAATTCTAGTCTGACTTCAGTGGCTCCAGCTTACTGGATTTTAACTCTCCTCGTGTGCAAGTTTAAAGGACCCTCCAACCAGAATTGATTACGAGGAATAAAGGGACCTTCTGCCATCTCTTCTACTTCAAAATGAGCACGAGGTGATTTCTCAGCTCTACAATCAAGGGGAACCAGATGTGACTAGTTACCAGCTTGCAAAGGAGCACAGCTGGATCCACACACACACACACCTGCTTATGCAGCACAGGCCCCACGAGCTCAAATACAGGCACAAAAACTATGAAGGAGGGAAGGACGCCCTGCATTCAGCCATCGCATTGGTTTAGCCGTGCCTGTGCTCCACACAGGTCTGTCCGTTTGCCCGTGATTTATTCCTATTCCAGGTTGTTTCCTATTCCAGAACAGCATTTAGAAAGCAGCACAGAAGCGCAAGGTATCGAGAGGCCTCTCTCCGAGCCTGGAATAGAGGGCACAAGTCCAGGAGGGACAAGGAAATTAGTGCTGTGGCTCCAAAGCACCCAGACAGCCACAAATTACAGCTCAGGAGATGTCTGGACCTGAGCACACAAGGGGCGGTTGTTTTTTTCCCCCTCCTCTCCCAAGACCAATGGGACGGTTTGGAGGGGAAGGTTCAGTTCAACACAAGCCCTTGTACTGAAGCCCTCACTGCAAAGGAACACACAGCACAAAGAGCAGAGGGCTGTATTTTCCATTCCTCTATGTAAAGCATTTCTTTCTGAAAGGAAATTTGCTTGTCTCCTGAGGCTCACATTGGGATCTAGGCACCCAGGATCCATCTTATCCCCTGGAGTGAGGTATGGGGTCTTAGCCAGTCGCCTGGGCAGCTTTTACAGCCATTGGAGAGAGGGGGACATCTCCACAGGGCATCTCCTCACCCTTCCCTTGGTCATCAGTCCCAAGGCTTCCTCTGGGCACCCTGCTCTCTGCTCAATGAGTGCAGAGGGGTCCGAGATGCCTGATTTTAGCTGTGTAAAAGTTAGGTCCAGTTTTCACTAAGCAAGAGGGATCCCACCCTCCACAACCACACGTTGCCGAGGAGCAAAGAGCACTGATGTGCTGTGTTCCTCTCTATTTTCACCCGGATCCACACGACAACGTGCAAAGAGCTCTGTGCCCAGGGGCTGCAGGGATGCTCAGACTATCTGGTGATGCAGCTTGGGGTTCAGACACCCAAACAATCCCCAAAAAGCTAATTTCAGATAAAATATTTTAAGTATATTATTAGTCCATCATCTAAGCTATTCACAAGGAGAGAGAAACTACCATATGACAGAGTTAATTTGCCAGCATCGATGAAAACACGGAGTTTCAGCAGCTCTCCAAAACAGCAACAGAGCAAAGCAGCACCTCAAGAGACACACCAAGACATTGCCAACCCTCCCCCAAAAAGCCACTGGAATGACACAGCTWCATCCATCACACCACCCTCCTGAGGACAGTTTTAGAGCTGTGAGGAACCCAACCAGCAGCAATAGCACAGAAACAGCACACAGAGCATCAGAGATGCAGCAGCCCTGCGAGACCACTCATCGCTACCTCCAAATCCAGCTAATCCCAGGCACAGGGCCAAAGGAAGGGCAGCAGGGAAACGGAGGTGGTCAGGGCCTCGGGAAAGCCAAGGCTTGTGACAACACACAAGTCTCAAATAGGACAATGTGAGGTTGCATAATGAGGTTACCAAGGGGAAAGAACTGCCCAAACGCAAGAGCTAGGGCTTGTCCCATCCCCTTCCTCTGTATTTGAGACAGGCCAGATCATGTGCTAGCTTTATATAAATATCAGCTTCTAATTATTCTCAAAGATCTTGGCTCTTTCTGCACAGAGGCCTAGAACTCAACTCTCCCTGGAAAGGTAACAGAGCATGGATCAGGGTGTGAAAATAGCCAAGAACACAGGATGTTTGCAATTATTGCAAGGGCCTGAGACCCTGCATGTCAGTATTTGAAAACCTGTCCAAAATCATGAGCTCTAAATTTAGCTCAGAACATAGCATTAGAGCTCAATCTATTTTGTCTCTGGCAAAATATGTTCTGCAAAGTTTATGATTTATTCATCCCATTTGTTTTCTTTGGTCATCCTAGACACACAGGGGAGTTATTTTCAGACATGATTCTGCATAGTTGTAATTAGTCTTTTATCACTGCAAGAAAAGTATGTTCTGCAAATGTAAGATTCGGAATGATGGTCCAGAGGCTTCCCAACACCAGAGGGCCCTGCTGGTAAATCCAGAGCATGGGGAGCCAGTGCGAGCAGAGGGGTACAAGGGGGTGGATGTTTGGGCATTGCTGGAAAGAAAACCCAAAAAGCAGCACTCCGTGCCCTTGAAACCCCTTGGGCAAACACCATGGGAGCAGAGGGATGAAACACCAGCTTATATCTACAAACAGGCATGAACCCACACACATAATGTAAAACTAATAATATCTACTCAACAATTAGTCATCCAGAATAAAAAAAGATTCTTTGAAGATCTGGATCATATACCCACTACGCAGAAGACTAAGAAGTGATGGTTAAAGTGGGTGCCCTACGCCACTGATTGCACTGATTTGGGGCCCTTACCCAAAGCAACACATCAGGTTCCTTAGCTGTGCAACGGGTGATGGCTACAGGACACATCAGAAACTCAATGAATTAACGTCTGTCACCACTTTGAGATCTCAGATCAAGAGTGCCACTCGAGGAGGGCAGTGCATTATATGAGCCCAGGCCAGTGCTTGTCCCCCCTTGCATCCCYAGGGGCAATGTCCTAACACTGCGCAGCGCATGGGCCATTACTGTGCTTCCCTTAGCTTTTACTTTCCTCTGCTTTTACTTAATGGAGTCCTGGGATACAGAAATGACAAACACATTCAGAGGGACCCACMCTCTCGCTAAGTCAGGGCCAGCGAGATCTGTCCCCATCTTTCATTACTGCTCATCAGCACRAGGAACACCCTTTAATGTGAGCACAAAGAAAGAAGAGAGGCTTGAGCTATAGCACGGATTCAGCTCAATGCTCAGATCCCACAGAAGGAAAACCCAATCCTTGAGGAAGAGAGGTGCTACATTGGGCTTTCCAGAGGGAGAAATTCAGTCCAGGTTGGTGGAGTAAAYAAACCACGAGCGCATCCTCACATCCAGTGCACAAGAACCTGCAGCAGGAGCACGGAGCCAGCCAGGGTGAGGACGRGGCTGCAGAGCATCCTCATCAGCTCAGGAACCACCTGCTGCAAACTCCCCCTTCTAGCAAGAGAAGCAGAGCCAAGGCCGTGCCCAAAGACCAAGGCTTTGAATTGGTGGCCGATTCCGGAAACTGCTGGCCCTGCAGTTCAGTTTCTGGAAATGCTGCATTTTTCTCTTGCAAAGAAGAGCTGGAAAAATCCTCTCTTTCTCTCCTCCCCTCTCAGCTGCTCTAAGCAAGGCCATACCTAACAATTATTCAAGGAAACATTATGTTGACATTGCTGTTTAGAAAATAAAAAAGGGTTTTTAAAGCTAGAGAGTAACATCATGACCATATAGCACTAGTGAATGATTAAAAATTTAGATGACTGCCTTTGAAACAATAAAAAGCTTTCGAAGCTGCTTAATGAGCAGCTATCAGAAATAAAGCATTTAAAACTTCAGAAAGTGCCTCTGTGGAAATTTCATTGTCTTTGATGCTGTAAAATAACTGCAGGGTGGATTCATTTCAAGTTCTTTTTAGCATACTGGTCGTTTAGAAATATTGGGAGATATCTTTCTTAGCAATATGTGGGGAAAACAATGTCTTGGTCGCTTTCATTTATCTGCAATTTGACAGGAGTGCAGTTTATTAACTTGAAAAGAGACAGATACATTATCTGAAACACAGAGAGTATAGTGGGTATTGCCTCCTTTTCATAGCAGTGGGAGTCCATGACACTTTGAACTTGCTCACCATTAAACGCCTTCCTGAGTTGTTGAAGAGGCCTTTAAAAAGGGAGCCTGTGCATTTATGATGTAAATTCGTTATTTTGACAGTCTTTGAAATCTGTCATATTCACGTCCAATTTAATGCACCGCAAAAATTCTTTTCTTTTAAAATACTTTTCTTTTAAGATTTCAAAGCCATTTTCATGTAGAAAACTATTGTTATACCTAATATATCCTGAAAGTGTTTTAGCAAAGGAACTTATATGATTCTGTTTTAAGTCATGTCAGGTTTTTAAACATGTCGTTTCTTCAAATAAGCTTTGACCATGTTATCTCTCTCAATTTTTTTTTTTTCATTAGTTAAAGTGCACTTGATTTCCATGGATACAATTAGTTGGAATATAGGCTCCCGGATCATCATCGGATCAGACGGGATTCTTCCAGCCTGCGGTGGGTGCAGCAATTGCCCCCATATCCGAGATCAATATGGGCGGCTCGCAGGTAGGCAGGCGCAGGGGGGCAGTGGGAAGCAGGGGATTTAGCCGGAACGCGGGATCCGCAACAAAAACCTGCCCTGGCCGGGGAATTAAACTGCTTTTCCAAAAAGCGATGAGCTCTGGGGATTTGCTTGCTCTGAACGTGGAGGCAAAGGGGCAGCGGGGGCCCCATGGCATCTGATGAAGCCCGAGCTGGGCTTCGTGCTGATTGAATCCCAACCTCAGACGCTCCAGCTCGAGCTTCAATCCAACCCAACCTCCTTAGGCTTCACTAATCCTTATTACACAGCGATTTCAGCTGCACCTGCACTTCTTTATCGGGTCGCAGGATATTTGCAGCCAGCACAGAGGTCTCGGTGCAGCTCGGCTTCAAAGCGGTGGCCGGGGAGGTGCTGCAAGGGCTGCAGCACGGCCGGCACGGGGGAGCTCGCGGCTCCGAGCCCTCCTTGTCTGCAGGAACCATCAAATAGGACACTCAAAGATCTCCTGCTCCAAAGGGAGGCATTAAGCTCCCCGGCCGCCTGGCTGGCGTTGTGCCCATCACGCCACAAACCTACCCAGGATGAGTTAAGTACCATTTCATGTGTCCCCATTGGCCACATTTAATATATGGTGTATCAGGAGCAAGATAAACCAGGAGAATCATTACTTCAGTGGCTCTTAACCCTATAATTGAAGGTTTTTTTTCTTTAAGCACTGGTTTTAAGGTCAGTCTGGTATTTCCTTTGCTGGCTGCCTTGGGATGGTGCCCTTGTGTTGCTGCCTTCACCCATTCCAGGGAATGGTATTTCAGGGCTGAAGGGGTGGCAGGTCTGCAACTGCTGCCTTCTCTCTCACTGTGATGGTCTGCAGTGAAGATGGTCCCCTGTGATGGTTTGTCTCTACAAACAGTCACAAAAATCAGAATTTTACCCAAAAGAGGTTTCAGTGATAACCCCACTTGGCCACATCTGCTCGGTGAATCACCCTGGAATCATATACCCATTGGAAAGGATGGGAAGAGCCTTCCCTGTGCCCCTTCCGTGAGCACAGGCTGGAGAGCAACACGTGCTGGCAAGAAACCACATGCAACAGGCAGCCTATGGGATCCTGCATCCCATGCTGCTTCCCTGAGGGCTTTGGGCAAGCCTTGTGTAAAGCACTACCAAGAATCCCATCTGGAAAGAGCTGCTTAAGGAGGAAAAAGCCACAAGGAACAACTATTACCCCGCAGCCCTCTGTCCCAGACTCGCAACTCGTGCCGGCATCCAGAGCCCCGCTCTTCACACTGGAAGGACCAACGACCCACGCTCCACGTTTAGGAAAGAGCTGTGGATCTTAGCACAAACATTGCCCAATTGTGTGAAAGGGCTCCGAGCCTCGGCCACATGGATGTAATTCACAAAGGAATCCAAACAAGGCGAGATCAAGGAATCCTGATGGGTTGTGCAACGTTAGACAAAGAACAAATATCAAGAGTCGCTAAGGAACACGATGGCACTGGGGTGCACGCCAAGATATCTTGATATAGAAGCTTAACTGTGCCTAAGGGCATCTCCAAAAGAGAAAAATGTGCACCGTCCACTTGTGCAGCTTCTTGCTCCTTCGAGCACTTATCTCCGTGCTGCCACCTGCCCCAGACTGCCCATATGCAGCCTTTGGAGGCCCCTGATCCAGCCAGGCTCCCAATATACTAATATTCACTCAATACTTTTTGCTATTTATCTGATTTTTTTTTTTTGGGTCTTCTGGAACAGACTGCAGAGGCTAGTCCTGCTGTCAGGACTGCTGAAAACAATAAAAAATAAAAAAAAAATCAGAAGGAAAGCGCAAAACCGAGAGGCAACTAAATATCTCCCAGCCAGAAAGTGAAAAAGTAAAGCCGCAACAGTGGGYTGCAAAAGCAAAATCTATTGAACTCCGCAGTCCCAGCAACACGTCCCTTTGTTGATGAACCATCTGAAGCGAGTTTTACCCTGCAAACTCCACAGGGATTCTTGATTTCTCCAGCCCAATTAACTCATTTTCCTAAATCATTCTAAAGGCTGGTCATTTGATCTGTCACTCAGTCTGTCCTGTGTGGGAACAAAACTGCTCCATAGTTCTGATTCTACCCAAGGCCACAAGAAGAAGGGTGGTATCTTTAACAGGGCTGTTAGGATGAATATGCTCCATCAGTTCACCTCCACACAGTGCTTTTCACCCAGAAAGATGGCAAAGAGCTCAATTTTTGCAGGAAAAAATTCTTGAGAATGGCTGAAAGACTATTTTTAGGCCTGCCATAAATTTAAGTTCATTTAAAGCCTCAAGTAGGCTACGTTTGAGCAGGAGGCCACACGACTCCACGGTGCCTCACTCCTTGGAGGCCCTTTGCATTTAGCCATCAACGTGCAGCCTACCCTCTCCCCTCTGCATACACAGGAGGGCTCCAGATACAGCTGGAGAAATTAAATGTGCCCTGCATGAGGGATGGCCATAAAGATGCTGGAATGGCACTAGTGAACACRTACGTGAGGCAGGTACTGCTATGGAAAGGAGATACCACTTCATTCTGCAGTGCTTTAAGGCTAATRTTAAGATGATTATATTAATCTGTCAAAAGTCCAAGCGGTTTCCTTTGGATTTAGGCACTTTGTCACACCCTGGATCTCAAGTGTGCCGTGTTATGGGAGGAAGCAAGACATCCATTGCTGAGAATCAGGGCAACTACACCAGGAGGGAAGGAGACAAACACCAAAAAAACATTTCATGCTATTAAAATACACTTTGATTCCCATGTTTTTATAGTGATATTTGATTTGTTTTCCCAGCAAGTCAGGCAGGACTAACTACAGCAGAGGTGTAACAAGAACAGAAAACTGTATGTGAAATTCAATGTCACATAAACAAGCACTCCAGACCCAGGACAGCTGCTGGAGCAGTAGCTCCTAGTCCCAGGCTCTCACCATCCACAACTCTTCTCCAAGACCGCTCCCAAATCATCCATTCTCTGACTGCTCCTGCAAGCTGRCCCACGACAGCAGTTTTTGTACTGCGCAAGCACAAGGCTGATTAACACAGAGCTTGTTAGGGTAGAGGAATCAAGCACCTTGCTGGTGCATCCGCATCCCTGGAGCGCTCCCACCCAGGGATGACACACGTTGTCCTCAGCACATAGCAGCACATCCACAAACACRTCCACAAGCAGGTGGAAAATGCCATGCAGTTTTGGTATTTACTGTCCTGAGTGTGAATTCTTGCTGCGAGCCTCTTTAGGATGGCAGTGGGATATAAAAGGGTCATCCTTGTGATATTTTTGCTGATCACCAAAGCAAACCCCTTAGCACACCTYCTCCCCAAGGCTCTAACCCTAATTGCAGCTTCTAAGCTGGCCCAGTTAGGAAACACTGGGAACTCCCAGCTGTGCTGCAGCTGAAGCCCTCGGAGGGCTTTTCTCCAGGGTAATTCAGCAGATCCCATCTGTATCCTCTGGCATCTCTGCACATGGACCCTTGTGCTGTGAAGCACCTCCTGGGTGGTACCAGAGCCYGCATGGCTGAGGTTGAGGTGCTCCAAAGCTGACCAGGCACCTGCTGAGACCAAACTGCATCCTCCAAGCAGGCTTGGATGGAGCAGAGATCATCCCACACAGAGCCCACGCTCCCTAAAACAGAGCCCATCCTGCACACCCTGCAAGGGCCAGATCCCAGCTCCATCACCTGCCCAGCCCTCATCTCAGCTCRCAGCCAGGGACTGCACAGGCTGGAGCAATAACACAGGTCAGAGCAGAGAGGACAGCTCAGAACGTCCCCTCTGCAAGGGGACCTCCCTCCAGCAAGCCACGGTGAGGAGCATTGGAAGAATCCGCCAATAAGCAGCCCAAGCTCCCCCTTGGAGGAGGGGCTAGCATTTATTTCCCAATTCCAGATTTTCTCCTGAACTTGCTTGTTTGTCCATGAAAAAAAAAATCCTCTATTGTAAAACTTGTCAAATGAGACCACCCAAGCAGCTGAAGGGAGGGAACTGGGAAGGAGGAATAAATGCCTTGAAAACCATTTTCTTTTTGATGGTTTAGAAAGGGAATTGAATGTTATTGTCTCACTTTAAGTATGCTCTTTATGAGGGGGTCATGCAGCAGGCACATCATTTTCTAATTACAACCACACAGATAACATGGAAACAAAATATATGGAGATTTTCCAAAACAGAGGATGCATTTTCAAACAATATACTGTACCACTCATCTTCCAAGCCTCAAAATAAAGAAAGGCACTTTACTCAGAGGGAACTAGATATAATTAAGCTCTTAATCACTTTCTTTTCACCAATTGTTTATTGCCAATGGGAAACCTAAACTTAATCAGTCATTGGGTAATAATTGGAAAATTTTGCCTGGGATTTGCCTGAGTTTTCCCAGGGCATGCTGTCAGTGGAAACAGGCGCTCTAAGCCCACTTCCAGTAAAGGCTGTGCTCAGACTCGGAATAACGCTAGTAAAACCCGGAGAGTTTGCCCAGGAAAACTTGCTCAGCGCAAATTGTGTATGAAGGGACTTGCATGGTGAAATTCCATCAAACCGACAGGAAATGAAGCTTAAGTGAAAACCAGYGTTCCTCCCTAAAGCTTTCCAGAGGTGCAGGGAAGCCAGGCTCCCTTCCCRGGAAGGGCCAGCAAATCCCTCCCCTCTTGATTTCAGGGAAAGGATGCGCTGAGGTGCAGGGCTGGGCATCCATCACGGCTTAGATGATGGTGCCACCYGTGCCACCACCCTGGCCAAGGGCAGAAGGGGCCTTGGTGGGAATGTTGCCCTCCTGTGGCCACTTGGCCCTCCAACTCATGCTGAGAAAGTATTTAATAAAATAACAGGGAGAAGAAAGCATAGCTGAAAAGGAATTTTTTGAATTCTCATAATTCAGGTCTTTTTGAAAATATTTACACTTTTACTGAAAGCCTGATTCCCCACCCAGAAAACCCATCTTTGATTAGGTGTTTTGCAAACAAGTAGARACACTTTCTTGCAAAATTTCAGCATTCTTCTGTCCCAGAGGAAGTTAGCAAAGGTTTGTGTGCTGTTACTTTTATTGCACAAAATGGTGGTTTAAAATACTATTATTTCATCCAAGTTTATTCTCATGAACCATACCAGCTCTGCCCAAGAGCAGCCTATGGCTTTGCCTATTTATCTTCCTGATTAGTGGGAGAGTTCCTCCTGGACTAAGATTTTGTCTCAGTTGCTGCATCTTATCTTAACTTCTATCCAAAGCACCAGGCTTRCTTTCCAAGCACGTATCTGCAACCAGGTTATGCCGTAGTGAACTGCATTGCAAGCCCTTTTTTCATTGGGAAATACGGACCAGGAATACAATTTCATAGATTTGTTGCAGGATGAAGCACCAGCAGAAGGAATAGAGAGCATTGAGCAAAGCTAAAGGAGCCAACATTGATTAGGAAAATAAAAAGAGCAGCCGGGGGCAGTGGGAGCAGATGGGAACACGCTCTGGGCAAGGAAAGTTGCTCTTTTGTCTAACTGCTTTCAGTCTGCACCGGGTTGGGGTGAAAACTCCCCTTTCAACAGGGACCAGAATGACAATTTGCCCCTGTAAGGAAGAGCTRCCACTGCAGGATGGGTCACACCAGGAGAAAGCAGCATTTCTGCAGAAGGGGCTGGAAAGGTTGTGGGGCTTTTGCTTTGAGAATTTGCTTTCCATCTATTCTACATCACCAAGCCTATTAACTGAAGGATTTTCCAACCTGGCAATGGTACCATGCCCAAAATCCCAGAGAAGCAGCAAATTTCCTTTCSCTGCCACCCTCAGCAGCACTGAAGGGGAATCCAGGATGTCCCAATCTCAGCTCAGGTGACACCAACCCATGGGTCAACCCAGAACAGGGCCAGGTCACACAGGCACCAGAGTCACTTCTCTTCCCAACCCCAACTAATTGCACCAGATATTAATGACCATTTGGCTCCTATTATGATTTCTACCCTCAGCTCAGAACCGCTTGGAAGCCACCATCTCCTTGTTCTGCACATTTCTCTTGCCAGACAATTCTAATGAGGTCAAAATTTCCTTCCAATTTCCTTCCTTTCCTCTAATCTCCTCAAAGAACAAAAAGAAGTATGAAAAGAAAACACAATATTTATTGTAAATCAGTGACTTCTGCATTAAAATGATCAAAGTGTGTTTGCTRCATACTTGAAGTTCAGATGCAAAGGGATTTCCAACTTAAATAAATAAAAGATTGTTTTTCTGTAATGCAAATTGAGGAGGAGCGATCTGCACATCGGCATCAGATGGGCTCTGCTGACTCCTGCACCCCACATCACGTATGGATGATGCTCTTAACTGTTTCAAAAGAAATACCCCTCCATCAGAGCCCGCTAACATGTGCCAGGGAGGAGGTGGACCCCATATGTGACAATATGTAGATAACGGAATAATTTCTCAGTGCAGATATTGATCCTTGGGAGCAAAGTAGTGCGGGGAATAGAGCGACGCAGGGGGTGGAGAAGGATCTGCTGCCTGTTTTCTCATCTAACAACTCCCCGAAGAGACAGAGTCTCCCCCAATCCCCATCCCCATGCATGACACGAGATCAAACCTCCCTGGGGCCACGCACTGTGCCTTTCAGGTAAGTTATACTATTATTAATGATCATAAAAGGAGCCATCACRGTATTTTGCATTTCTTTCATCTGGCAAGCCTGTGAGCACATTTATTAATTGAGGAAGCCTCTTTTCTGCAAGGTAGGTTTTAGCTTTTCCCTTGTACCACCAGGAAGCTGGAAATGATGCTCTCATCCAAGCAYGGCCCCAGGAACCCAATGCCACCAGAGGTACCATCAGCATCCTGCAGCTGGTAACAGGGAGGGGACTGGCCCATCAAGGTGACCAGTGTCTCCAAAACAAGCCCAGCGCTCAGACAAGGGATGGGAAACAGGAGCTGAACCTGGAATAGTTGTGGCAGCCCCCTGGATCCCACAGCCACATCTACACATGTTCAGCTCTGAGGGACTAGGCCCATTAAGTGTGTGAAGGAAAACATGTGCTTAAGTGTTTGCAGAATTCAGGACTAAATCAAAAACTGGTGGGCGATTGCAAGGGATCAAAATATGAGGAAATAAGTACACTTGCCCTCCATCATCATGAGCAAACCCTTTCCAAACATCTATCAGCAAAGGGCAGATACTCAACTGCAGCATGACACCAGGCTGCTGGTAGAGGACAACCTCTGCACTAGGGCTTCACGCTTCTTGCGGAGCCCAGAGGAGCCCTGCTTGTTTCCAGGCCTTGTCCAAGGATTACTCCGCATCAACTTTTTATCCTATTCAAAAGAAACAAACATAGACACTCGTACACAGAGTAGGCATTGCTCCATGCATGCTGTGACCTCYATAAAGAGCAGGTAATAGTCACTGCTGTTTAAAAACTGCCTTGGTAAATAGAAGATTTTTTTGCTTAATTACAGGCTAATGCTATTTCCTCAGGACACATGATCCAAAATTCTCCCTGAAAAGGGGAGAGGTCCATTGGAAGGAGGAAGCGCTCTCAGMGCTTACCCCATGACATCCCAATCCAGAGGGAGCTTGACTTTCCCCAGAGCCATTTGCTGCGGCACCCAAGACCTGTTATCCAGAAGGAACCACCGCAGGGMTGAACCCCTGCCCAAGTCCCTGTCTTCCTCTGGCCTAGGTGGCTTTTGTGCTGCTCTTCTCCATTATGCATAGCCTTCCTCTTCCCCTTAATGATTTAGTGATGTTTGCTCACTCACACTGCGYGCAGACCTTGCAGATCAAAATAGCCAGTCATCTAAAAAAAATTCCGCATCCTTTGTTCTTCAAAGCAGCCAAATAATCTCGATCCTTTGAGAAAACTCAAAGGGCGAAGGCAAAGCACGAGGACGGGTGGGAACAATAGCGGCGAATCCCCCAATGAGCAGATGCAGCCACGCTGCCGTGTGGTTATTAGACAAAAAACCCACATTCCTTCTAGTAAAAATTCTTGGGTCAATTACTTGTTGCCACAGGGAGATTTCCTAGGAGTTTTATTGTTATTATCACTATTCAGTGATTATATGTAGCAACACAAAAGGTGAATTTTTATGCAAAGAGATGCAATGTTTGGTAAATCTTAAGCAACACACTGTGGAAGGGGGTGGAGAAGAGAGATCAAAGTCCTTGCATCTCCAGCATCATCAGGAGCCAACGCTGCCCATTTACTATCTCAGAGATCTCAAGCGTTTTCCTCATTTTGGTCATTAAACACAGACAGTAGCAACCACACAAGCAGTTATAAGCGATATCCAACTCTGCAGACACAAAGTATGCACAGGTCCATCACCCTGCTTTGAAGAAGTGGAAAACACCCCTCGGTTTACCATGGACCCAACCAAGATGCACATCTGCACATTGTATGTTCTGAGATGAGGCCCATCAACACCCTTGAACCTAATTCCAGCTCACACCACCAATCCACAAGCAAGTAGGKGCAAATGGAAAGAAAAGCTGGACGAAAACTTCTGCAGAACATTCTCCTGCATAGCTTGCAGGGTCGGCCATAAAGGTGGCTGGGTTGCGTTTTTTTGACTAAGGACAGAAATAAGTATCAAAAAAAGGCTACAGCATTTCCCTCCACGCCACAAAATGAAGCCTTCCGTTGACAAGAGGAAGGTTAACATTCATTGTATTTTTAAAAAAATCATTTCTTTATGTTTCTGGTGTGAAATACACACACATTTCCCAACCAGCTGCAGCAAAAATGCTCCAGTTCAGACCTGGAATTCGCACCAAGAATAAAGCTTGGATTTGGAGAACTCTCCTCCCTTGGACCCCTTTGACAGCCCAGCTCAAGGGTTAGCAGATGCCAACCTTCCAGGTCCTGTTAAACACAGCACTACAGCGGCCCTGAGCACTCTGCGTTTGGTTGCTGCTCAAACCAAGATGGAAAGGGTGATTTGCAAAGAGTTTACCCCCTTCTGCTTTGTGCATGGCAAAAGATCTTGGGTTATTTTTGCTCTGTTCGCACTATCGCACACAGGACTAGCTCTCTTCCCGGTGACGTGATCCTAATCCCTTGGTCTTGCTCGCGCTCAGAGGAAAATTTGCACATCTGAWTCCCATCCCCAGGGACCCTTTGGGTGCCTGACATGAGCAGAGCTCCCTGCAATCACAAGCCTTGCAGAAGCAGGGCCTAAAGAAGGCATCGTTCCTATTTAACTGGTCGCCTGAAGAGAATTAATCTAGTAAGTGCATGTTCTGAAACGATACATTTGGATGTRAGGGCTGATATGAAATGCTGCCTGGGTATCAAATAGGCAGCTGAAATATGTCTATCAAGCCCAGAGTCTTTGATCATCAGAAGTCACTCATCATTTACACATCACAGGAGGATGCTCAACTCCAGAAGGCAAAGAGTCAGCCAAAAAGGGAGAAGGATCAGCTGAGTATTTGTGTCTTAAAGACATGCAGCCGTTTAAAAAAAATGCAGAAAAATAACCTAGTCACCTTCCCAAGGGCAGTGGCATCTCATGCACAGACAATTTATATATGCTTTATGCAGCTCTTCACTCTGCTATTCACCAAAGAGTTAAGAGGTATTTTCATTTCCAACACCACGAAGCRATCACACTTCTGATTCCTCTTACAAAACCATCCCACAGGATCTCTCCTGGATTATTTACAGCCTCTCCAAAGGCTGCTCTATGGTTGAATGGCAGAACAATGCAGTGYAAATGCATTTTAGGGCTAGGGACCGCATTCTCCCCGAGTTTCAGCTGAGGAACCTCTACAGCCTCCCATCGCTTGCAGGGCTGCAGCGCCCTGGGTCAAGCCAGCCCTGGGGGCTCTGTAGACCTCAGGGTACAAAGGCAGCCGAAGGGCAAGGAGAACCATTCCCTAGCATCTCCTCCACATCAGGAACACCAGGAATGAACACATGATAGAGTCTTCTGTGCCTACACGATCAAAAATGAGCACTCTGCTGCCTCTACAAGGAACCTGAGATTATGCAATTTAGAAAAAGCCTTTGGACAGATTTATTTTAAGGTTAAACAAAACACTACACCCCTCAGAGGAGGGAGGAAACCCCTTTCCACTGTTCACTGCATGACTAGCAACTCCACCAGTACCAGGAAAGAACAGGTTGCAGCACAGGGGAAAAGCCAGGCGCTCCCCAAGTTCCTGAGGCCACGAGTGGGACAATGGGGCCATCACCCTGGATGCAACCTGGATCAAGGTCCATGTGGCTCCACRGCGCTCCGCTCACCTGCCTGGCCAGGGTCCTGTCCTCTGCGCTGCTCTGGACTCCCTGCAGATCATCCTCCTTGGGCTTTGTGTGGGATCCCCACCACAAGGAAGCAGTGATGGCATCGGGCTCTTCATCACTGCAGATGCAACCACACTGAGCAGCACAAAGCTCTGCCCCAGCACCAGGAGGTCTGGGGTCCTGAAAGGGGAAGAGTGTTGCTGTGGTCCCTGATAAGGGCATCGAGATGGGGCACGTGTTTACAGCCCCATCAAGGAGGAACAAGAGGCACCTGTGCTGCCCTCACTGCAGTGCAAACACCTGGGCTCCATGGGCCCCATAACCTCCTCCTGCAGGAGATGCAGGGATGTCCCTGCCTGAGGGGRCATCCATCCTCCTCTGTGCATCAACCAGCTCCCAGCAGCTCTTTGTGATGAGCAGAGCCCCCAAAAATGTCCACAGGGCAACCCCACACTTGCTTGGCTCTTTGCAGGCTCGATACTCAGCCTCATGTGGCCCAAAGCTTTTGCTCCAGTTTACAGACTCCTTGAGCAAACCTGGTCCCAATTTTGAGCTGTTTTAAATTCA
This sequence comes from Eudromia elegans, assembly GCA_003342815.1. Taxonomy (NCBI): domain Eukaryota; kingdom Metazoa; phylum Chordata; class Aves; order Tinamiformes; family Tinamidae; genus Eudromia; species Eudromia elegans. The sequence continues at coordinate 3,744,937 of PTEX01000049.1, forward strand.
ATTTGAGCTCATTTACAGTTTGGCATTAATAAAATAACAACAACTCTTCTTTAAAATGGCAACTTTGACCATAATTCATGAGAGACCAGATGGAACTTGGTGTTTTCAATTAAGTTTCAGCTGGATTTCGTAATTTAGTTTTTGTTCAAACAGAGAGTCAGAGCTAAACGTGGAAGAAGGAATGGAAAGTGGCAATTAATTCTCATGAAGCCGAATGGGAGGGTAGGTGTATAAAAGTCTTGCAACACAGAGATGTCCTCTYGTGTATGGCCAGCTGGAAATGCAAGAAGAGCAGAGCAGAAGCTCYTCTTTGAGCTTATCCTTGTACTGCCCAGCCAGGATTTCTTTCCTCATGCTGCCTGCAGCCCCTCAGATCAGACATGCCCTATGCAACATATTCGAGYCATTTTGGAAGTGTCTTCCAGCTCCTTTGCTTGAGAGCCCGGTATCAGAACAGCTAGATTAGCTAGAACTGACCACGGCAACCCCCAAACCTTTGACATTTCTCCCTAGCGAGTACCTCAAAGATTGACTCTCCTATTTGAACGTGCTCAGCAGACACCAGATCAATACTTGAAGATTCCCCGCTCCCTGAGGCACCGCGGTTCAGACGCAGCGTTTTGTTTTTGCAGGGGAATATACTGGAACCTTTTAATGGATTAAAAATAAGTTGCAGTTGATCATTTGTTTGCAAGGCAGAAAAGGCTTCAAAGATACACAGGCGGATTAAACAGAAGGGTTGGGATGATTCACGGGCTGATAGAGGCCACCAGTCAGGAAGCGTCTCGAGTGACTCGCTCCTTTGTGGCCACATCAAAGCGCCACTGAGTGACTGGCAGCTCCTTTCTGGCCAGGGCTCGGGGCAGGGGGGGACCAGGGTGGCAGCAGCACCGGGTTCGTGCTTGGGGACSAAGGGAGCCCTTGCTCCTCACTGTCCCCTGCTCCGAGGTCACTGCCGTGTGTGTTTTGCATGCACTTGATCACACATAATTTATGTGAACGTGTGGCTCRGAGATGCGTTTTCTCCTCTTGATCTTTGTCCTGATTGCTCTTTTTTTTTTCTTTTCATCTTCTTATCTTTGCTTTGTCTTTTGGGGGCTGGATGCAATAATCTGGGGCRTGACCTCTGGTCCCCTCTTTGTCCTTGCCTTAAAGGCTCCTAAGCTGGGACATGCCATGCCTGTGGGCACGGTGGCATGCCCAGAGCTGGGTGGGGACACAACCCASGCAAGGGGTCCATCTCCAGGAACTTGCATTTCCGGCCCAGGGAAGAACATGGAATGGACACCAGAAATGCCAAGTGTGGACTAGGCCTTGAGCTGGCAGATTTGGGAAAAACATAAGTGAAGGGTTGCAAAAGACAGTAAATCTTGACTCAGGACAAGGAATTTGAGGATTAAGTCCCTCGACTTCAGCAAAAAGGCTGTAGGAGATGAAGCCCATCTGCATTACTCCAAGGCAGATACATAAGCAGCAGCCRCATATACCACGTGGCAACAAGAACCTCCCGAGTTCCCAGCAAAGGAATGGCAATTTAATGAAGTTTGCTGTGAAATTAGCCAGGAAAACTCAACATAAAGGGAGGAGAGAGACTGAACATACAGCGTGTGAGATCGTTATATTGCAGAGACTTTCAGCACCATTTCATAAGGAGACACTGAGAAGGATCTTATGAAAGACTAAAGAATCCTGCACCTCTTCACATCCTGCACTTTTAACCAAAGGCTTCACRTGCACAGTGAGCACCGCTTTTCATATCTAAATCCAATCAGCAYGATGGCAGGCCAAGGGGAAACGTATCCCACTTTGGAGCCCAGCTAGGAGTGGGGGGACACTGAAAAATGGGGTCATCTGGGAAGAGAGGCTACGAGGAACTCCAGTGTGGCTACCGTCTTGCTGTCTGTTTTTATAAGGGCAATGAGTTATCCTCATTGCTCTTCACGGGTCTGATGTGCAAGGCCCTTCGTGCAGGAGCAGGAGCACCCCTGGAACCTGGGAAAGTGGTGACAGGAGTCGGGGRCTGTGTCAGGGCTCGTGCAAACCCGGCACAGAGGAGCGCGAGCCGGCGGGTTCCTTGCTTGGCAATCCCTCTGCCAAGCGCTCTGCTCCTCCTCCGTCGGGATTCCTGCTCGCAGAGCTCTCTCCTGTGTTTTGGCACTCCAGCACACGGGCTGCTTCCAGCTACTGGGGCTGATCCTGCTTTCATTTGCTGCCAGAGCAAACTATCAGCCCACGGCTCGGACCGACCATCASGCTTCACGTTTCCCAGCTCTTGGTAGCCTTTCAAAGCGGCTCCTCCGTTTGAGTTTAGTGAAACCGCTTGTTTTGGTGAGGTCTGCTGCTTCTCTGAGGGATCCAGGGGGTCTTTTAGAAGACGCAGGACTCCCTTTGCTCAAAGAGTTACAAACTCTGAGTCAGGGCAGAAAYGGTCTGCAACCACCTGGAGAAGCCTCCAGGAGCATCTGGTGATACAGACTTCTCCAGCACGAGGAATTGGGGGGGCAAAGCTGTTGCCTGTTTGTCAGGATTTTCTAAGGGAGAGTTTTGGTCCTGAGCACTGATACTGAGCTTTGGGAAGGCCAGCTCAGTCATCGAATGATGCTGCCGTCAGCCACCTTGAGARGACTGATGAGACAAGCCCTAACGGGAAGCTGCTCCAGCATGGAGGACTGACACGTTCCACATCCAAGGAAGAGCCACATGGACCTTTCCTTGCCTGCTCTTCTCCTTTGGTCACAGCTCGCTCGTGCAYGGTGAGCACTGTGTATCTTGCTCCAGCTCTGGACACACGAATCCCTACAAACCTCTTCCTAACCCACCCAAAGAGCCAGCCAAGAGGGTGCCGTTAGCTCACCAGGGCCTGGTAGGGAACCCSTATCCGATACATCTCCAAAGTTTACCATTCCTAACAAGGCTAAAAACATGGCATTTTAATTAGATGGAAAAAGTACATCAAGCTCATTAACTAATTACAAGGGAAAGTCCCTGCAGCAGATGCCTGCATTGCCTAAAGTGCTACTTACTCTTAACTAGTATCTTTGAGAAAGGATTCTGCTATTAAAGCATTATTTAGTTCCATAAGTACAACAAACTCATTCATTTTTTACCATCACTATCCAAACCCACCCCTTACAGCTCYGAGGAAGCACTTGTGCGTAGGGCAGGGATTGAGGGAGCAGGCAGAAATCCTTGCAGCTTCCTGGGACCRTTCACTAACGGCCTTTGGAGGGGGCATCTGCCCAATACCTGCCCCACAGGGTCTGGACTTCAGCTGAGGGGCTCGAATCTGCCCCCAGCGCACGGCTGCCCCTTGGGGAAGGGGCAACACCCTCTGCCATCGCCCCCGCCTAGCAGAGCCGCTGGGTGGTTTGTTCTCCGAATTGCACGGAGCAATCCCTAAATACCAGCCCTCCTCCCCTCTCGAGGCTGCAGGAATGCTCAGAAACGTTTCTAATCGTGTAATCTCAGCTGTCAGATGACCTCAGCAAGAGAAAATGGCCAAATTCAGGCGAAACTATTTGCTTAAACCTACCATAAGCTCCTGGGTTTTTTTCCCCCTCTCCTGATTAAATAAACAAACAAACAAGGGAGAAGCCCCACAGCCCGCACGGGTGCTGCTGTTTTCCTTCCCTAGAGAGCCCACGGCTGGGGAAGCTGCACCGTGGGCCAACCGCCCCGCGCTCCGCTCCCCGGGAGCACCGTCAAGGGGCAGGGCCATAAATCGTTCCCAAGCAGGARCTCGGAGACCAAAGTCGTGTAACTCAAACGGGCTCAAAGCAAAAGAGTCCCTTTAGTGTGAGGGTGGTCCGTGTAAAGCTAGGAGACACCTGCTAGCAAGTCCTGACACACCAGCATCTGTGTAAACTTGCCCCCTCCCAGCGCCCGCAACCCTTATAAGGTGTTGAATGAATCTGCTTCATGAAAAAGGCTCTGTTTGGGGTAGCTCTAAGGCTTACATATACCTAAGGAAAACAGAGCCGGTGCTGTGCGGCGCGGGGATGGATTACCAAGGACCACAGGGAGGCCTATTAATTATTGTGACAAGCTGATCTGTTGCTGGCTGCTGGGTTGAGTTACACGGAGAGGGGTGTGCGCGCGTGCGATAACGGAGCTCCCCGTGCAAGGGTTTCCACCGTCACCTCCACGGGATCSGAGGGAACGGGAGCGTCCGGAGCTGAGAGAGCGTCCCTAGATGGAGCCCGGGGCTCAGGGCGGGTGGGATGAGCCCCGTCTCCAGCTTGCCCGCGTGTTGGGGCAGGGTGGTGGCCGTCCTGCTGGCTCTGGGGAGCATCTCCTGAGGGTGTCCCCCAGGGCAATAGGGCCCAACATCTGCAGATGGAAGMTGTAACAGCTGCCTGTCACCCAAAGGAGAAACGTGGCTCTGTTTGGAGTCTGTTCATGGCGGGAGACAACCCCGGGCAGGCACAGGGCTTGTCTGGGATGGAGCAGGGAGTGCCAACAGGAGAGGTCGGAAGGAAAGAAAGGGGCAGCRCCAGGCAGCAGCCTGAACCCGTGGGCCAAACTATGGCTGTGTGAAGCTGGTCAAACTCACGGGAGCAAAACCTGAACATGGAAATCTCTAAACACAGASGTATTCCCTTTTCTGAACTCAGCAGTGGAAATATTTTAGCACCGGTATCAGTGCAAAGCTGAGATCTGGAAACACCAATATTTCACCAAAGCCCTTTTTTTTTTTTTTTTAATATGCAAAGAAGTCACACGCATCACTCTGAAGTTTCTAGCTGCAGGTGAAATCTTCTCATCAGCAGCTCTCTATATAGTATGCACTTATCTTAAAGGACATTTGCTTTCTGCTTACCGTCTGTATTTGAATTGTCAAATGACACTTTGCAGAAAATATTAAAACCTAGAGGTCATAGAGACCCTGCCTTGAAAGCGGGAACACGCGTTCTTTCGTCTGAGCAAAAAGCGCGTATTTGGAATTTTAAATGCAAATTTTTTTCTTTTTTGAGGGAGAATCACTTTCTGTCAGCCAAGCAGCCAGCACGTTTGAAAGCAGGTTCTGCTTTAATTCTTGACAAGCGTTATGACCAGATACTCTTTGCTGCTATTAGAAGGGGGCCGAGCGGGGAACGGTGGCAGTAGCAGCCGAGACGGGGAGGGCGAGCAGGGCCCTTGCACAGGCTCCGTGGTGGCGGGGTGGGCAGAGGTTCGGGTCACAGATGGCCTTGCTAGGTGCTGTCATTGATCAGCTGGGCCATGTCTGGTCCCCAGCTCCAACGGAGCCGATCTCCAGCTGAGGACACCAGTGAGGAGCTGGGAAGCTTGAACGAGGATGAGGAGCAGCTGTGCCCAGGTGCAGAGCCAGGTCGGTCCCTCTTGATGGTGCTTTAGACTGCAGCCAGGGAGCAAAAGACCTGAGATAGGAACAGAAGCCCATGGGCTTGTGAGTCCAGAGAAGGGCGGACACTCTGTGCTTGAGCTGTGTGTGACCAGGCACGAGGCCCTGGAGCCAGAGGATGAAGGTTGAGCGTCCTGCGGCTGGCAGCTGGTGCTGACACCAGCATCCAGTCCCTCCTGCCGCCTCTCGGCCCTTGAGAAGAGCCCCAYGTCCAAAGGTTCTGCAGGCCCAAGTGGAACCGCTGAAGGTGAGGGCAAAAACTAGAGGTCATTGAAGAAGAGGGGACGCAGGAGACCAGCACACCACAGCAGAGCTAGGGAGAGATTTCCCACGCCGAGGTCCATCCCTTCCTTTCCTCCACTACAAACAAAGATGTGGTTGCAAGACGTAGACTCCATCCCTGCTTTCATCCATTTGGCTGGGCTGCGGGTCCTCCATCCTCTAGCCCGTGCTGAAATCCAGGTTGTCACCCCCTCCCAGGCACGCTGCCTCCMCGGCCTGTGTTGGGGTTGGCCTGGGTGCACCCACGGCCACCCCTCCACCTTGCTGTGCCCCTGGACCCTTCCTCACTCACCACTTACCGCTTGACTTAACCACAACACTCATCATCCGAGCGCATTCCCAGCCCCGGGAATGGCGGTCGCCGCCTGCCCGGCTCCTCGCAGGCTCCTCTTCCTGCCTCCCAGAGAGCTCCTTGGTGCTGATCTGAAGTTTGGATGCGGTGTTGTTTTTATATATAAATGACACTATGACAAATGATGAAGGATTAAATTACACTTCAATCAAATCAAGCCAAACCAGTAGGGATCGAGGTCCCAGTGGAAAGTGTACATGGAGTTCCTCAGCTCCCTGATTTGAATGACTTTGTTCTTCTTCCAGAGGAAAGGGGGGGCTGAGGGAAGAGAAGAGAGGGGAAAGCGAGAGGAGGGGGGGATTTGGCCTAAAATGAAACATTTTCCTTTTAAGTTGAACATTTGAAAATGGCTGGGAGGAAAGAACTGAAACGCTGTAATGGCTGATACTGAAGAACAGCCTGGGACTTTTGCTTTTCGAGAACAGAAGCCGGGGAGAGAGCTGCGGTGTGAAAAAGGCAATGCTGTGTGCCTTGAAGGGGAAGGTGTTTGCAGCAGCCCGTCTCCTGCAGGCACTGAAAGCCCCCTGCAAGGCACTAACCCAATTAGCTTTGCGGAGAGCTGTGCTGTGAAAAGGCAAAGGCACTGACAGCGGTTTTGGTAAAGGCTAAAGACAGCTTCCCTCTGCCTTGCACTCCCATCAGAGTTACTTCATTACCTTTGTATCGCCAGATCTTGCGAGCGTYGGCTCGAGAGCCGCTCGCCCTGCCTCGCTGTCCGCCCGGAAAGGTTTCACTGGCACCGCGCCGGCTCGCGGCGCTGATTCGAGCACGGGAGCGATTCGGAAGGCTCCAGGAAACGCTCCCGCCRCGACCGGGTCTGCCCGTAGCACGCAGACCCACAGGCAGAGAGGCAGACACAGGCGGACATCCCGCCCTCGGTGCCTCCAGACGGGCCCTCCCGGTGCACTGGGGGTCTGCAGGACCTGCACCGGTCTGCAGAGGGGGCGAGGGGCCCTGCTCCTCTCCTCTCACAGGGCAGCTGGCATTATTCTGGCCATAATGTGTGTATCGGCCCTATCTGTACCTGTTAAAAGGACCTCTTCCATTTCACAAAAGAAAATTTAGAGAGGTTTTTTTTGAAATTAAAAGAAAAAAACCCCAACATTTCAGGTCATTTTGGGGCTAGAATGTCATCCTCAGTGCATGGTAAAGCAATGCCCAACGGCAAGAAAAAAGGCCACAAAAGCACACATATGAACACRCACGCACACACGAGCTTGCTTCATCCTACAGCCGAACAGGATGAGAAGTGGAAAATCATCCCTTCCTGAAAGCTTTTCACAGCTTTTGCTGTGAATTTCCTCCCCATAGTGATGATTTTTGCAAAATACTGTAAAGAATAACTTAAGCAATGGTTCCCAGGAAACCATTCGTTACCTATGGTTAATGCCCAATCTGTTCACATTACCTCTCAACTTTCTGACACAGAAATCAAGGAGAACACTTGCAGAAATCAGGATCCAAATTGGTTAAGCCTCTGAGGATGATAAAGACTTAGAAATATGTATAAATTTAAGTGGTTTTGAATAAGGACGGCATTTCAAAAAGCAGTTGAATTGTTACTTTGAAATAAGCCATTATTTTCCGCTTTTTTAAATTCCAATCTTTAATAGGGGACGAGATCCAGACGGCCGAGAACCAAGGAGAGTTTTTGATGCAAATGAAAAGCGGTATTTAAGAAGCAGGAGTACCCCGTAATAGAGCCCGTAATAGAGCCCCCACCAGACGGTCGGCTCCGCRATGTGCCTGGAACATCTCGGGATACGTCAAAACCCCGGGATTCAGAGCAGCCGGGTGTAGAGCCTCCGTCCTTCCAGACCCCAACCTCACAYTTCCCTTGGTTCTCCTGGCGAGGACAGTTCAGGATTCGCCCTGCAACCTGCACTTGAGCATCTGTGGCCAACGAGGGKGAAAAGCCCWAGTTGGATGCAGATCCAGAGGTGTWAGACTCCCTCCTTGCAGGAAATCCATGTGGTGAGGAAGCATCACCCGCCTGAAGGGCTTCRCGTGCTGGGAAGGGGGTTTAGGACCTTCTTGTTGGAGAGCCTCAGTGGAGACCCGCTCCTGCCCGCAGCGAGGTCCTATGGAGCATGTGAGGCGGGAGGCAGCCTGGGAGCCAAGCTCTCCTCCTGGGCACCTGGGCAAGGGAAGGGCCTTCCTACACCCGGGGCCTCCTGGGGCCTTCACCAYGTCTTCCTCCTCCTCACGGAGAGAGGACAAACACAAACCATTAAGCGCCACCGGAGCACATGATGCTCATGAGCACGTGCATGGGGAGAAGGGCCCAGCCCAGCTCAGCACCATGGACCAAGGGATGGGCAAAGGGGCAAAAATGCCTGTTGTCTATATATATACACATATTTATATATATTTATGCCACCAGTAGCCATTCTGCTGCAAACAAACGGGCCAGCCTTTCGCAGAGACGGCTCAGGAAGCCAACGGGCCGCGGCTGGGAYGGGCAGGCGCGGCCCCGGGCGCGCGCGCCCACCTAACCAGACAGCCCGTTGATAAGCAAACCACCTGATGCTTGCGCGGCAGCAAATAAAGCACCTGCCTCTGCCTGTGGGCTGATAAGCCAACATCTTTAATCTTTTTTTTTCTTCTCTCTTGATGACTGAAGTACACACTCTGTGCGGCCCTATGCTCCAGCCACATTGGTAATAGTAACAAAGCTTTGATGTCCCCCTCATTCAACAGAATGTTGTTTAGTTCAAAGTGAAGAACAGAGGCAATTCTTTGCTTTTAAATTATTAGCTCCCTAAGTCTTCTGTAATGATATAGTTTGACTGAAGTGTGCAGTTTATTAACTACATAAAGACGATATTATTAGAGCGGAGAAAGGCAGCCGAAAGTTTTGCCTTTCAGCTCAGCAGCAGGGGTTTTTGATACTTTGATCTCAATCAATGCTAAATGTCTTTGTGAGATAGAGGGAGCAGCAGAAATTACCTTTGGCACCATGACTACATCAATTATTTAGTTCTTTTTCTTATAAATTAAAGTGTTCTTCCACTTTTACCCCAATTTTTTCTTCTTTTTTTTTTTTCCCCTTCAGTTGATTGGAAAAAAAAAAAAAGAAGAGCTGACTGGGAAGAGGTGCCCATTAACAACCGCCCCGACCCTTCTCCATCCTGGTCTGGAAGGGTCTTTCCTGGAATGGGGATACGGGTTCGTGTTAACAACAACAGCAAAGGGCTGCTTGGATTAATGTGCTGCTTACCCAAAAGCGGCGGAATCTGCGATTGCAAATTTGTCTGTCTGATCTAATTCTTTTGGTCTCTCTCGCATGAACACAGCCACCAAAATGGGAGAGTGGATGGAGACAGGATTGCTCGGAGCAGGATTTGGTGATGGTTAAACGCCTTCCACTGCTCCCAGCACAGAGCAACAGAGGGAAATTCAAGAAMAAATTCAGGACTCCTAAGGTAAAAGCAGAGCTTATAAGGAGCCAGGCCGCTGTATTTGGGCCTGCAACAGCCTCTGGTGTCTACACAGAAGATGCAGGACATTCCTATAGGTCTCCAGCCACATTGGAGCCCCTGCACGTCCAAGCCCCTGCAGTTCTCAGGAGATCCCACAGCCCAGCCCCGGCAAGCAGAAGGAATCCAGCGGCCCAGCAGAAGCCGGATGGAGGGACAGGGAGGTTGATGGCAGCGTTTGCACCCACATAAACACCTACGGAGCAGGAGCACAAGGCCCAGTTCCAGGTCAGGTTTACATAGATAGCCGTGGGGTTTTACAACATCTCCTCAGCATCTCGTCTCCGTGACAAAGGCAGGTYGTGAGGACCAAGGCAAGGGACAGGGGAAGCCCTGCAGATTGTCCCGGTGCATGCTAGAAACCTTGGTTAGAAACCAGTACATGGGCAGCAGCAGCACGAGGAGCTGCCTTCACATCCGGGGCTAAAGGCTGGATGTGTCCTTTGGCCTGTGATTTCTTATTAGTATTTCTGAGGGAGATGTAAAAAGGGGCTTTGCAGAGACGTCGAAGCCCCACCTATGGGAACTTCAGTATATTTAGATGTAGAACATGCCAGAGAACAAGATAATTCTGTTTTCACGGTGATCAAAGTTTTGCAAGGAGGAGGACTGGAGACGGTGCTGAGCTGCTATGGCAACGGGAATTATAAGAAGTAAACTGGCTTGCAAGAGCTCCGGCGTGGTGTGGAGCAGGGCTGGGAATCTGCGCCCTCAAAGGGGCCCGGGGGACCCTCTGCTCCCGGGCCAGGCAYGCACCAAAAATGCATGAAACGTCATCCCGGCAGCGGCCGGATTTCCCTGATGTACCAAAAAGGTCAAGACGGGCAGAGTGTTTTGTAAAGGATCCGCCRCTCTCCACGCTGGGGGAGCACCCCATGAACCAACCCATTCCACCCGCCTCCCGCTCCTGGCCTGGAGCGGGCTGTAAYGGGTGTCCCATGAGGGACACGTGGCCGTGCCCCTGAACCTGGGGCTGTGCTGTCCCCAGTGCAGCCCCGGCCCTGATGCGGGATCAGCCTTCACCCCTGCAGGCTCCAGCTCCAGCCGAGGGGCTGAGGTCTGCGAGGACGCGGGACCTGCTCCCATCCCGTCCCAAGAGTGTCCCCTTGAGGCTGTTGGCTGAGCTGGTGCTCTTGGCGCAGCTCTCCGGCCGTGGGCACATGCCAAGACACCSCGGGGTGCTGGGAGAGCACGCTGCAGAGGAGGCACCGTGCATGGGGCCCCTGCTCTTCACATCCACTCCAGCTCCTGCATCACCTCTCCCCAAACACCCCAGACACTCCCTGCTCCACCATGGGCAGCTGCATGTGCCGGTACCTGCACAAGACACAGAGCTGGGAGCGGGGCTGCCTTTGGAACCTCCAGAGCCCCCGGAGCTGCGGGTCTCTCTTGTGCCAGCCGAGCCGAGCAGCAGGGAGCTTCTCTGAGAAACTCCCCACAGGGAGCGATCGCTTCTCCCTGTCATTAACCTCGCACCTCCCCGGTGTTCCCAGAGCGCTGGGGATGTCCGAGCTGCCTCCACAGGGAGCTGGTTCTTCCCGGGGACTCCAGCGGCGTGGGGAGAGGGTTTGAGCTGCCGGAGCTGGAAGCGTCACCGCCTCTGATGGGGCCGGAGCCTCAGATGTCACCGCGTGCTGAGCTGGGCGGCAGGAGGGATCCAGGGCTGCYGCAAGTGCGGAATGAGGGAAGGGAGAGAGCAACACCATGGGGGCATCTCTGCCACGGGGAAAACCTGCAGAAAATGGGACGGGATGGGAGAAAGTGGGGCTAGGGGACAGTCCCTTCGGTGCTCACCGTGGGGACGCACAGAGCCAGGTGTGTTCCCACAGGTCTCTGTGGAGAGGAACACGAGGGTGCCCRCACCCAGGACCTCGTTCTGACGGGGTTCCTCTGCGTGCTCCTTGGTCCCTGTGCCCGGTCACCTGCCTGGCCTCAGGGAGAGCTTCTCGTGAGAACTGGGGCTTTTATAGCACCAGGCACGTGACCGTGACCAARTTCATAAGAAATAACAGCAGATCCACAGCTTGTCATGGAGAACTTGATCAGGCTGGGGGGTGGAAAGCTCAGGGAAGAGCATAGGGATCAGGCCCCATGGGGAAGTGAGTATGTAAGAGGTCATCTTGTCTAAGCCCTCACAAAAATCAGCTCTAAACACAGAGTCTGCTCTCAGTTACAAATGGACTTACCTGGGCTAGGCCAGAATAGCAGCTTGGTACCTGCTGCGGTGGCTAAGGGAGAGGACAAACCCCACTGCCCAACAGCACGGGTTGCTACGTGCTGGGTCACCCCCCCTTTCCCGCGGCTGCACCAAAAGAAATGACCCCAGTGTCCAAAAAGGCACAAGCAGGAAATCTGTGTGTGCATGGTGAAGGGAGGACACAGTGAAGGATGATCACACTGACACAAGGCATTAACTTGGTTCTTTTTCCTCCCTTTTCTACATTTATTTTTATTAGACAGATGAATGCATGGAAGCAATGGCCAAGAAACGAAACAACATATTGCTCTGATTTCCAACAGAAACAGCCCCTTTTTTCTTGGCTGACAGAGTTCAGTTCACTATGTACCGTGGTCACACTCTGTACCGTGCAACCTTCCTCCTCGGGGAAGGGGCAGCACGGGCTGCCACGCTGGCTCAGCCTGGCCCATGAGCACAACAGGGCTCAGCTTTCCCCAGCACCCCGACTCCAGCACTAACCCCCGGACAGGGGACAGCTGGGCAAAGCTGAGATGACACAAAGAAGGGGAGCGGGAAGGGGACAGAGCTAACAACAGAAATACAGAAGTGGAATTGGAGCAGTTGACTGGAACACGCAGGTTAGTTGCTGTTTATATCKGCCTTGATCTTCCATGTGTTATTACACACCAGCAAGCCAGCCTGCGTGGTGCTCCCCCCTGCACAGGTTCTTAGGAGAYGGCACAGCTCCACACAGCCAAAGAGCTCGAGGCCCTGCCAAGCTCCCCGAGTCCTTCAGAGTCATCTCTGGGTGGGCAGACAGTGCTCAGGACCTCACGTAAGTCAGTCTTGCAGTTGCAAGCAGAAATAAGAACGTGTACAGTRTGATCCTGCATCCTTCCATGGCACTGCAAAAATTTGCCATTGCTTCCACTGGGAAGAAGAGCAGGGACACAGCAGGCGGGCCTTGACACCCAATATCCAAACCCCATACAACATGGTTTCAGTTCCTCTAAGGAGATTTATCACCATTAGGTTAAAAGAGGTCACGAATGTCAGCTTAGCTCAGCTGTAAAGCAAAGGAGACTCCTTTTACATGACACCAGCTCAGACCAGATACCAGACGCAGAATCAGGATTAATGTGCACAGGGAGGGCAAGAACCACTGTTAGGGACCTACCTATGGCTCAGCTATTTCCTTGTTAGTGAGAGGCTGGTGCCAAACACCCTGATACTCAACAGTTCCCAAGCATCCAGCTTTCTGTACCTCCCATTTGCTGCAAAATCAGCCCGGTAGGAATGACAGACAAAACGCAAACAGAAGRACTCTACAGGTTTCCTGTCCCTTGGTGTTTCCCAGACAGTCCCTCTGCTTCCTCTAATTCTGTTGAACAAGGAAGCTTTTCTGCCTCCCCACTGCTTTCATTGGGCTTTGTRGGGATCTTCTCACTTGCGGTAATCACGAGCCTGGTGCAGACGCACAGGGGCTTCCCAGCAAAGCCTGGGATCTCCCCAAGTTCTTTAACACTGAACAAGTTGTTTAGGTTTCCTCATTCTAAAGAGCAAAAGAGAAAAACCACTACTTAACTCTGAAGCCAGCTACTAATGCCTCCATCCTGGTTCTTCCTTGCCTCTGGGCTACAAACCAGTGGCAAGTGGAACTACATTATGTTAGTGTTTTTAAGCAACATAAAACAGAAGAGCAGGAAAAAGACAAGATGAGTCAGAAAGGATTTGATAAAAGGARCACAAAGCCCTGGCTGCATCCCTGAAGCCCTCCTGCAGGCTGCTGCAAGAGACTGCTCTCCAACCTGCACACCAGGTCATTGCGGGGAGAGACCCGGGGCTTTCACTCGTTACCTCCACGTGGAGCAGGGGACTTGGGACTGTCATTAAAATCGAGGGTCACCTAAGCCTTTGGGAGCCCCGTCGTGTCATTCCCATGGGAGGTTTGCCCCACGGTTGCCCGTGGCTCTTCCCCATGGGTTAGAGGAGATGCACCCACAGCGCCACACTGCAGGGAGGGCTGCTGCACTCTGCTCCCGGTGGAGCATCCAGCCCTGCTCCGGATAAAGCCCAGAGTCTGGGGACAGCAGGAGGAGCAGAGCTTTATCCCACCTCGTGCCATCCCAGCTCCCGACCACCAGCAGCACAAGAGGCAGAGAGACGCCCGGCCACGCGGCGGGCCCGGGGCTGCTGGAAACATCCCCCTCCAGCAGCGCTTCCCTACCCGGGAAGCGGCCGCGGGAGCACGGGAACGGGCAGCGAGCGGGCCTGGCAAACGCAAAGCAGCACTGACACCTTCAGGAAGGGGAGACGAAGCTCAACGGCAGCCTCAGCTTGTCTTTTCCCCGGGGCTGTGCCCTGGGGGGCTCAGGGCCTACTTGGGAGGATCCTTTTTGAGCTGGCTCCTGCGGTCCAGCTTGCTCATGACCTGCGTGATGTCCACAGTCGCGGCGGCTTCTCTGGCTTTGGCCTCCTCCTCCAGCTTCCGCAGGATGATGGGGCTGGGGCTGGAGCGGAGRTGGCGCCGTCCGAATAGGAAACTGGAGCTGGGCAGGGAGTGAAAGAGAGGAGCAGTGAGTTACGGAGGGGCAGGAGGGCATCGGAGCCTCACGCTGTCACTCCCCAAGCAGCCAGAACGTCCCGAAATCCCCTGACATCCGGATGGCACCGGGCAGAGCAAAACCATCAATCAGAAAAACATCCCTGAGGTTGTRCATGGGGAGGGCACCTGTCTCAGCATCTGCTAAAATCTGACCTGGGTGGAAGAAAGGCACCTTAAAGCAGGACTCTGCATCATGCAGCAGCTGCAGAACTAAAGCAGCCTCGTCCTGGGACCCCAGGGACTCCCCGCTTTGTTACGTGCATTTGTAGGCAACACTCAGCCTGAGCTGATCAGCTGTTAACAGTGGAACCTTTCATTCCTGGTGCCCCCAGTAAGCTCAAGACAGGGAACAGGATGGGTGAGGATCCAATCCCYGCAGAACCTGAAAGAATTCCCGCTYTCCACCYCAGGAAAACAMTCCCAGCAGCGGTGAAAACCAGCATTAACTTTGGATGAGGTACAGGAGCTTTAGCCCAAGCAGGGTGGCGAGCCCTGTATTCCCAGAAGAGRCACCGACAAACACCAAGGTGGCCACCAGGGAACGGCCACCCTCTGCGAGGGACCTCGTGATGTGCAGCTCAGGGAAAAACCAGCCAAGCCCCGACAAGTCACCACGAGGTTTATTTATTTTTTCCACCGATTTGAAATGGAAGAAGCCAAARTGTGAAAGTCCACGATTCCTCTTTCTTGCTCGCTAGGTTAAAAAAGTGGAAGAGGAACAGAGAGAAGCGCTCCACCCAGCTTGGCTCTGACCCTGCACATTCAGCTCTRTGAAGCAACCGCAGTTCAAATGGCCCAAATTTGCTATGCAAGCCTCATCTCAGTCTGGAAAAAGCCCTTTCAAGCCCGTTCCCTTTCAGGCCTTCCACCTCGTGCCAGCAGTCACTCACACGCACGATACCGTTTGTCCCAATTTGGCTGCTTTTCACCATCGCTTCCCAGGGGGTGAGCAGCTCTGTCCAGGCAGAGCTGAGCAGAATAGAGGGAGAACACTGCAGTGTCTCTGCATCTGCCCTGGAAGCCAARGTTTCATGGTGGAAGGTTCTCCCATACCCACTACACACTGCTCTTATTCTTCTCAGGAAAGSAGCAAGGATTAATTCAAAACAACAACAAAAAACCCAGACTAAGCAGCCACACAATTGCCAAGTATTCTGACTGCATTCAAGTCAGTTCCTATGGGCTTATAAACTGTGCAATCCATCCCAAAGCATCTTCTTAGTGWAAAATGTTTCAACTAACACCTAAATCATTGCAACTCTGCTGCAACTTAAGCTGTTTCCACCCTTGCTACAAGTACATCCAGTTTCACTTGCCTTTTTTTGACCGTTTCTTGTGGCACAATGGCCTTGGCCAGCATTTCCTTGTATATTGGAGATTTTAAGTAGCGGCCATAGGAGTCCTAYTAGGAGGAAAGGCAAAAAGGGTAGTTACAGGGTGCAAATACCTTGATTAAAATCATCACCACGTACAGCTGCTCCRGAGCCAGGGAGGCTGGGGCTGCTGCGTGAGACTATCCAGTTCCAAGGAACTAATGCAATCCTAATGCACATTTTTTAATTTTTTAATCTCATGATAAAGCTCCGCAAGCCAAAAGGTCTGGATTCAGGCGAGTCCAGATCAGAGGCCTCTCCATGTCACTGCAGGGTGAAGTACCTACATTTCAGGAGCAGAACCTGTCACCAAATGGCTCAAATCAGAAGAGTTTTTTTTTTACTTTCAGTGTCAGTTGACACCAGCTGCTCCTCCGGCCCACACCGCTCCTTCCTAAGTGTATTTTATATCACTCCTAAGGAGGATTCACAAGTTATTTGTGATCTGATGATCTAATGAAAGCCATGACGCTGTTTGCTAAAAATATCAGTCCCCAGGTAATCACGGCTGCATCAGTCAGACCTAAAAAGGTCCCTCAGTGTGACCACAGCAAACTGTGAATATATTCAGTAAAACTTATTTCTCAGACAGGAGCCATGTCCTGCTATGTTTTTGGTACAGAAGTTTTTTGGTTATAGCAGTTTCTACTAATCTTCCCAACCACTGCTAAAAGGCAGCTGTGGAACAAGCATCCCAGCACAGGGACACGGGATGCAGCATTCCGATCRGTACTTTGAACAAATAAAGGACCTTCCTTAGAGGAGAGCACAGCTGCTGCTATACAAAAAAAACCCCACTAATACTACAAAAGTATAATGCATTTTCAGGTACTGCATGAACACCGAGTTAGTCTCAGACCAATCCTGGGGGTAAGCAAGCAGCAACATCTCAGTTTTATACCCACAAAGCTACAAGATTTGYTCAATTCATGGATAAGATGGTGACCCAGGTGGTATTAAGAGGGCAGGACTTTGAGCACACAGCTAAACTTCATTGCCTTGGGGCATGCTGGTTAGGAGAAGCTGGAAGGAGAAGCTACCRAGTACAAAGGTCTGAGCCAGAGCTTGCTTAGGTCAGCAAATTTCAGGGATTTTCAAACAAAGGCCACTTGCAAGTAACACTGACAGCTCACCCAGCCCTGGGAAGGCCCCAAGAATATGGAATGCCCCTAAGGCTTTGGAAATAAACAGACCTTTTTCATCAGCATGTAAATATGAGTCTGAGCAGCATCTAAAACATAACGATGAGGGTGCTTGAGACCTCTGACAGTGATGCCCATTGTGGTGCCATCGATGTTAATCCAGCGCCTGGCTCCAGGAGCCAGGAAGAGCCTGCAACCAAGAGGAAACGATAATCTAGTTAAAGGGAGAACTCCTAGAGGGTCTTCGATGGGACAAACAAGAAGTCCCTTCAACTCCCAGCTGGGACTGGACACCATACCCCAGTCCATCACCTCTTCAACAGAGGGAGCTGAGGAAGGACGTGCAGTCTCTTCTGCAGCATGGCACGCGATACAAACCATGTTCTGGCCCACTGGAGGCCAGGTGAGTCTCTCTAGTGCCTTCATAGGGGGCCTCCTCTGAAGGTCCCAAAGGACATCACCTCCACGAACTAATCATCTCTAGTCATCTTCATGAAGCTTGGGCAGAGGATAATTCTTAGACTTCTCTCACTAATACATCTCACTGATGTATTAACTGCTTTTCACTATTCTTACCCCAAGGTAAACCCCAATGATATATGAATGATTCTTTAAATTACCTTTATTTATCCATTTATGCCTTGCCTGTGGCAGTCCCTAGAACTTTGCTATTCCACTCCAGTATTTAAACTACAATCTAAGTCCTCTCCTTTACAAKATTTAGGTGCAACAGTGGAAAAAGAGAATAAAGCAGTTTATAAAASAAAAAAGTGTTTATGCTTTCATCTTCAAAATGTTTCTTTATTACATGAGGTTATAGCACAACCCACACTTGGCAGCTTACAAAGAAAAAGCTCAGGAATAAATTATTTGGGGAGTGGTGCTGTACAAAGGAGGCAATGGGGTTTGCTAAAATGAGTTTAGGAATTAAYGATTTTCATACTCACTGGTAAATTTCTTCTGCTTTTTCTTTGACTTTGGATTGGTCTCCATACTTGAGATCCTCACAGGCTTCCCAGAAACTCAAATTCTCTCCTGCACAACAAAGACTCAGTTAGGAGAGCACGAGACTGAGGAAAAACTCCATTGCATTTGTTAACTCCTAAGCTCAATCTGTTTGATTTGGTGTGTGTTGGCTCCAATCTGGAGCATCTCCAATTGTAATATCAGTCCTGGAGATCTCCTTAGGACTGAAGGAAGGAAGAGCCTGCTCTGCTCGGGTGCAAGTGACACCTGCAAAGTGGATAAATCCAGCCACAGATGCAGCTGCCTGGGAGCAACCTGTGTGCAGTGCCCGGCTGCTGTATTTTGTGTCCTGTGCCACTAGGTGGTATTGCAGGCACTGCCTGCACAGCCTGCACCTCCGAACAGCTCTGCTCCCYCTGCTTTGCCACCTTGTCACCCTCAGCCCCCTGGAGCTATTGCAGAGATGTGGGTTTCCCCCGCTGCTCGAGCTGAGCTCTGCAGTGCCCCACAGGGCTGCCTGGACTCACCGCTGAACTCCTTCTTCAGGAAGAGCTGGAAGTTCTGCCGGCCCTTGGGGTCTCTTATCAGCTCGCTGAAGTTGAGGGCCCATCGCTCCACGCGCATTCTGGTGGGGATTTCCACCCTGCGGAGGTTTGACACAAACAGCACCACCTGTTTTCACATGGACCCTCTAATTGACACGTTAATTACAGCTAGAATGCCCTTTAACAGAAGGCCGGGAGATTTCTGTGCTGTTTTCCAGAATGCTGTAACAAGCTCCTGAAGTCAGCCCACTAAGCAAGTGGTAATTAAACTTGGTACACGGCAAGATCAAGGTTTACCTGGTGCCTGCACTGCTCTTGCTAGGCTCACCCAGCTCGCAGGTCTGACTCAGCACCGTTCTGGAGGCAGCAGAGGCTGTAGCCCCAGGCTCAGCTTCTCAGAARTGCTCTCTGTGCTCGTAATACCCCTCAGGGCTGTCTCGCAGGACACGATCACTCACTCACAGGACAGTCAGCAACAGGCTGTGCACGTCTATCCCGGAGGATACAGCGAGCACGTACCCGAGTAGGGCCCCGAGGGAGACCTCACAGAGGGAATGGTCAACACATACCTGAACCTCAGCTGTGTACAAGGACCAAGGGCCAACTCTGTGCTGCTATACCATGAGCAGCACATGAATTAATAAGGTTAATGCTAAGCCAAGTAGCTGCATCCCAGCACTCCTGGTCATACTCTACCTCTGTAAGGGTCAACAGGGGCCAATTGCCTCACCTAAGGTTAGGGCTGGGCCTGCTCAGCAGCTGCCGAGGGTGTAATCCCACAAAACGCTTGTGAATTTCCGAAATATTAAGGAAAACTCCACTTCAAGAGGAAGGAGACAATGCTGTAAATGCAGCATGAAGCATTCCCAAGAGAGCATTTCCTTGGCACGGACAAGCCATGCTGAAAGGGGAATGCTTCCTGACTCGTGATCAGCAGCTGGGTATCGTGGTGAGATCTGTGCTTCCCCTTTCTCATTTCTATGAGTATAAAGTTCAGTGTAAAACCTAAGAGGAGAGAATAAAAACACATACAGCTTCATGTTGAGGTCCCAGAACTCGGGATCATCCGTTATCCAGGGGTTGCTGGGGAGACATCCAGACAGCAAAGGGTCATTGGAGAGGAACTGCTCACAGTACTTCACAAGCCTGCAAGCAAATTCAACAAAAATCACAATATTAATTTGCAAGCAGAATTGCAGTCAGCCCCATTATAAACGCCCATATATCATTACACAGACTGATTAATTAGCACAGCTCATTTTTTYCCCCCGTTTCCCATAAAATAACAGTCTTGCGGTTATCTTTTAAAGAAGTGACTTTGGCAGCACAAGTACTGAGACAGAAGGGAAGCAAACACTRTATTGAACTGGACTGGGTCCTCCATGGGCTTCCCTGGGGTTAGGAGAGCCCAGGAGAGGCAGGGTAGTGAGGAGGAACCTTGGTGTCCCCTTTCCTCCATGTCCCTGCTGTGCAGCCCCTTCCTTGGCATGAGTTCCTTGGAGCTTGGGGAGGGCCTGGCAAGAAACCAAAGTCTCTTTCTGAGCAGGATCCAGACAAACACCTCTCCTACACCTTCCGAGCTGCCTGCATTAGTAATCACAGCCCATTTCACTAATGTGCTGGAATTTTAGTTTTTAGGGCTCGTTGCTAACAGGCATCTTGGCAGAAATGCTGCAGTCGTATAGGGCTCTTGCACTAAGCATTCCACAGGTTTGGCATAGCTCTGCTCGATCCTATCTTCCCAGTGGGAATGCCAAGGAGTTCAGCACCTGCTTAACTCACTCCAATCCGTATATTCCAATATCTATAATCTAATAATATTTAATAATATCTAATATCTAYAAAGACACCACGGTGTGTGGCCGCCATAGCCATGCCCATGAGCCAATGCCCCCCAGAGGGCAGAGCTCAATCATCTCGTTAAGAGACGAGCACTGAAGGATAATTAGCACGTGTACAGACAGAAGTCAGGGCTTACCCTCCCAGGGAGACGGAGGATTTCACTCTGGTCTTCATGACAGCCTGCTGGTAGTACATGATCTGAGAGGGATCAGACACAAGCACAGTTAGGAGAACAGAAGCGAGAGTACGTGGCCATCTCCACCTGAACCTCAGGCAGATCCGTATGGGGGAGACTAACTGGGCTGCTCCCTCCCTAACTATTGGAGGCCCAAAAGATCACAAAATCTCCAAACTATCCTGGCCAYATGGCTATTTTTACTAAGGTTTTCACTAAGGTAAGTTCATTTTACAGTGTGCAAACAACCAACACGAGCTCCTCATGCTGCGTAACTGCACGAGAGCAACCTCATCGCTTCGGTCCCCACATCACACCTCCAGCCWCATGTAAACATTCTGGAAGATTTAGCATGCAAATAGCATGAATCCTTGGCTGTCTCTACACTGGTGCCATTGCATGCATTTCTCCCACTAATTTAGACCTAGTGAATCTTAGCCCTGGTGCCCGTCCCTGCTTGAGCTTTCCCATTACCAGGAGAGCACCTTGCAACAGGAGGTGTCAAGGCAGGAAAGGTCCAGATAACAAACTGTGTCTGTCAGGCAACCCTGGGAGTTTTAAAGAGCTTATCCCCTGCCAAAGAGGCTTTGAGCCCCCACRCGAGACTATATACGCAGTACAGGTAGGACGGATGCCTAGAAACAAGGAAGGACCAGTTACCTCTCTCCTATAAACATCCATGGTTTTTTTCTGTAAAATAAAGAMACAAATACCATTAAGTTGGAGTAGGTGCTTTCGCCCACCTTTTCTCTGAGAAATTAAACACCACTGCAGGCCTGCCAAAGTGCAGTCTTCTCCAATTAATTGTCATTACAATTAAAATCAAAYATGGCAAGCTCAACTAATCTGGATATCATCAAAGCTAAAAGCATCCCCATTCTGTAAATGGTTCCATTAGCTGTATTTACTGTTCAGCACTGCCTCTTCCATCGCAGCCTGCYTGTATGCCTTCAATTACAGGGTTATTCTAATGGAGCTAAATAGATTCATTTACAAGACACAGATTAGATCATTCAATATTAGCTAAAGGAGACAGGAACCAACACATTGCAAAATAAAAACACCACAATTAAAAGCCTCAGGAGCAGTAGCTGCTGTGCTTCCGTGGCGATTTGGATAACTCAGAGTRCGTTATATGTCATCCACAAACGAGCAAGCCGTTGAAGGCAAGAAGTTAACTGCAGGCTGTTTATTCACRCACAGCACGGTTACTTTGGGAGGAGACTCGAGGGAGAGGGGCTGAGTCAGGGATGTTCTCAGCAAGCCCTCAGAGGCTTACGCAGGCTCTGCAGCTCCTGGTTTAGCTGCACGGCTAATCTGCAGCCCAGAATGGTCCTGCCTAATTAACATATCTGCTCTGCTCTTTAACCCTATTGCTAGTCCTGCTCAGGAAGGAGTTGTTGTACACATGAAAGAGATACCCGCACGCAGCTGAAAATCAGTGGGTTTGGGGAAGATGCACTCACCATTTCAGCAGCAGGAGCCAGATAGGCASCAGAGCAGCCAATCTACACAGCACTAACATGACACCAGCCCATCTGATCTSCACACAAACCTAGCCTAGCCAGCATAGCACTGACAGATCTTCATTGTGGGACTGCAAGAAGGAGCTTTTATTTTCTTTTTCCTCCTGATGGAAGGGCCATAACTGCCTTTGAAGGACTGCAGTGCACATGATCTCAGCAGGGACAACCAGGAACACAAACACTAGCTGCTGCAGGGATGCTCTGCAGGCCACACACGCGGAACCGAGAGGAGGACTTAAAAGCTAACATATTAAGGGAAGCACAAGGACCTCGCACTAACAGTAGGACCATAAGCCACAAATCTACAGCCTCCCCTGTTGATGCAAAGTCTCCTGGGACACGTTATAGGAGAGAGAGGATTATAGATGGTTGGGAGAAACTAGTAGCAATTGGCACAGAGCAGCAGCTGCAAAAGCAGGAGAGCAGAGCTTAGTAAAACTGGGGCACTAACACTGGTATCCCAAGGTAAGCAGAACTCCAAGGCAAGAGGACACAGGCTCAAAGAACCAGTATCAACTACTTAGCTTGGAATCACTGGGAAAAGATTACCAGGAATAGTGATGCAAGCATTAAGAACAGCTTTGCTCCCTTTCCTACTTTTAACAGCCTGCCTGATGCCAGGCCAGCTTTCATGTAGGCCCTGTTTCTACAGTGTCGTTGTTGTTTCAGATGCATAGTAGAAAGAGAAGACAAAAAAAAACCCCTGCTTATAAACTCATTACTTTTACTGTCCTAGAATTGCCCTCTTCAGAGGGCTTCGTTTCTGTTCCAGGCTGGCTATTTCCTGCTCAATAGGAGCTCATTATCTCCTTAGGGAACCCGAGATACAAATCAGGCCCCTCCAGATTCACCAAGTGCCAGCTGAACTGTTCCATTTGATGAAATTTGAGAGTGGCTAGGGCATTTAATTTAGGAAAAATATCAGCAGATTAAAACCATTAGATGGTTCCAAAAGGCCACTAATTTCTCCTTCCCTTTTGCCAGATGGATGCCCTGGACAGCCCTGGTGCAGTGGGCTGAGAAGAGGTGGATGTTGGCAGAACTGCTTGAAGACACCTCGTATGGGTAGTTAAGCTGCATTAATCTTCTACAAGGGTCTCAGAGGCAGGTGGTCACAGCACACACACGCACGACACAGACAGCTGGTGGGAAAGAGAAAAGAAACACACAAAATTGAATGTTACATACAGCAAGAAGCACCATCACGTAGGAAAGTTATACGCAGGTGAATAAATAAAGCTAACCCTATGGCTGCCCACGTGGGAAGCTTCTTAGAGTGTATGTCCTGCACCAAGGATCCCTTCCTGAAGGGATGGAGCCCCCGCAGGGTCAGCCCACCGGAGAGCCAGGCCTGGGAAAGCTGGGCAGCTCCGGTGTGGATTTGCACAAAGAGGAGCAAGAACCACATTCCCTTTCCCGCTCAGTCTCCACAGAGGAAAGGCAGCTCAGAGACCAACCTAAAGGAGAAGGAAATTGAAGCTGCCCCAAGCTTGATGTCCTTGGTCAGGCCCTCAACGCTCCTTGGGATCTCTGCTTAAGTGTGAGGTGTAGGGGGCTGTTCATGTCCAGGATGGGAACTGAACCCATCCCCTCACTTGATCCGTGCTCCAAGCAGCTGCGAGTTGGCTGGAGGCTTTCAGAAAGTTTGTAAGTCCCAAACCTCCTGCCATGCCAGCTGCAAAACTGCACGCGAGAACAGGACGCCAGCCCACTCTTTCAGTCTCCCTTTCTCTCCACTCTTTCATTTCCACTCTGAGGGGGAAGCATTCCAGCAGCTCAAAGTTACAGTACAGAGAAATAAAATATCCCCAACCCTAACATTTTGCTCATTTTTTTGCATCTATGGCAACAGAACACAAATGGCCAAAGCAATTATCCAGCCTCTGCCTGTTGCGATGCTTAAAGACTGCTGCAAAAACGAGAGGTTGTGGGAAGACAGCGCGTTTGATCACAGCAACATTTGCATTTAATTGCCACAACACACTTTGACTTCACTTCCAAGGGAATGTTAGGAAGTGCACAAATACAGGATCACTTAAAAGGGCTGATGAAGAAAGGGAAGGTTGGCACCAATTCTCCAGCCACTGACTGCATTTGTTGCACTGTGGACTCTGAATCCATCCCACTCAGTCTGCAGTCTCAGGTCAGTAATGTTTCTTCAGGGCCTGGAGATACACAATATTTATTCTTACGCAGCCTAGTTTGTCCGCTATGAACTTCCCAGCTTCATCTTTGTCCTGCTCACTCCCCTTTGGAAGATCTTTTTTATAATCCTGGATCTTTCCTCTGATCCTTTATATCCCACAACCCCACAGTTAATTTGGCACTAATAGAAAAAGCATCAACAAGCAGCTGGGGCACAAGTTTCCTTAATTCAGTTTCCCCAGCACAGAAAGTGTCCTATAATTGCACACACACACTAACTACCTAAAATAAGTTATTTTAAAGCCCAAAGAAGTTGCCAAATGCTCTTTTGCTGGTTGCAGCCCTGGGACAATGAGACAGSTTCAACTTCTGGCCCATTCAGCCACCATAGCTGAGCTGACTTGCTCAGCCTGCAATGCCCCCCAAAACACAGTCATGGGGTCACTCTCTGCACCTTCCCAAGCCCAGTCAGTAGATATGACAAAAATGCTGCCTCACCTGGTTTACCTTATTTTCATTAGGATCAGTCACTCGGTCTATTCCGTACTCTAGGACATCTTGCATGCCGGGCTGTTACAAACAAGAAACACCAATTGTAGCTCAGTTGTTTTGAAGCCAATAGGACCCACTAAAGCACAAGGGGCACTGCAGACCTAGAAGGGCTGCTGCTCCTCTTTCTTTGAAGGCACCTCACACTGTTTTCTCAATTGAGGCCTTTGACTACGTCTCCCTCCCTTGCATTTCTGAGGGCGATCAAGGAGAAAGGTGAGATGGATTCAGGGTTCCTGTTCCCTCCCGGTGTCCACCTGGGAGGGCCGATGGAACCGCAGCACGTCCTGCTCTGTCTCTACCTACAACTTGCCCTCAAAGCTGCTTTGTGCTACTGCCACCGAGGCAGCTGGTTCATCATCCYGGGGTCTGGTAGCACCATTTAGATCCTAAGGCCACGTCGGGTCGCCCTGACTTACAGGCGCTCGGTTCACGAGCCAGTAGGCTCTCTCCTGGCAGTCCAGCGCGTACCTGTCTGCCTTCTTCCGCTCCTTGCCCGCCCTGCAAAGCCAAGGGAGGAGTTAACTTCAGCAGGAGCCCTCGTGCATCTCCATCCCTCCAGACCAGCGCGACGACGAAGGTGACACAGCCCCAGCCTTCGCTGCTGCACGGACCCCGGGCAGMCTGCAGGGCTGCCTCACACAGGCTGCACGCACGACCACACAGAATCCAGTTCTAGACTCTAAATCATGTTCTTCACAAGGCTGCACGTGACTGCGATTCCCTCCCCTCCCTTAGTTTTAGGGAAATTATCTTCTTCCTCAGCTGGTTGCTGACACATCCTCTTTTGATCAGACAGMCAGCCCTTTGGTACCGTTTCATGCTAACAACCCCTTCCTTGTGGTCGGTCGGCTCCTCAYGTTTATCCACCTTAGATGTTGCTGACCAGTGTCTGGGACTCCCATGCAGAGACACGTTCYGAATGTGCCTCATCCCTGTCTCTCAGTTAAGGGTGGCGTTTCCTCACAAAAACAATCTCAAATTGGTCCCAGGAATGTTCTCAGGAGCTAAAACTCACCTCAATAATCTCCACTATTAAACAGAACAGGCACTAGAAAAGTTTGAGCTGAACCAACTAATTCTTCTGCAGACCAGGCCTGGGCACAACTTGGGAATGGTCCCTTGCCCAGGACAAGTCCCAAGAAGCTSTTCAGTTGTGGCCACCCTGCTGGGCTTTATCTGCATGGATGCAGGCTGCTCCACAACAGGCAGCCTCAACATCAAGAGCTCACACAGGTTTAGTCTACTATTTTATAAAGAGTCTTATCCGTCCTTAAAATTGTATTTGGCATCCCTTAGCCTAAGKCTGACCTCAGTTTACAACACCAGCCTCATGATTAACGAGGCAGTTATCTGATGAGCTGTATTCTGACCCATTGGCTACAATCCTGGGCAAGATATAAACAGTCCTTGAATAGTAGGAGCAAAACGTACCATGCTGGGAAGTAGAAGAGGTAAAGGGAATCCACAGAAAGGGAAAAGATCCTATCTCTAAAGGAGTAATCCCATCTCATGTCCACTAASCTTCCTGGGAACTGAAGCATCCATCCAAGTTTCTTCACTCATGAAAAGTAGGATGAACAAAACGTCCCTCCTAAACTGAGAGGCCTCAAACTGTACAAAAACAAGTTTGTTTTACAGTCCCGAGGGCTCTTGTGAGTTATTTTAAAGCTTCWATCTATGTTTTAAACTGTACCTTAAGTGCACACCTAGAGAGTAAAGCTCTGCCTCCTCACACCCTCCCCAGTAACACAAATAACAGAAACTGAGTCAACTCACTTATACTGCTCTTTGGCCTGCATAATAATAAAATCCCACTTGTAGTTTATTTTTTTATTGAGCATGTTGTAATGTTCCTGAAATAAAAATAAAAAAGCAGTTAGTATGTGAATGCTGGACAAGGCCCTGCCATCCTAGGGCATTCTTGACTCTCCACAGTTTGACTTGTTAAGCTACCAGCTGAGCTAGGAAATCCGGTTTGTTCCCAGCCTAATTCACATGATCTACAGCATTTCAAAAGTATCACTGCAAGGAGGGCAATTACCCCTGTTGAAATTATCACCGAGTTCAGAATCTCTTCCTGCACCAGCTGCTTTTTCACTTTTACAATTTTGGCCTTTGAGGCCACTGGAGGAACATTTCAAACAATTGAAAATTGATTTTCTTTGCCACACTCCAGCTACAGGAACAGATGGCCAGAGCTACAGCAAAGCAGGGGCCTGCAACAGAACAAGCACAACAAACATCTCCTTACCTTTTCATATTCTTCTAAAATCCCCTTCCTCTTAATGTTCTTCTTTGCTAGGTAAATTGCTGGGTGAGAAAGAGAAAATAACCAGTCACATATGCTTAAACCAAAATATCCACATCTAGGACCCATTCAAATATCATCTTTATCTATGAAATAAGATGAAAAGATAGAAAAATCTTAACATCTCAAAAGATATTGTTTATATGAGTCTTAATATATATCAAGATATTTTCCCAGGCAGGMGCTCCAGTGCCACAAGGCTCACTGAAGATGAGCTTGGTGCTTCAGTTTTGTCACGGATACTCCCCGAGCCAGGGCAGGGGTTGGAGCACGGCACAAGCAGCAACGTGGGCCCTTATCCCAGCAGTTCCGCCTCCTCTGGGAGCCRAGCCAGGGCTTCCAGGGCCACAGAGCACTGGGCCAAATCTTTAAGACGTTGAGGTTTTTAGTGTTCTTCCTATAAGCTTTCCAAGCACAGGCCAATGTCTTGTTCCAAGCTTTATTCAGAACGTTCCAATCTAAAAGTGTTTTTCTTCAGAAGATCTACAACATAACGTAGATAAAAGCCACATACGACAATCTTGGCATAAACAAACCGATCTGAAGTGCACAGCACAGCCTGAAGGAGCAAATCAAGCTGTWTGGCCCAAGTTTCATGACCAGGCCTATAATAAAAGGCATTACAATGGCAGCAAAGATCAGTATGGAAGAGCGGTCATGAGATACTGCAGCAACCACAAATTGTTTAAAGAAAGAACCAACTCTAAATGCAGGGCTTGATCCAAGCTGCAGGGAGACAGCCTTGGGCCAAGGTCCAGGAACACACTCAACTACTCAGGGAAATCTAAGCTTGTGTTTAAAGTCCTCCCTACTCAGTAGGGCATTTTAGACATGTTCCAGGTTAATGGGTCCTGGTAGAAAATGGAGATTTAAACACTTCATCTAATCAGGGTCCTGATAAGGCAGTCACATCCAAAGCACTCCCTCCATTCTGCATTACTTAAAAAAAAAAAAATAGCATAAAAGAAAATGCATGAGCCTGGTCCCCACATTGGGGCACATAGCAGAAAGACATGAACAGCAAACACGGGACTGTATGCACAGAGACACAGGACTGAGCTGCCCCTCCTAAACAAGAGTAACGCTCTCACTTACCATAGTCTGTGTCATCAGCAGGCCAGCTCTGTGCAGGCCAGAAATAGGGAGTCTGCAAAAGAACAAGCCCTTGGGTAGCACATAGTAGCTCTGAACTCATGCTCAGAAGCAGCCACAGTGGCAAGAGCGGAATCCTTTTCTCTCTAGCATACCCAGAGTCTCAACACCCTGTTGGTGTGTAGGCACACACAGGGTGTTGCTGGGCCAGCTGGAGCAGAACACAGTTCATGATACTGCCACTGTCAAGTCCCCTTCTGTCCTGCAATCAACTGAAATGGTTAAACCCTTTACTACTGCCTGAGCATTTAGACTGAGATGCTGGAGCCCGACTTGGCAGCACAGAGGAACCAAACTCCACATTGGAAGCTCTTGTAACCCTAGCAATTTCTCATCACAAGGGAAACAGTCCATGCACAAACTTGACCATAACCCATCACTGTGCTTTCTGGGTATTCATGATTCAGCCTCCCCAGATAGCACTGGTTATCACCTAAATATTACCCAGAGATCATCTGTTATTAGGATTTCATTTGATACTTTTAAGACATGGAAGGAAAAACACATTTAGAAGAAAACATGGTCTTTAGAGTCGAATAAAAACACTCCTTCAGTTAAAGGAAGCATCACTGCTTGCAAGCGTGTYGGAATGGGAAAACTGGCCTCAGGGTCCGTGGACCCCGTTTCCATCCTTCTGTATGCTGAAGGATAAGCACAGCCCCATAGTTCAGTCTCGTGACTCCAGCTGCTGGAGAACTGCCCTAGTTGTCTGCTTTTCAAACTAGCTCCAGCCAATGTCTTTAGATGAGGCGCAACTCACTTGGAACCTGTACAGGCTGCTGTCTGCTTTAAGGGTGAGGTTCTTTGGCTCCTGCAGAGGATAGATGTACCCATACTTGACAAACAGGTCCCCCAGGTGCAGYGCCTCTGGAAATGGAGGAGGAAGACACTGTGATTGCACAGAAACATTGCAATAGAGTTCAGAAGCGAGCTCAGAAGAGTACATCTAAGGGGGTTGTTTATGGAGATTTTTAAGTTTTATGAGACCAAAGCTGAAAAGCCTTCCCTGTTTACATTTCTACCTACCTTCTCCAGTRATCTGCAAACGCTGGAGAATCCACTGCATTATATCGTTACCTGCAAAGCAAAGAAACCATCAGGTACTTAGACACATGCAATGCACAGGCTGAAGTGGGATTCCTCCACTCCTTAACCCGACATTGCTCTACAGTCTAGTAAATGCACGGATCCATTATTGCAGGCATGTCCTCAAATACATTGCAAAAAAAGGAGAGAATCTACACTGCGGTTCCCCACCAGCCATGCTGTCCTTCAGGCGTGTCCTGAATCTGCACCAACTTTTGATCAAGAGAGGGAGAAGGGCAAAGGCCACCAGCTTGGGATGGTTCATAGTGAGTGTTGAGGAGACCCATGTGTGGCCTGAGTGTCACTTAAAGGTTTATGATTGGTTTAGAAAGGACTTAAGCAACACAAGCGCTCACACTTCGTGTGAATATCCCTGTCCTCATCTTGCACCATCATATCTGGAAAGAATCACTGCAAAGTATCTCCACACTCAGAGCAATGTGTTATCTCAGCTTTAGAGAGGCACCAGGGACCRATCTTCTCCAGTCCTCCAAGGGACAYTACTTCCAGTGTAGAAGTAGCATCYWAGTCTTAGRTCTACTTAAATTGGKGTAGAATACAACCCMAACTTGGGRTAGTAACAGGACATCCTGAAAGGAAACAAAATTTCTACATTCACGAACATTTCTCCAAGTTTATCTCTTGGGATGTAGCTAGTCAGACCCGTAGTCAGCATAAAGTTTCAACAATCTTGCAGTCTTCATCTGGAACTGTGAACCTTCCATTAAACAAGGCCAGGCAAGAGAAAAAATGCACTCAGTCCCACATCAACATCAACAGACCCTTCCTTCAAACGTCCCCTACAATTGCAAAATGATGTGATGACCCTTCTTGACATTGGACTGATGCCTTAGCCTTCTAACAAGGCTCAGAGCTTTTATCCTCCTGCCTGTTTCCTGAAATAGACGAAATTAAAGGATTATCTCATCACTTCCTTCTAGATAGCTCTCTTTGTAAGCATTTTCCCTAAAAGGTGCTCATTCGACATGGATAGTTCTCTGTTTTTTCAGTTAAGAATCACTTTCCTGACAAGGAATTTACCTAGCYGTCTTCCTGAGGAGCTCAGACCTCTTCAGTGGATTAGCACCCACTGACCGATTTGCTCCAATGTCTTCACAGTTCTCTCATCAATCATGAATCAGTCTCATCTGCAACACCTAGATGCTAATCAGTGCATGTACAACTCGGGCAGGACTAAAAATATTATTGCCTAGAGCCTGATGATGACCAACAGSAAAAGAGACCCTAACACGCTCATCAGAAGCTGATGAGAATTAGTGACATCCACAAGAGGGAAGCCCCAGCAATTCTGGTTGAGGAACCAGAACAAAGTGAAGAGCACACAAAGAGGATAAGCAGCCATGGGTGTCTTCCCTCCACATCATCCACCTACTGACTTTCAGGAACTGGTATTTTACAGTGCTCAGTCATCAAGAGAAGTACTTGTTCCCACTTCAACTAATCTAGCTGGCAGGCTATTTTGATCGGAGGGAAAGCTCCTCTGCAGCACTGCCTCCACTGGGCAGCAGGAACGAGGGGCAACGAGGCCGGATCCTCTGCAGATGCCCCAGCTGCACAACAGCTCTCCAAGCTGCTACTGCTTTGGATGGTGACACACACAATGYGCTCCAGAGAACGAGCTTCAGGTGTCATCCAAGCTCTCCTGACCCCTGCACCAACGCAGACTGTGCCYACGGGCAAGTAACTTAATCCTAATGTCTTTGCTTATATATAYTGAAAAAAAAGATCCAAACAATATGTAGGGTGTAAAGGGCTTTGTAAATGCCATGGTCTTGTCCAAGCCTTATTCTTATTTGCCTGGAGCAAGCTCACTGCTTCCAGTGGGAATTCTTGCTCGGAATATCAAAGTGCTGCACAAAGCCCAGAACAGGATGAGATTTCAGTGCAGTCTGTGTGAATATTCACACCACAGGATCCCTCATGAGAGGTTGCATGAGGGTTTGGAGAACAGGGAACAGAAGGGCCGAGTGCATTACCGGGGCCCCAGGAAAGGAGCTCCCAGGCACCAGGGCAGAGCGTGACAGGAKCTTCCCCTAACACTAGAGGTGACACAGCACAGCTACCCGGCTGGGTACCCTTGGCCTTTTTGAAGGAAGAAAATAATGTCATTTAGAGGCAGAGAAGGGGATTGAATATCTTTCTTCTTTCCTGCAGTTTGAAGAAGAAAATGACTATTACTAGAAAATGCTAAAAGGAAGATTCTATTCTGCTCATTTTAATTGGATTTTAATATTTATCTTGATTTGTGATCCAGCACCAGGAAGAATACAACAGGTTTGGAAGCTGAAGCTTCTGTTCCCCTGCATTCTGAGGCAAAGGAAGGCCAGATGAGTTAAACTCAGGTGAGGCAGCTGCAAGCGCATGACCTGCAATGCTCACATCTCTTCTGCAAAGAGCAGGAGTGAAACGAAACACCAGTGAGAAGGCGGTCGAGGGAGCAGGCCTTTCAGAGGATACACGACAGACAGTTACTGGGAACAGGAGCTCCAGCGCATACCCAGAACCCAAGGATGGCCACACGGGCTTGTTCTTGGAGGAACTTTTTTGGCTAGTCCCTTCCCCAGGATAAGCTCTTACCTGTCACAGCATGCGGGATGTTTGTGATCATCACCCTCTGAGTGTGTGTCTTGATGCCCYTGTCCGGGTTCTGCATTTCCATCATCAGGGTTTCGATCTGCAGGGCAGACAGGCAGGGGCTCTGTTAGGAYGGGCTGTGTCAGAGCAGGGAGCAGAGGCAGGAGGGGCCTGGGGCCACAGCAGCTCCACGCAGCCTCTCAGAGGACTCTACAGAGCAGCAGCGACCACTGTCCTCTCCAGACCCTTCCCATTGGAGATGCCACTTTGAGACGCCCAGGGAGAGAAGCGCAGACCACAGGGAGTGGAGAAYGACCCATCCCTTGGGACCTACAGGTACCATCTGAGGAAGCCCCCGAGCAGCAGAGCAAGGCCGGGGTACAGAAGGGACCGGAATTATACGTGGGGAAGCACACATGCTCTTCATCTGCAGAGAGGTCTTATTATGATCAGCTGGATACCATGAGAGTAGTGGTTTTGCAGAATACACTCTTCCTTTTGTATTCAGTTTCTAGATGGTTCAAATTGTTCCAACAGGACCAATTTTGTCTCCTCACACCCATTTCAGAAGAGGAAGCAGCTTTTTAAACCAGCCTCAGTAGATTCAGCAGAGGCACCTTGACGGCGTTCATGCCTAGGGCAAGATATTGTTTTCACGGGCACCGTGGTGACTTAGGACCAAAGTCCTGCCAGGTCCAACGAGGATTTCAGCTTGCACTCCCTGTAAGCACACGGACTCCCTGGCCTGGGGCCTATGGACAGGGCAGTGCTCATTCCCTGCAGGATTCAGCAGTCAGGCCATTACCAAGYGATTCGGAACCCATGGGAGCCTCCCGGTACAGGATGTTCTTTCYTAACGAGCACCCAAGCAGTCGTTGCTTCTGCATCCTGCTGGGCTCCCTCGCATCGTTTAAGAAGCGACTCACATTAAAAGAAACAAGTGAGCAGGGAACTGCCCCGGGGGCTGCCAGCTGCTCCAGCTGCAAACCGTGATCCAAGCTCAGCTCTTCCTTGTCTCCCAAGGGAAGCACCTGCTTGTTATGGATCATGGGAGACTGGGAAGCGCTATCAGCGCCCGCCTGCTAGCAGGGAGCTGGAGGGCTGGGTAAACACAGTGAGGTGACACTTGCTCGCTTTGCTCAGGGCTCTCGCACGTCTGGTGACGTTTTGGCCAGGGAAGCGCCGTCTGGTTTGAGTGTCACATCCCTGGAAGCTGCTTCCTGCCGTGATTGGAGAGGTGCAGGGTGACCATGGGCAGCAGAAGAGCCAGGGGAGCCAGGCCCTGGGCTCATCYGGAGCATGGAGCCATCACAACGCACCAATCCCACCGAGGTCTCCTCCCCAGCCTCTGCACAGGAAGGGCCTCGCAGACCACAGCGAAACCGTCCCCCGACAGCAGGAAGCCATTGAGTTAATTAAGTGCAAAGCACAACTAAACATGCAAATCACAGGAAASAGCAGCACTCTGCAGACTCCACAGCAACACGTGGGAATCCCGGGCAGGGGCAGAGCCAACGCAGACCCTTTGTCACAGGCAAGTGGGTGCTTGCGAGCTCCCCTGGGTGCTCTGCACAGGAGCATCAGCCTCCAGGTGCYGAGCCTGCCGTGCAACAACACAATAATTCCAAGGCAAGAAGCTCAACCCCCGTCAGCAGGAGCACCGATGGGGATCCTTGTTGGATACAACACAGATATATCCTCTACCTTACAAGGGGCCCACTTGTAGAGCCAAAATTAAACATGGAGTTTTCCTAATCATAAATATTTACCTGGTTCTGCACCCACTCCCCTTCGTTATCTAATTCTGTTTGCAAAGATCAATATTCCCTCCCAGGTAGGGATACAACTTTATATCTTAACTCTCATCTCAAAAAGATAATTCACTATCCAGGTTTGCACCTTAACAACCCACCTTTCCACATGCCCCTTTTCCCTCCCTGTGCCACCTTCACCAGTGGGAGCTCCTAAAGGGACCTGCAAAGCCAAACGCAGCCACAATATCCACACACGTGCCCAAACAGATATGGGCATCTGATCTGGGAGGCTCCCCCTCCATCCCGACAGACTTTCCCAAGCAGTTTGGAAGGGAACGGGTCAGAAGCCAGCRGCAGAGCCGGTGCATGGAGCAGCCTGCCAGCTCCAGAGGGACAACAGAACCGGCTGCATCCCAGGAAATCCCTCTGCTCCAGCAGCAGGGGCAGCTGAGGGCGAGGCTAGAGCATAGGCTTAAGCAATTAGCAAAGCTTCTCTCCAGGATTTTAGCTCCTCGAGAGTCTAATCCTGTGAGGTGCTAAGGGGATTGGTGCCAAGCACCCTCAGCTGCACCATCCACAGCAGCTCTTACAGGTACCGGTGCTCCAGGGCACGCAACAAGCTTGGAAGTGTGGCCAAAACCCAGCAGACTGCACCGATCTAGCGGCCAGGGCTCCATCCCAGGCTTCCCCACTCTCTGGGAAAAATGGGATAACAGATGGAGATGACAGCCAAGGACTTTCTACTGACCCCTCAGGAGGCTCCTTTCCTAAGCAGGTCTGGGTCACACAGAGCCTGTAACTGCTCAAATCCTCTCCCTGCATGCAGGGCGAGCTGTTTTCCCTGGGAAAAAATGGCTGCTTTAACARCTCTTCCCACCTGAGGATCACGAGCTTCTCCATACACCCCTGCGCAACCCCAGCGATATTCACCCAGGGCAGGATTYGGCCCAGTGCATTTCCTTTGGCAAGGCTCCCCGGCCCAATTTACCTACAGAGACACAGCACCAAAGAAAACACCCTCTTTCCTCCCTGCAGCGTGAGGGGTGCTCATGTTTGTAGCACCAAGAGCCTGTTTTGGGACTGAGCAGCCCCCAGGTTTTCCCTTCGGAGGCTGCCGTGCTTGGTTCTGGAAATCCAGCTAATTCCACACAACAAGATGAGCCACAGGCAGGAAAAGTSCCTGGGAGAAACACTTGCTTACGATGCTATAAAAAAAAAAAAAAAACTCTGCAAACATTGTTTATGCTAAAAYTAGTCACATTTTTTGAATGAAGATTACAAGGAGAGAAAAAAGCAGAGCCCCAGAGGCGTTACAACACTACGCACTGCATCCCAAAGCGTGGGCGCGTCTTCCCACTAGCTCATCTGCTCCCAGTCACAAACACAGGGAAGACAGAACCGATGGCTACATCCCTCGGGAACAACAAGCATCACCTGGGGGCTCCAGCCGCCCCCAGGAGCCGAGCAGGACAGGGGGCCTAACGCAGCAGGTGATTTTTCTTTTTCCTCCTGCTGGTTCATGGCACCATTCTAGGGCCTTCGAGGCGCTAGAGAGGGCAGAGGAAGGGCCCCGGCGGCAGAAGAGCTYACCCAGCACCGAGCTGCAGGAGGGAGCGGACAACGCGCTGTTTTCCCCACGCCAGGCAGGGCTGCCCCGGCGCGGTTCGGCCCTCACCTTTTTGAGGAAGGCCATCCGCGGGCGGTGCCGCTGCCCCTGGTCCAGCCGCGCGACGGTCATGCTGCCGGCACGGACGGACAGACCGGACGAACGGAACGAAGCGGAGCCGCCGGCCGAGCACACCTGGCTGCGGACACCGCCGCGGCCGCCCCCCGTGCCCGCCGCAGGCGGCGCCCGCGCCGCGCGCCGCAGCCAATCTGCGCACGCCGCTTCGCGCTCATTTGCATGAGGGCGCGGGAGTGCGCGGCCCCCGGCCGCTAGGGGGAGCGCAGGGCGGCGCTGGGGACAGGGATCGGGACAGGGATCGGGACAGGGATCGGGATCGGGACAGGGATTGGACAGGGCTGGGGACGCGGAGTTACGGCTAGAGGCATGGTGGGTGTCGGGGCCCCATCTGGGTGCAGGGGATAGAGATGGGTGCTACTCGTCCTGCCTCAGCCAGTGGGTGCGTGGGCGCTCTCTGAGGGGTGACACTGGAAACTCGGAGCTCTGTCTGCCCTGCCAATTTCTTCCACCAATCTGGCATCTTCTCGCAGTGCCCGAGGGCTCAGCTTGCAAGCCCAGAGTGGGGAGCACAGGGCACCATGATGGCTCCGGTGCCCTGTCTCCTGCTAAGCACTCGCAGGAATCGGTGCTAGCCCCATGGGCACGTTCTGCTCTACTCACAATGCAAACCTACACGTACCTGTGCCCACCCCATCCTATAGATGCCCATGCACGCCCTGCATGTGTTTCACCACGGTGCATACAGGCTCACATGCTCCATACATGGCGCCTTGCAACTCGTGCACAGGGAGCCCCATTCCCCACACATGCAGAACCGCTTCTCGGGGCAACGCTTCCCAGCCCGGGGTTTTTTGTGACCGTTCTGGCATCACAACCCATGGCTCGCGCACTGCAGGAAAGGATGTTGGCTCCGAGCTGCTCTTTTTCCATTCATAGCAATAGCCTGAAGGCACAGGCTGCTTTCCCAGTTGCTTTGCTGCCCTCCTGGAAGCATTTTATCTTTATCGCTGCTCTTTCACAGGATCTGAACAAGAGTGTGGTTTGGGAGGCCTCGCTCCTGTGCCTGCTCGGAATGATTCCCATGCGAAATCCCCCGCGTGAGTCACAGCAGCCTCCGGATCACAGGCAGTACGTGCCTTCCAGAAGGCTTTTCTGGCATTCCCTGCTTTGGGCTGCAAGGTAGTTTAATGATTATGAATAACCTCTGTATTTGCATGTGYTAAAAACAAGGTAATGGTGCTTTGAGGCATCAGCTGATGGGCAAGGCATTGGACTGTCCTGAAGGAAAACGGTYGGGGAGAGAGGGAAATCCAAGCAGAATCAGAAGAAAGAAGGGAAAAGCCAGCAAAGCCAACAGGCATTTTCAGGGTGACAGCTACCCAAAGGGGCCCAACATCTTTCTGAGAGACCAATTCTTTTGGACACACTACAAGAGTAGGTACTAGTCAAAAAGAGGTAGCATTGTTTCTTGGTTTGGTAAGCAAACCAGCAAAACTTGTTACGAGCTGCAGATGGTTTCTCTGAGCAGCGATTTGCATCATCTTCCTGTGTTGTGGAAGGGCTCAGAAGCACTTGAGGTGAGGTGCAAACCCTGACCTAAATAAAGCATCCAGCACCGCCAACTGCACGTGCCCCGTATGCTTTTAGGAACAAAAAATGGTCATTTCGCTGTCAAATACTGACTTCGGAAGTTCCACTGAGGGATATCGTTAGTTTATTTAGGAAGAACCAACTGCGTGGGCACATGAATTCTGAAAAAAAAAAAAAAAAAAAAAAATTCCTGGCAAGAGAAGCAGGCGACGTAGCTGTGAAGAGCTGCAGCCGAGGCGCGAGCTCTCAAACCGTGCTGCCCTCAGGAGCTCCAACACGTTTCACACACTGCACTTCTGCCTCTGGGACTCCTCCACTCGTACCTCAGCTGAGGATTTTTTGATTTCTAATGTTTTCCAACAAACTAAAATAAAACCTACAAATACCTTTCTATCCTTTATAAAGCTGCCTCATCTTTTTCTACAAGGAACGCCYGGTGTAAATTTAGGTACCATGCCATTTGTAAATGACCCAATCCACTAAATGCAGAGAAGACCAGAGATAAATTGCTTGYCACAAGCTGCCCAGGTGTATTACTGCATGGGTTAATGAGCTGGGGCAGATTGGCCTCATGAAGCTGTTTGGGGCAGGTTATATGAGCTTGGAAAGGACAGTAGGGGGCTGRATTCTGCCTAAGATTCCATAGGGACCAGGCTGACCCAAGGCTGCATTTCCCCTGCTGCTTTCCATTGAGTGGTCAAGGAAACATCTAGAGAGACCTTAAACTTTGTCTCTCCATCCTCCTCCCAAAGTCCCTTTGCGCTGCCCTCCTTTTTAATAGGCTCATTCACAGATAAGAGAACGATCCTCTTTGTTTTCTCTTGTAGAAAGCAGGGTAGGTGGAATCCCCCCTTTTTTTTATAGCTCATGTTTCCTATGGTGGTTGCCCTTTGTTCACACATCACAAGTGGTGTCTGCAACACAAAAGGCGTGTGGTGAGTAACGACCTTTCTAAGGAAGCTGGGGATGGTGGTGAGGGGAAGGAAGGGGCTAACGTAAGTGAGGCAGCCAGAATGGCACTATGAGCACATCGAGCGCTGCYTGAGGTTCAGCACATAGTTCCTTTCAGGAAGATTTCAAAGCAGTTTACCAGAAAAGAACTGTCTGGCAGGGCACAACCACTGAGCATGAGGGGCTTCCTCAGCAGCTGCATGGGAAGAGCTGGGAGCGGGAGTGGGCAGCAAGCACTTGTTTCCCGTCTACCCAGGACCTTCCAGGGACAGGAAARCTAAGGAAAGAAATGGCAAAGAGGAAGGGAAAAAAGTAAAACAGGGAAAGACCTTGTGCACCCTGTGTTATAGATGAGCCCTGGCTGCTGGGGATGGAGGATGCAGCTGGGTTCACACCTGCCCCGGGGCTGAGCTATTCTGCTTCCCCTGCCAAGCTGGGTAAGGCTGAGCCCCTCCAATGCCTTCCCCAGGGATCCCTGTCTTCCTCAGCCAGGTTTTAACGTGGTGGGGAGCAGACTTTCCCTCTCTGCAGCACGCGGAGGTCCACGGTCCTTCGGCAGGAGACTGGGAATGGTGCAGCAGAATGCAGAGGAGTGACGGCAGCACTGGGAAGAGACCAGTGATGACCAGAAATGAGGTGAACTGAGCACTTGGGAATGGGAGTAGATACGAATCAGGCAACCATGTGAGTGCGCAGGCAGGCGTGACGTGGTCCCTGTGCCGAGAGGGACTTTGGGAAGTGGATGATGATGGTTACGGGCAGCTGGTGCAGGCAGCTGGAGAGAGAAGCCAGAGCAGAGGGAGACTTCAGCAAAGACACTGGCAGGGCTGGATGAGAGAAAGTGAAGTGAGAAGAGGAAAAAGGGGAAGGAAAAGGACAAAACTGAGACTACCAGGGAGAACTAGCAGAGAGGCTGAAGCAGGAAGCACAGGTAGCCCTRGGAGATGCCTGGCCTGAGTCCAGATCACTTTGCCGTCGGGCAACACCAGAGAACAGCCTTTTCCTTCATTCAGGCTCTTTACCGTCGCCCTCCAGGATTGCTGCCTGGCCCAGAAAGCCAAGACGCTTGTCCTCCTTGTGCAAGCCTGGCTGTAGTTATCTTTTCTGATGCACAACTGTGATTTTTCCTAATCTGGTCCTATGATTGAATCCAGATTTTTTTGCTATACTTTCCTGGTAGGAGTTAATTGGCTTCTCACAAAGGAGGCACCCAAGAAATGTTTTAATATTTTGGTTTTAACTTTTTTAACTCTCTCCCCTGCTTAAGCAGAAGCTCCTTGCCCTACACAAAGAACATTGAACTTTTTGAAGGAAAGCAAAGTACTCTTAACAGTTTCCTTATGCAAACAAGAAACACGCAATGAGGAAGGTTGGCAGGCTTTTAATTCACTGAAAACAACTTAGATCCAAGAGGAACTGCAGAAACTCGGGAGTCTGCTGCATTTTTGAAGATGAAAATCTCAGGGAACTGTGTCAAGCCAGCAAAGATCACTTGGTTTTAAAACTTGGGCTAGAGCTCAAGAATTACTGGCTTTTGTTTCTGTACTAAGACCTCTAAGATGTGCTTCTTGGATGATTGTATGGAYTGTGTGCAACCACATCCTGCTCTCWTAYGATTAATGCTTTTTTTATAAAGACCATGTGGAACAACTCAAATCTCCTTGTGGGAACAATCCCTGTATAAGGTGTGAACATCGGTACCCATCATAGATTTTGACGTAGGAGGGTCCTTGCAGTTAACAAGCAAAGTGACTTTTTCACATGCTAAGCTTGGCCAACAGTTTCCTCATTTGTCTCTTCCTTTTTCAAAAGCTTAAAAATTGTCAAGAAAAGGCACAAGGGCACTGAGGGGGCAAAAATCATGTTTAAAGCGCCTCCTGTTTAATAAAAGTAGAAGAAAAGCTCTGTTTTCGGAGCTCTGTGGCTGCGTGTGGCTCCCAGGCAGCTTTCTCCCCTCCCACGGTGTCACRTCCCTGTGTCTCCTCCTCAAAAAGCAGTACACAGGAAGCACACGCCGGGTTGCTCGGAGGTTTTAACCAAACTCCAAGCGATTCTCCTCTTTTTCTACCGAGGAGGAAATCCCGCTGAGGCGGCGGCCTCCATCCTGCACCCTCAGGCCGAGGCCCCCGCAGCCGCACGCGCCTTCCGGGAAGCGGCGCCGAGGCAGTTCCTGCTGCCTGCAGGCCTCACTTTCCCCCTCGCGTTACCCCAGAGGCCTCCGGGCTCACGGCGCCTCACGGGACGCGCCCCCCTTCCCGCCATTTCCTGCGGGGCGGCGGCCGCGCGTGGGGCGGGGCTCGCGCGCGGCCACGTGAGCGCGCGCGCGTGGGCGGTGGCGGGAGTGGGGGGGGGAGCGCGTCATGTGACGCGGTGTCGTCACATGGCGGGCGCGGCGGYGGCGGCGCGTGCGCATGCGCGCGCAGAGAGCGGGCTGCAGCGCGCCGCGCCGGGCGGCCGCTCCCTCCCTCCCCTCGCTGGCTGGCAGTGCTCGCTAAGATGGCGGACTTCCTGCCGTCCCGCTCCGTGCTCTCGGGCTGCTTCCCGGGCTGCCTGCTCACGAGCGGCGAGGCCGAGCAGCAGCGCAAGTCCAAGGAGATCGACAAGTGCCTCAACCGCGAGAAGACCTACGTGAAGCGYCTCGTCAAGATCCTGCTGCTGGGCGCCGGCGAGAGCGGCAAGTCCACCTTCCTCAAGCAGATGCGCATCATCCACGGGCAGGACTGGGACCGCGCGGCCCGCGAGGAGTTCCGCGCCACCATCTACAGCAACGTGATCAAGGGTGAGTGGGGACGCCGGCGAAGGCAGGGAGAAGAGGGGGGGAAAATGAGGGGGACGGGGGGTCGCCTCCCCCCTCCCCCCCCGCTAGCCGTTACGGCCGTTAAGCTCCGTTGACACCGTCGCGGGGCCCGCGCACATGGCGGGACGGCCGCCCCGCTGTCACCCGCCCCGGGCCGGGCGGTGTCGCGGGCCCGTCAAGCCCGGCCTGAGTTTCCGACGCGCTCGGACCGCCCGCCCCCTCTTTTGGGCGCCCTGCGCCCTCATTCCCCCTCGTTCCCAGAGAGAACTGCCTTAAGAAGCCCTTCCCAGACCGCGCCTGGGAAGGCTGTAAGCGGCGGGGCGGTAACAGCCACGAGCGGGTTTGTAGACCTTGTTGTAGTTCATTAATAAAGTCAGGTAGTTTTTACTTTGTGAAAGCATGCGTGCCAGAACAACACGTCTTCTAGCTGCTTTGCCACACTCATTGATTTTGACAGATGGAAAAATTATGGGAAGATGATGAATCTTGATGGTATTGAACAAGCGTGTTGTTTCAGAGACAGCTGTTAGTACATCTTCCTTCCTTAAGCCTCCCCCATGCCATAACGTTTACTTATTTTTCTCCATCGCTATCCATAAATCTGGTATTAGATTTTATTCTCTTGCCTCTGCATTATCTACACTGACGTGATGATGATGTTTGTTTTTTATCTACTTAAGTCCTGTGTAAAACAGACTTAAAATGTCCAGCTTCTGCTGGAGAGTATTTACTATAGCAAAAGAAAAAAAATACACCTAAGAGACTGATAAGGTTGGTTCTGTAGCATTTCTGCAAGCGTTGTACTCTACATTTCTGCAAGAGTTGTACTATGGCTGCTAAATACACGATCCTGGGCTGTGTTTTTTCAATAGCAAATATCTGAGATCTTACTTGAAAATACAGTGCATTGAGTCAATTTTGCCTAAATTTAATTGTTTCTTACTGCGYGGTTAGTCCTGCTGAGCTCAGACAGAACACGGAGCAAGTGTGTTGTTCAAGCCCTTACAGACTAGTACAGGCTAGTGAAACAGTAGATGCTGGGAAATCTTAACTGTCTTGTTCTTTCCTGTTGTTAAAGGYGTGAGAGTCCTCGTTGATGCCAGAGAGAAACTTCATATTCCCTGGGGAGACCCAGCCAACCAGAGCAATGGAGATATYATGATGGCTTTTGATACGCGGGCGGTGACGGTGGGGCACGGGACGGTGGAGACCACGGTTTTCCTGCAGTACCTTCCGGCCATCAGAGCGCTGTGGGCAGACAGCGGCATCCAGCACGCATATGACAGGCGCAGGGAGTTCCAGCTGGTAGGATTTGTATTTTAATGGTTTTAGCTGAGTGTGTGTGAAGTCTTGGACTCTTCAATGAAACACTGATTGAGCATCCTCCTTATGGATGCCAAGTGTGTTCAAATGGCAGTGTGTTATACTATGGTATTGTGAACAGAAGAGTTTTATTCTTTCCCCCGCCCTTTTCTTTTTAAAGCCATAAGTAACAGAGAACTTCTGACACAGTTGTCCTCATTTCGTGTGTGAGAGGACTGAGACCAAGTTTTTAGTTCTTATAACAAAGCAAGGAATTGGTGTTCAGAATCTGTGTAGTGTTTTTACCATGTGAATGTTCTTATCCTTCGTTATATAATGTATTGGCTTAAAAAATCCCACATGGTTTGCAATAAGGAATGGCTTAATACTGTGGTGATTTTAAGGAAAGATATGCGTGGGTTAATTAGATGAATTTAAAAACCACTCCCTTCTCAATTCCAATTTGAGCTATCTTGCAAGCATTCCCTGTGGATACTTCCTGTTTAAATTTAAATGGGTATGTTAATTCTCATGTAATGAGATTTTATTATTTTGAAGTTCTCAGCTAAAGATGTAATAAATACATAGTTCAGTAGTGGATCTGGAAAGAAAAAAAGAAACATGTCTTGATTCCTGAGTTGGATCTTGAATTGTCCCACGCAGTCTGAACTGTCCCACAGACACAGTGCCCAACACTCAATTTCTGTGTTAAGCCGCAGAAGGAGAGGAAGACTTGTACTTGCTGCCTAGTCATTTGTAGATTTGCACAGTAAAATGCCAATGTTGAAGAGTGTTTTAGGGGTGGGGCAGTTTGAGAAACTTTAAATAGATTAAATCTGATGTTCTTTTCTCACAGAACTATTAAACCTAAGTGGTTTTATGTTTTAATGTCTTAAAAATAACCTTTGTGTTAGTGAGAATGTGAACAATGGATGGTGGTGTCTCCTGTTGAGCTATTATGAACAATTGTGTAATCATACGCTGACTTAAGTAGGTTATGAAAATATTGGTTGTAAATATGTATTGGCCTTATTATAGAATGTCTTCCAGAGAGCGGGGATTTGCTCGAGCAGCCAGTTGGGTGCCCAGCCTCATTCTGTGCCATGTAGACATGTTTCTGATGAGACCTGTGGCTCTTTGCGCTGGTGTGAGGTACCAGTTAAAGGGATTGTGTTAAAAGAAGAGTTTTACCTTCAAAGTGATCATAAAGGAGTATCTGTTCTGCTAAATTAATGATCCTTTTCTGGTGCAAATGTGACTCTTAGTGATGTAATTGCTGCAATGGGATAA
The DNA here is from genome assembly GCA_003342815.1 of Eudromia elegans. Lineage (NCBI taxonomy): Eukaryota > Metazoa > Chordata > Aves > Tinamiformes > Tinamidae > Eudromia > Eudromia elegans. Next base: position 3,787,971 of record PTEX01000049.1, read on the forward strand.
TCTGTTTTAAAATCTGTTAAACAAAACTTTGTCTTTTATTTAGCATATTTAATGTCTTCAGACCGAATAGGTCCCTTTTCCATTGCTGCCTAGGCAGTCTCTGACCAGTAGGTTCTTTCCGTAGCTGAAGCATATGCGTGGTTTCACTCTGAGTAGGATGAAGTCTGTGCGGTCTTCTGAAATCTGCCATTTTTCTTTCTTTTTAGCAATCACTAAGTCTGTATGTTTTCTGTGAAGATACATCTGTATCACGTTATGAGAATATTTTTGAAAGAGTTTTTAATAGCTAAGTATTGTTGTAGCATTCATTTTCACAAATAAGTATTTTATTTATACTTCTGTTGCTTTATTTCTTAAATCTTTTCAAAATCTCAGTGTGAGATATTCATGCCAAGTTGTAAACACTTTTTTTTTAAAAAAAAAAAAAGAGAAGGAGGGAAGAAAAATAACTTGAATGATGTCATTGTATTGAGTGCAGTGTGATCAGCACTAGCCAAACGTGAAATCTTGATTGTTACCCCACTCTAGGCTTCCAGTTTAAGTTTTTTGACAGAGCTGATCATGGAGGAAGGAATACCAGAGCCCTCCTGAAGGAGTATGTGTTTTTGCTGTATCTGCTGACAGAAGCAGTTTCAGCTTTGCAGAAGTGTCTTCTGAGAACCTAAAAGCTGTTGCATACTGTGGAAGGAAGACACAAACGCTTCAAGAGGTGCAGGCATATCCAAGTTGGTAGGAGAAAGAACAGGGAGAAGTTGAAAAGTTGGCATTTCAGTACTGTTGGGTGCTGATTCTTGAAGCAAAGATTGAAGACTTAAAATTGTTAGTGCTGTAAAATGAGGAGGAGGGGGAAATACTTCTTGTAGTTCAAATGGATGTGTCAAAAACATGTAATGAAAGGGAAGCATCAGTGGTAGAATAATAAGGTGAGTAGGAGAGAAGGATGAGTGGAGGAAAAAAAATGGAATATTGGGACTGACTATGGTAGAAGAATATGGCTTGACTGTCTGTAAGTAGGTTCTTTTCAGACTCTCTAGTGAATTTTTTGTTTGTTTCATCACATTGCAATGAAAAATGGCACATATTAAGAGGGCTGGGAAAATACCTACCCTGGGGATAGGATACTTTGGGACAAAGGTACAAGTGAGTAAATGAAGAACCTGGCAGTGGTGTATAGGAATGAAAGTATTGGAATTCATATGGTGGTACTGAAGGAAAGGAGCCAAGATGAAATCCAGAGATGCAAGTGCGTTTGTAAGAGGTCATTGAGCTGTTCTTGCCTTTTTCCCTTCTCCTGTTTTTCTCTATCTTTCACTCAGTGGCAGAAACTATACTAGGAACCTCAAGAAACAGCAGTCTCTTTATGGCAGTGTTACAGGGGAAACCCGAAACTCAGTTGTGTTTTAATGGAATTAGAAATTATTTCCATGCCTTGCTCACTAAAATGGCCTTCCTCTTTTTGTTAATTTAACTCGTTATGGACATTGTCAATATCTTCTATCTCTCCTTAGTGTGTGTGTATTGCTTGTTATTGCTGTTTTGTCTTGCTTTGTGTGGGAGTTTCTGGCTAGTAATCCAATAACTTTTAGGAAAGTTCGTTAGCTTACACCTCTATAAAGTTTTGAAACTAGAAAAAGCTAACTACATCTTAAAGCAGTACATGGCACATCAATATCTCTTTGATTGTTAGTGTTATAATCCATCAAACTTTATTATAGAGGAAGTGACAATTTCACTAGCACTGTTAACTCTGCATTTACAGGTTTTTTTTTTTTTTTTTTTTT
>PTEX01000049.1:3789772-3826505 GCA_003342815.1 Eudromia elegans
CTTAGTCAGTTCCTACAAGTTGCATTTAAGAATACAGTTATCCTCAAGCTTTATCTATCCTTTATCCATTAAGCTTTTCTTTGGCCCCTGGTCAGGTTGCCAGCAAGTGTTAGCTATGGAATTAATCTGTCTCGTCCTTAAACTTTCCATCATCTAATTAACAATTCAGATTTCCCACTGCAAATTGTTTTTCTCTAATAATCTTCTATAGTGACTTGGATAAACAAAGCCATTATCTTAATTCTATACCATACACACCAATGGTTTATTTCAACACGTCAGCAAGCCAATATTCCAGTGAATTGGAAAGTTGAGATTTGTTTTGAGGTGCTGGAGTTTGAGGAAGTTTCTAATGTGGCTGCTGTGTATCTAGTATTGCAGAGGAAGGTACTCCTGGATAAGAATACACAGAGTGCTGCCTCTCACATCAGTGTGCTAGCTCTGAACTTGCTTTTCTGAATTTCCTGCTTGAATGATTGACAGAGAAGTACTTTGGAAATCAAGTATTAAGGAGTCTTTGGCGTTTTCAATGATGAGGTGGGAGCTGAATTGCTCACTTGCACCATAAACTTTTTAAAGGATTATTTTGAGTAAAGATAACCGTGGGATGGCTTTAGATGTCTCCTGCCAGTACTTGTTGCTCTTCAGATAGACATTTTTACCCTTCTTGTGAATTGTATTAGCTGCTTTTTTTTTTTTTTAATGCCATGAGCCTTCAGCAGATGGAGGCAGTGATGACACTGTCATCGGTCATTGTGTTCTGGCAGATTCTGCCTAGAACTGCTGGTAAAGTAGGCATGAAATACAGCAAGGACGACTGGATGCACGGTTACCTCGGGATCCTGTTTACTTTTGTGGCATGTCTGCAAGTGCTAGATCAGATTATAGAAGACAGGAAAAGGCGTGTTCAGCTTTGAGTTCTACTGTTAGTTCTACTGCAGTTTCTCTGTAGTGTTTTCTGTTGCAGAGTAGCATTTTTGGAGAACTTTGTTCAGTTTAGCGTAAGATATTTATGTTACCTTGTATTCTTTTGGAGCTTTTCTAGGTTTTGTCTCTGAATCTTGGTGAGGCAATTGTACACAAGAGAACATTACCTTACTACCTCTACTGGAAAGAGCATGAGATCCAGTTGCCCAGTGCGTTTCTGTAAATCAATCCATTTGTCGTCTGGGCATGTATTTGTTTCATTCAGAATTATTGTGTTTTACTATAATACTGGGATTACACTGACTAATTGCTTAAATTTCTGTGTAAAATAACTGCTACTGCTTTGTACATAAATACGAATTATTTTCCCCCTCTTTCCCCAATCAATAGGTCTACTGAACTTCAAATGACAGGATGACATGTTACAGCGAGCATGACTTGTAAAAACCCTTGGAAAGGTTAGAGTTACCCATTGCCATCTGTTGGTTTTGCTTTAAGTGAAAGTGATGTATCAAAGACTGTTGCTTTAACTGGCAGGAAGAGTATTTTACAAAATTCTGCTTAAAAATGGGTCTTCCAGGCCTTTAGAAAAGACTCAGAATTCTTGTGAATTGGCTGGTTTTCCTGTGCTACAGGCAAGATTATCTTGACTTTAAATTCATATTAGCATTCAAATGCCTCCATATAGATATTAACACTAGGGTTAAACAGGCAAATTTGAGTTTACTTTTTCTTGGTTTGTGGCCAGAACACATTTATTGCATGTACTAGAGCTTTAGTAATCGTGATTTACCTCTATCTACTTGATCTAGATTATCTTCAAATGAACCATTATACTAAATTTTAATACTAATTTATTATTAAGTGCCAATTAACTGATTTAATACTAAGTACTGATTTTATAATTTTCCAAATTGGAATTTGAATTTCTCTATCAGTGTCCATGACTTTCTGTACCTTACAGGAGTCTGCTCCTTGGCATTGCCTTCTGATTTCTGGCATTATTCTTGTATGGCCAAAGAGCACAGTCTTTTCTGCTTTTTTTTTTTTTTTAACAACTGCTCCAACTGAGTATCTTTTTATATTGTTGTTACTAGTTTTACCTACAGATGTGGCTCTAGATTGAGAGGTCTTTAAATGGTGGCTGTCTTCACGTGGGCATGTTATCCACATACACACACATGCAAAATAGAAGCATGTTGAGCTGTCTTTTGACCAAGAACACTAACTTCCTGAAAGATTGAGGGCTATGTTTAGCCTGCACAACCATGTCTTGTTCATGTGGTCTGTGTACAACCTCTGAGGATGGAAATCTTAATTCAAGCTTGATCYAAATATCTGTTTATGGAGAACCATTGCTTTAAAAGCACTGACTTTCACAATACAGTGTGGGAGCAGGGCACCACGTTCCTACCCATGCTCTATCTCGAAGCTATGAATTGTTGATCAGCATCTGCCTTAGTTTCTTGAGACGCTATAGAAGTCTGATGGGTGATGTCATCTTCTAAAAATCTGATTTCAGTACCTGTGTAGGCCTTGATAAAATGAACAGTAACTTAAAGTGTAAGTGCCCTTCAGAACATGGCAGTCCTAAATAGTTCAATCAGAGGAATAGACCGCCTCAACCTTTCATATATCTTGAACTGCCTCTATTTCATGGTGAACGTGTTCTCATAGTCTTTATATTTTTTTAAGCTGGTGTGAATAGATAAGCTTTCACTGCCTCCTGCTGCTTGGAGGGTAACACAAGAGCTTGGTATTTAAAGGACATAAAGGTATTCAAGGCAATTTCCTTACTGGCTGCTAAGCTGCAAGATACTACATGTTAATACCTGTAGTGCTGTCTCCTGTGGTGTTTCACACAACTTAAATGTAGCAATGGCTGGGACTTGTTCCGTGTCTGTTTCCAAATCACTTACTAAATATAAGCCAAATCTACACTACAAAGTTCTAGTATTCATAGCTGTCAGCAAATCTCCATGCTGGTAAAACTTGTGGTACGAATGCAGCTGTGATGTTCCATCTATAGGGGCGAAATTAATTATGCACCTCAGGCAAAGAATATGGAACAATCTCTTTCATATGCAAATAATGGCCTCCTTTAGGATCGGGGTGCAGTGCCAGGGGCAGTGTTGATTTCTGTCACTCTTACCTAATTTAAATCTACTACAGTAAGATTTCAGCCTTAGAGGCTGGTTAACTTTGCTCTTACTGAGCTGTGAGAGCTCCACTTGAGTGGTATTTAGGCAACTTGGGTGTTTTGCCAGTCTTATTGACTTGGACTTCAGTTTGTGTTGAATGCTATTTATAACATTCTGTGTTCGTGCTGTAGTTCTTGTAAAAAACCAGCAAAGTGATAGGGAGCTTTAGCTTGTAGTAGCTGAGGAAGTTGCTTAAGAAAATGTGAGAAAACATGACTACAGCTGTCTCTGCTAAACAAGAGGAGCAACAGAATGGCTGTTTTAGTGTTTTATATATAGCAAGAAGTCAGTTACGCTTTGTCCTAATCCTCCATGCTAGCGTTGTGTCTACCAGCACTYTTTTATTCCCCAAGATAAATTTAAATTGATGGCTAAAAAAAATGTTCAGAATCTTATATAGGAAGGCTTTGCTAGCAACTGCAATGAGGTCCTGAATAATTCCCATTTTCCAGCAGCTTCTTCTTCACTTGTATGTCTGCATTAGCAATAAACATTAGGACTTGGAAAAGTTAAGGAATTTTAAATGTAGAAAACGCCTGGAGTTCTTTGTCATCATATAAATGTTAAATCATTTTATACAAAATGCCTGGAATCTCAGCAGAGCAGCTAGAAACACTTCTCGCTGGACACATGACATGTTGATCATCTGCTAGTGACCACATAGAAGAGGATGCAGAAATTCCAGGCGGGGAAATGTCATGCACTGACATCTACTGTAATGCAAAGTATCCTACAGAGGTTTGCAGGATATTTTATTAGAAATTTAACAAGTAGATTGTATTTGGACCTTTAACAGGTTTTGGCAGCAAGCACATACACAGTTACCTCTGCAGCTTAATTTCTAGTAGGAATTTCTACAAGTGATGTCAAATGTTTGTCTCCYCTTGGATTTTGATCCTGTTCAGAGAGTATTCTGGAGTCGTTACCGTTGAATGCCTTAGACACAGTTTCTACTTTTTTTTTTTTAAGAAACACATGCTCATCTAATGATGCATGTAGATCTTCCACAAAGCTTAGTGATTTTACCATTGAATCTTATCAAGTAGCTTGTATTAAGAGCTGATATTTTCGTATGTCACAAATATTTAATTTTGCTTTAATTTTAGTTTGCAAATAGAAATAGCAGAATTTATCTGAAATACATTCTGCTAATTGAGCTAGTGATTTAGAGGAAGGAGCTATAATGCATTTGGTCATCTGGATGTCTCATGAGCCTGAAATGAGAACCAAATGCATGTTATAAGACTAAATCCTTGGGATACTTCACTGTGTGCACATTGGTATCTGGTTATAGACTTCTACTTTTGAAAGGCTGTGGTTTAGTTTACAGAATGTATAATAATAGGCTTTTCAAGCATCTTAAAATTCGACTTGACTAATTGTAGTACTGATATGTTTTTACATGCCAAATATTTGTCATGTTTTTAGGAGCCCTTGCCAGTCTTGTACAACTTGGAAGCAAGTAAAGCTCCGARTGATGGATGGCAGATTTGCAGACTCATTGCTGCTTCAGTGTTAGATTAAATGCAGTTTGAGTTGCAAACATATGAAGTCATGGAGCCAGTGGGTCAGTGCACTGAAAGAAGAACAAATGTTTACAGTCTGGTTCCAGTCTGTTTTGTGTGCAAAACATCTGAAGTTTATATAGATGCTTCCCAGAGTGTAAATAGTAACTGGGAGGTGGCTGCTTCATCTAGGTCAGTGTGTGTTTTCATATAACTTCTACTAGGTCTTCACACGGACCATGACCTCAAATCAATGAAACTTGGAAAATCTTTTGCAAAGTACTGGTATCTTTCCTAAAGAAAACTATCTGGAAGAGGTATCTGGAGGGTATATACTTGTGAGGGAGAGAAGGGAGTAAAAATAAATCTTTGAAGAAAAAAAGTACAACTGATTTTCTCAACAACATATCAACAACAAACAGAATCTTCTTTGCTAGATGTCCTGGGTCTGTATAGTGTGTCCCTTATGTCACTTATTGTATTTCTTAACCTGGCTTTGATCTCTGGAGGAGGCTGCAGTAGACTTCAGTGTGTGCTTCATATTTTGGAAGACTGATCTTAAGGATTTATGTCACCTCAGTATAAACACTCTTTGTTTCTAGGGTTTTTAATTCRGCCAGGGGATCATCTCTGGAACAACAGATTCCTGGCTTTTGCTTTCAAGTTTTACACAACCAGAGCTACCTGAAGCTGCTTAAAATTCTTATTCAGTAATGGAGTATGTTGCATTCTAATTTCAAGTAGTATTTCAGATTTAGTTGAAAACAGGGTAACTGAGTGTTTTGTGTGGAAGAAGCTGTAGAAATATGCAGTTTAATGGCAAGCCATTGTTGACCTTGTCTAAAAACTGTACTGACTTTCCATGTCTTTGAGCAAGCTTTTTGAGAGCTTGGCAATGGAAGAGTAAGTCAGCTAAAGAAAAACAAAACTGGATTTTTTCTTTCTTAGGAAAGTAGTTCTGAACTGGAACAATTTGCTCTGTAGCCTATTAATATGTGGCTTAAGTTCTGCTTAGTACTAGATCATGTCCTTATTGGGCTACTTGGGATAKCATGTCAAATCTGAAACCATGGAAACAGAAATAGAAATTTGTGTGTAAAGCATTTTGAAGGCTAGTGCAAAACTGAATTCAGTGCAAGGAGAAAAATCTGATGCCTGAGCTTTATTAGCTGCATTTACCATTAAAATCACTTGCACATGGTTGACTGACWTCATCCCTTTCTCATCTTGACGTTTCGACTCTGTCAGCTGTGGCAGACACTCTGGGGAATCCAGCAGCTTCTGATGCTGCGAGGTAGCTCGAGTTGCCATGAGCTSTTCACCTACCCTTATTCTTCACAATTGGAGAATTATGGATTAACTGGATTACACAGTCAATGGGGGATAATAGATTAAAGGGATATTATTTGGTTAATGACCCTTCTAAAACTGCTTCACCTTTTGCTGTTAACACCCTCTCATAGATAAAAATGTCAGACATGACCTTTCTTGGTTCTTTTGTGGCTTCATGATATTTAAAGCACTCCACCAAACAGGATCCAGCTGTTCTGAATCCAAATTCTACTCCACTACTAGAAGGTTTTGTAAAAGATTGCTTTCTTGGGTCAGGACTTCAACCCGATTTTTAGGATAGATTCTCCGTTTGCCTGCCTGAGGGCGAGAAAGGTTTCTCTTTACACTATGTGATGCAGTTCTGAGCTCTGAAAAAACCTAAAGCCAAGTCGAGCTGYGCACAGGAAGCTCTGAAAAGAGGAAGTAGGAGAGGGCTCTGAGCAGAGGTGGGATGCGCTGTGACGCAGTTGTGACATGTACCCTGGGAGAATAAGGTTATTTTGTAGTGCTGGGTAAACAAATGTGGTCGGTAACTGTCCAGTCTTACTAAAAATCAAAATTTTAAAAAAAAAAAGCTCTTAGTGTAAGGTATGTGCATTTTAGCTCTCTCTAGGCTGTGGTTCATTTAATGTTTCCATTGATAGCGATGCCATTTTAAAGCAATTTCCCTTTCTGCTTAAGGAAGGGAGGGGGAAGGATTCATTTTAACTGAAACAGTTTACAGATCTTGTTGTGTCACATGGCAGCAATAGGGCTCATGGTGGCATGAGTGAGGACAGCTGTGTTTAGGTGGGAGTGSCAATTTTTGCTGGTTTTAATGTAATTTTGGTCATAATTAACACAGAGAAAGGAAACACTTCTTTCAGGGAAATGTTTTGTGTTAGTACACTTTCAAACATGTTCCCTTGCATTTTGCTAAGTAAATGTTACTGCTGCTTACATTAACAGTCTTCCCTAAATGCTATAGCACTCCCTTTTAAAAGGAGTTATTGTATATTCTTACTGCAGACTCCTGAAATGTTGCTAAGTCATTGCTGTAACTGCAAACAGTATTGAGTATTAGAGCAGAAGAGGCAACAGGGAAACAATTTTCCCCTCCAGATATAGACCTTGGTAGAYGCCAAGCAGGTTATTGATATTTTATAGTAAGAAAAGTATTTGGATTTTTTTTATTTTTAAACTCATTGCTTATGCCATTGTTTAAAAGGTTATATACATCCCTTTAAAAGAGCTAAAAACCAATTTGACTATGTTAGTTTTGAACAGATCATATTCTGATTACTGAGAGTGCTTTCATGGAAACCAGATAAATTGGTGCCACTTCCTGGGTTTAAAAGATATGTTCATCTGTTGTGTAATTCATCTGGCCTTTTTTCTCCAGAGTGTTTTTGTGGTTATTTTACTTTAGGCACTAGCTAGCTGCATTTGAGACCGTAGTCTTCCTCTGTTTTTAAAAAAAAAAAAAAAAATATAGAAATTAAAAAAAAATCATTTTTTCAGCCATGTCTGGTTAAAGTGTTTTTAAAAAAAAAAAAAAAAAAAAAAAAATTGTTGGGCTTCAGAAGAAGACATAGGCACAACTGTATTGCACTGCTGCCTTTTAGGTAAATGACTAATTTTGAATTTGTAAAGAGTGGCTTACCTAAAACTTGAGGTTATTTTATTGTGCAGGCATGAGCTAGACAAGTAAAAATAGATGCAGTATCMCAGGGGTATCTGTTGTTGTAGCATCTAAGTAATTTGATAAGAATATGATTTAGAGGGGTTTTCTTGTAACTTGTAAATGAATTGTATATTCCTGACCAAATAACTTGGCTTGACTTTCTTCAGTCGGAATCCTGAGGCTGCAGGAGTCACACAAGCTGTTTGGAATCAAACCTTTCTGAAAATGGGATACTTGACAGTTACGAATACAGTTATTTAACAGTCAACTTCCTGTGGCTTACATGCATTTCTGAGTCGGGAGGAGGCTGAAAGGCTGCAGCTGAGATGCATGTTTCATTTAAACAAAAAAGTGCATCTTCTGCAAGCAAAGTGATTACTTAAAGCTCAAGATAATATGGTTTGTTTATTTTCTTTCTATATGAAAGATGCAAAAGCACCATATTCTAACACTGTAAGGTCTTTGAAGCTAGTGTGCAAGTCATTCATTTTACTGCATTGTTTTATATTCAACAAAGTTTTATTGTAGTGCTTATTGCTTCAAGTTTCTGCAGATCAGTGTGCATACTAGAAATACCTTTGAACCTAAGTTTTATTTTACCATTGATATTAGCATCTTTGGGCACATGCTTCAATTTTGGTATAAGGAAATGGGAAGTGGACGGGCTCCATGGTCTGTGTGGTGTAGCAAGCAAATTGTTATTAACCTTAAACCACACTTCAGAGGTTGGAAGTTCAGAGCTGCTCAACCGTAAAAAAAGATTTAAAAGTTCACCTGCATTCATTATTTAAAAAAAAAAAAAAAAAAATTTACCTGTAACTGGGTTAAAACCTCCTTATCACCTGACTAAAGTATGCTGTGTTATATAATATGTGATCTTTTATGAATGTGTAAGTGACTCTATGGAAAGGAGTTATGCTGTACTGATAGCCTTATTTTTTTTATATTTAGCTTGAATGAGTTTTGAGCACCTGCCTGAGAGTAGCTGATTCTTGCAATTATTTATTTTTGAAATTTACTTCCCTAGTAAACAGTATTTATGTTTTTCCCTGCTCCTGAATTTGATAGAAGCCTTGTAACTTTTTTTAAACCGTAACAATAAAATTATAATTCTGGAGTGTGACTTGTCGAAAGACCTACCTGTTGGTAGAGGAGACATTTTAAGTTTAAGTTTTTAGTTTATCAGTATATGTGTGTGTTTCTGTGATGTGTGCTCACAGAACATGGCTCTGGCCTCTAAACAGCAGTTTATTGCATTGCTAGYGAGCAGTTGGTGGCTCTTTGCGGCGCGGCAGGACGGCCTGTGTGGCCTGGCAGTTGTGACAACGCGGCTGGAGGGAGACGCGGCCAACAGCGACTGGTGCAGCAGGGTGGGGGGAAACCCAGTTTCATTTTCCTAGTCATCTCGGGTAAACCAGTTAACTGCAGTTAGTCAAAAGGGAAATTTGATAATTTACAGGCAGCAGCTTGAATGCAGTGAATAGCCACTGTCTTCAATTTAAAGGATGTGAGATCTAGTGCTATATTTAAAGTAATGAAAAGCAAGCTAACGTAGAAATAACGTCTTCAGTCTTTTTCAGGCCCAGCAGGTTTTAGGTGCGCAGGGCTGCACATGGATCATTCTCTTGCAAAGCTTTAGCAACTGCTGGAATTAAGGTGTTCCTTGGTAATGTGGGGTTGTTTGGGTTTAGTTTTCTCTCTGATATGTAATATGATACTGAGAATAGTTTTCCAAAGACTTGCACGTTTTGAAAAGGATCAGAAGTCTTGCTTAGTTGTTTTGTAATGCTGCCTTTTTGAAGCTTACTTAAAATGGGTCAAACCTGCTTTTTGCAGTAGCATGTTCTGATAAGGATCTATTGGTCATGGTAGCTTACAATTCAAGAGTGTGCCTGTAGTTAGCAGTGCTTAGCCCCCTCACCCTGAAAAGTCCAGGTTGGACGGAAAAATACCCCTGGTTAAGGCATTGGTTTGTAGCTGTGTAATGTAAATGGATCTCTGGAATATGAAGTAGAAAGAGATGATGAGTTTGAAGCTCTTGTAAACTCCCAGTGAATGAAAAATTAAGTCACCGTTTGAATAACTATTTTTAAAGATAATGTTAGGTTGAGTCATGTTGACAAGCACTTCCTTGGTGTGTCATAGTAGTTGTCTGAAGGGATTTTGGTAAGGGAATCACCCAGTGAATAAATCGGATTTGTGGAGGAGGAGAAGTGGTACGTCACTGTGGTGTGAGCGGCAGCGTGCTTGTAAGTGGATGCCCCGATAGGTCACCCCCTTGCACTTTCCAAACACCCACTGTGATACTTATCTGCCAGCAAATTTTATATACCTGAAACCTTGTGCAGTCTTTTCCATGTGCATTGCAACTGCTAGGTCGATAAGTGGGTCTAGTGTGTTGCTGCTGGCTGATGGGCTGCATTTTGCATTCGTGTTTTCAGGAAATCCCCTTGTTTGGGAAGCTTTCTGTGACCTCTGCAGGCTGTGGTTTTCTGGTGTGCTAGAGGAGCTCGATTCCTTGCAGGTGCAAAAGCTCCTGGGATTGAAAGGAGAGGCAGCAACTTGTGCATTGCAGCACTGCAAGGTCAGTGCTGCTTTACAGAGTGGACATTATTGTAAGCGGCATAAAAAGAGCTAAGGTTGTACATACATACATACATACATGCATACCTATAGGCTCTGTGGCCTGGGTATTTTAGAATAAATATCTGCAGCTAATGAGTCTGGAGCCTGGCTGATTTGTGCATAGTACGGTGGTTTTTGTCTACTTCTACTAGAACCTGAAAGAAATTAAGCCTAAGTTTAATAGGGTTCTGGAGAGTTGTCTGTAGTTAAGGCTTACGTTATTTCTGTGTTATTGGGATTAAGAACTGTGTTTTCTACTTGTGGGGCAGTGATGCCTCAAATTTGGGAGGTAGAATGTATGGGAGGAAAGAGATGCAACCTTATTGTCCGAAACAGGGGATTAACGTCTAGCCTACTCTTTGATGGGAAGGTCTGTTAGAACTCTAGCATCATCTGTTGCAGTTTTCTCTTCTGCTAAACATTTGCTGTGCTCAGGTGCAGTGCCTGGGATCATAGAAGGATTCTTAAGGATGCTTAAGGTTGGAAGGGACCTCTAGAGGTCATCTAGTCCAACCCCTCTGCACACATGGGGTCTCCTAGAGCGTGTGGCACAGGGTGGTGTCCAAGCWCTAGGAGATCATATGGCAATGCTGTTATATATGGGCTCATCTTCAGTGRTTAATTTCTGTATCTAAGCATTTGTGTAGCCAGACTCATTTTTTCCACTTCTGGAAGGATTGAACGTATCTTTCATAATGAAGGCATCTGACTCTGTGGGTGCTTCATGGGCAGTCAGTGTAAATAGCACCGTAGAATTTGCTTAGYGTTCTAAACTCGAGAAGAATTGAACAATTATAAATGTGACAGCCTCTACCTTTAAAGCTTGACTATTAACCATTCTAAAAATAAGAATTTAGTTGGGATTAGGATTGCTAGCTTAAAAAAAAAAAAGTGCTTAAAGCTAGCAACAGATATATAGTTTACATGCAGAAGTCCCGTTAATTTACCTGAATCTATTGAGAACAACAGTGCCACTTGCTTAAAACTGTTTGCTTTGTGTTTTTTAGGGGGAATCTGTAAAATACTTCTTGGACAACTTGGATAAACTTGGAGAGCAAGTAAGTTTTTTGTTTGTTTGTTTTAGCTATGAATTTGAGATAGTCTTTGTGATTATTGGGTTTTAAACAGATGAACTGTAAGCAGTGGCTCTTCTGCTGGCGTTATCCTCAGTAACTTTGTCTCATTATCTTGGTGGTTCGTCGCTGCTATAACACAAACACAAGGCAAAGCACAGGCCAGCAGGCTGTCTGCAGATACAACTTGTGTGGAAATTAAACAAAGCAAGTTACAAATGCGTATGCAGTCTGAAGATTGTTAAAATAGGGCTTATCTCCATGCTTATTTAACCAAATTTAAAAACTGTACTTGTTTTTTTACAAGAAACTGTTGCAGATACAGACTTTAGCAGCTTCTCTTTAAAAGATGCTGACTGATTCTTTACTTAATATGTGAGGCCAGACAGTCATTAGTTTGCTCAACCGTGTGAATTAGAGGTGTGCGCTATTGGAAAGACGAGTTGTGCATAAGAGCATTTCTGGTTTGAAGTTATGGGTTATGAGTTACAGCATTTCTACTTTAAAGTTTGAGCAAAGGCTGCTGAGATGCAGAGCCTTCCTTGCATTTGCTGTTATAGAAAACATTAAGTATTTGGTGGYGGGGGGAAAAACGTGCTGGGTAAGTTTTGTTACTGAAAGACTTGATAAGTTCTTCTGGTTTATTATCTATTTGTAAGACTTGTCTAATGTGCTAATATAAGTATTTTACTGTCCTTATCTGATCTGTGGTGTGAGCGGACTGGCCTGCAGTGGGGTTGCTAATAAACAGATGGGCCTCTGATTCACGTCCCTTGCCAAAAGGGAGCTGATGGCAGCAGCGCTCGGGGAAGAGGAGTTGCTGGTCTGATTTAGTCAGCTCAGCAGAGTAAGAGCAGCCCCCGGCATACGAGAATTTGCTGCCTTCCTTGTACTCGTTTGTTACTTCAGCTGCCAGTGGGTAAAGAGTTGAAGAAGAGAGTGGGTTTGGGAGGAAAAGTGCAGAGTGACAGCAGGCAGGTGTAAAGAAGACTTTGAAAATAATACCAAGTGTTGACCTTAGGAAACATTAGCCTAATGCAGAAGACTTCACTTACAGAACATTATATTAACAGTAAAAATGGAAAAGGGCCTAATTCAGAATGACTATAGAGGGAGGCCATTGGTTTCTGAGCAGTCTGTGCATGAGGGAGATAAGAATGAATTATCCTTCAAGAAATCTCTCAGTATTTTAATGCTCTTTTCAGGAATGCATTTAGCCTCCTCTAGCTGAATGCTGTCTCCACGCTTAGCACTCACTTGCAGTGCACTCACTGCAGGCTGCTGCATCAGGGTAGCCCCTATCTAGGATAAAATGTGTGTGTGGAGAGCATCTAAATGAGCAATAATACTTGGGAGTGAGTGTGTCAGAAATTCTAGTTTAGAAATTCTGTCTTTGCTGTATAAAGGGCCAGACTCAATTCCTAAGTGATTTACTTTGTGCTCATTTCAATGCAGAAAGTGTGTATGGCTTCATCTTTTATTTCAGACTCTCCTAAGGTCTGTGTTTTTGGTTTCATTTTTCCTGAGGACTTCTTTGAGATGAACTTCCTGARTAGAAGGGGGAAAAAGAAAGACCTTCCTATCTGAAAGATGGAATAAGGATTTAACCTGTTCTGTCGTCTCTCCTAAATGTTAACATTCAAATTTATCTAAAACCCTTCTAACATCTTTAGTGGCTCTTGATAGGGACATTTCTCTTAACTTTGATTGTCTTCCTTTTCAAACAATTTTTGGTTTAAAAAAAGAAAAAAGAGGACATTAGTTAAATGTAATAAAGTCTKATTAATTTTTAAGGTTGCGTTAGGTTTTAAAGAAGGTTTGGTATTGCTGCAGAGGTTGGCTGTTCTGTTCTGCACTATAGCAAGAAATGTGGGCTGGAAAGTCTTCTTTGAGGGCTGTGTTGTAATTGTAGCCATGATAAAGATCAGTGCCCTGATCTTGAACAGCTTGAATGAAGAGACCAGAAGTTCTGATAAAACAGTCTCTCTTTCGTGTTGCTTTCAAACGTCCATAATAAAGCAAAAGGCTCCTTTAATATTTGGATCATTATATATTGTGATTTAATTGCTTTTTCAACTGCATCTTTTGACTGACATTGTCAAATTATTCACTGAGAAGAGACTTAAATTCTGACTCTGGAATTTAAACCACCCTCTCTGGTGTTGTAAGAAATGCTGGAAAAATGTAAGGAAGATTTGCATAACAGCTGAAAAACAAAGCTGTAAATCTCAGTTTAAGCTATCTGTTATAGACTTCTTCAAAAGCAGAAGAACTCGGACCGTATGAGGACTTGTAATTCTTAGAATGAAGAAATCCCCAATTTGAATCTTGAATTTCATGCGAGTAGAAACTAACGAGAGCACCTCTTCCTGTGAGCATCTGCGTTTCAGTGAAGATGTCTGTCRATATAATTAGTACAGAAACTTTTATTGCGTGTTTTCTTATGAAGGAAAAGGTGTGTTGCACAAATGCAGGAGCAGCTGTCTTGGCCACCCTGCTAGACAGCACTCTGGGCCCAAAGCTACAATGTCCTGAGCTCTTGCTTCTTCCTCTGACCTGCTGGCAACACAGTGCTGTGGGCAGCCTCAGGCTGGGGGAGCTCACAGGTGTCACACAGCTCGACAGAAGCCACTTCTTAGACAGGTACAGATCTCCCAAAGAAAGGGAGCTGCCCGTGGCGCAGCACAGCAGGGTGATTAGGTTTGACACTTCTAGCATGATTAATTGGCGGTCTTAAAAACGACTCGCTCAGCAGAACTGATGTCACTGCCCTTTTTGGAGTCGCTTACACAATACACATGTGAATGTGGGAGGAATCGAGTGCTCATATTTAGAACAGGGTATGACACTGGTTATTAATTTGAGGAACCTGACTGTTTTAGACTGCCTTTGCTGCATTCCCATGTTGGCAACTAGTGTGTCTTCCAGTTTTGTGGGGAGAGAATCTTGAAGCATAAAGTAATTCAGAGTGAGAGGAACCGCATTAAGAAATTCATGGTACACCCTTCAGTTGTGGTACATCTTTTGGTGCTGCTTATAGATACTTGTCATATGACGAATGGAAAGCTACAGCTCTCTGGAGTAAATATTCAGATTTAATACTGTATTTCCCCTGCTTTGGGCTCTAGATTTTCCAAAATGTTTCACTGTTAAGATATAAATATACATGCATGCATATATTTATTCCAAGCCTCACGCTGCACCTCTGCCAGCTTTTCTTAGATTGCAAGTCAGCTGTAACCACCATGCCTGTGATTTGTATCCTAATGGGAAAAGTCTACTTTATTTATTTTTATTTATTTATTTATTTTAGGATTATCTTCCATCACAGCAAGATATTCTGCTGGCACGAAAACCCACAAAAGGGATTCACGAGTACGATTTCGAAATAAAAAATGTTCCTTTCAAAATGGTTGATGTAGGTGGTCAGCGGTCAGAACGGAAGCGTTGGTTCGAGTGCTTCGACAGCGTCACATCGATACTCTTCCTCGTTTCCTCGAGCGAATTTGACCAGGTGCTTATGGAGGATCGGCAGACRAACCGCCTCACGGAGTCCCTGAACATTTTTGAAACGATAGTCAATAACCGGGTCTTCAGCAACGTCTCCATCATTCTCTTCTTAAATAAGACRGACTTACTCGAGGAAAAAGTAAAAAAAGTGAGCATCAAAGACTATTTTCCAGAGTTTGAAGGGGATCCCCACTGCTTAACAGATGTCCAAAAATTCCTAGTGGATTGTTTTCGTACCAAACGTCGGGACCAGCAGCAGAAGCCCCTCTACCACCACTTCACCACTGCTATTAACACAGAAAACATCCGACTAGTTTTCCGTGATGTCAAGGATACCATCCTTCATGATAACCTCAAGCAGCTTATGCTACAGTGATGTGCAAAAAGACATTTTATTTGAATAACTCTGTGTGTTGGTTTTAACTAGAAGTTTACAACAGGGATAGAGAAATCCAGATCCTGTCGGACTTCTTGATATGTGGCTAAAAGCTGCTGCTGAACACATTATTGCCAATTTCTGCAAAAATTCAGGCTTAGTCTCTTCCAGTGTAGCTTCAAGTGGACTCAAGTTGGTATTTTATAGCAAACCTATGTCTAAGTTACCTGTAAAGTGAATAAATTTGACCTTCTAAGAGCGTGAATGCTAAAAATCAACCCCCATACTAGAAAATTAATTCCACCTTCTGAATTCCAAGTCCAGACTTCAGTGGAATGGATGGAATTGTTMGATTTTGGCAGTAATTATAAAGAAACTCTTCCCATCTATCTTCATAAAGAGGACTGATTCCGCAGCTGACTTATGATTTCTCAGGTCTTTTGTTGGTTAGAGATTCCATAAATCCCATACTGGAAWAATCCATTTCAAGCTAGGGTACCTGGTATAATGTACTTCCTCCCTAAATAGAAATCTGTGCATGGGTTTTTCATTAGGACATGCTTTAAAAATACTTATATTGGGAACTTCAGACGTATCTGGCAGGAAGTACTAACACAGGCAGAAGCCTGAAGACCAGGAGTTAGTGAATGGCACAGCACACTCTTTCACGAGGTTTTATTTTTAAGTACATCTTAGAGCCGTGACGAAGCACTGAGCACTATGATACGGTTCTCTTGGATTCTGATGTGGGAAGGGGGAACAAGCTAAACTCGTATTTATTTCCACTAACCAGATGTTACGCTTAGGTACCTTACCTGATCTTGAAGGGCTTTAATATATCACTGTGGGGTTTTTTTATTTGTTTTTCTTTTTACTTTCTTTATAACTTAATACATCATGCCTGTTCTTCATCAGGGAGTGTTGGAGATGRATAGAAGTGCTCGCAAACCCAAGTGCCTCTCGGCGTTCTTTCCTCCCACCGTATTTTCAGTGGCCTTATGTGAGCAGGTGCTCCCAGCAGAGGCCTTGTGTAGCTAGCACCACTAAGATGAATGTTTTTGAAAAAAGAGCAACCTGTTCCAGCAGAATATGCTTCAGGTGACGAGATTCTCTCTGAGACTTTCCAGTTGGATCTAGCAATCCTAAGTGTACTTGAGCCAAATACGTTGCACAGCGTAGAGTGCTGCTCGTGACTAATAATATGTTACCAAAAGCTCCTTTGCAGTTCTGCCTTCTTTTTTTTTTTTTTAATTTGTTTTAGGGGCATGGGGACTTAATGTGACCATATAACTAAAAAATACTCTTTGAACAGCTGTCTTCATACACCACACAGAATACCGCTAAACAAAAGTAAGCTTGCCAAGTTGCATTGGAGAAAGCAGTGCCAATATCAGGTTTCCTCCAGTTTGAAGTTCCATTTAGACTATTCTGCTTGCCCCTTTGCTCCAGGAAAACAGTTAATTCCTGTGGACGATGATGCTAGCCATAATTTTTTTATAAGAAAMCACGTATGTGGCAGAAGTATGACATAATATTCATACTGCTTTGAGCAGGATCCCTGCATGTGTGATAATGTTGCTAGGACATGGGAAAGCTCCCTGTCTTCTGAACTTTGCCTTCTACTTACTGTGACTGTAAGGTGTATTAGCATCTTGTACCTCATTCCCCTTCCATTAGAAGGAATAGTGGATGTGTACTTCAGTTAAGTGCTTCGAAATACTTTCCTTTTTTTTAATATTGTCCAGTGCGCAATCATAGGTCTTAAACATTAGTCTGATTTGTGAGATGAGGCACTATTTCTGGGAGGGAAGAATTATGGAAAGAGCTTGGGAGAAGTCACAGTGCATGATTTTCTAAAAGCCTGGGTGCAGCAAGCGTGTCAAGAGGGTTAGTATGGTCTGCGGATGGAGACATTTCATGGAGATGATTACTCCTTTTTTGATGTCTTTAGCTTCTATATGAGCAACTGAAGAAGAATGTTTAACTAGAGATAACACAAGAGATTAATGAGGATATGTAAAAGACTGGCCAGCATGCCTGCGGCGTGGTCAGGAAGTCTTCCTCCTCCTCCTAGAAGAAGGATTACAGGTTGGTTAGGTTGAGCTATAAATGTTAGGTCAGCAGCAACACACCTTAGTCTAACAGCCTCGGCAGTGCAGGACAAAGTCCAGTCTGGCAGCTGAACAAATCCACACCCTTGTAAAGGTGGCAATTAACCATGGGAACAAATCCATGACAGAGGGAATAGGCTTTGTGGTTTTTGTTTTTTTTTTTTTCCTCTGTTGCTGATAGTGTTTGAACAAATTTCTTGCAGAGGAGATTGCTTGCCTTAGAGTAAGAGTTAATTTGGAGAGGGTCTGTGGTATGTGCTTGGCAGGATAGCAGACTGGATGATTACAAAGGGGACTTGAGACTGGATATTGAGAGATATGAAAACTACCAGGAATATGCCTATCTAAACAAATTAATTTATGTAAAATGCTATTTTTTTTAAATCAAGGGACCTGTTAATTTGCCTAAAGATAATCAAARCTGATGCCAGTCCAAGGATATTGTTGGCATTTTGCAGGCACTGCGTATATCTGAGATGAAYGTGGGTCGGTTCTGACCAAGTACGTCCTGGTCCATAAGCACTATTTGAATTGCAGGCAGGAATTAATGAATTTGATGAAATTTGAGTCCTGTCACCTTTTCCCCCCGGCCTCTGAAGGGCTGGGGGAGCTGATGTAGCTGCTCACGCAGCTCCTCTGCGTGCACATCCTGGCTGAACAGACACGGCCTTGGGCTCCCCACCTCCAAACGTGCCATGCGTCAGCTCCCTGCAAAGGCATTTCTTTTTAGATTTGTTTCTCAATATTGTTTGTGTATGGCAGAATGTCACTTTCGTRCAGGAGATGCAACCGTTGATATTGTTGAGCAGACTGATGTGTGTCCTGAAGCAAACAAGTGAGTCACACCTGGCTGATAAGAGTGAGACTTTGTGGTTTAAACCGCTCCAAGGTCTCGGGTCAGGGTTTCTTGCAAAGAGCAGAAAGGTTCCCCAGCCTTTTAGGTCTGTTCAGGGCAGAGAAGCTGGTTAAAAAGGGCACTGATGGATGATATATTGAGATTTACCCCTACCTTGTCCAGGCTTTGTGCACTGAAGGTGAAATCATTGTTTTAGCAGATGTTCCCTGCTGCAGCGTGTTAAACTGAGTTGTTTGACACCAGAAAACTGTACCTGTTCGCCAGGCCTGTAAAAACTCCTTTTTTTTAAGCTGTTGTACATGGGGAGCTTAAGGCATCAATTTGTGTTGAACTTAAGTGTTCTTTTAGACCCTCTGCTCTTTAAAAAAGGAAAAAACACCCAGTGGGTTCCTTGACGTCAAAGGCTGTGTGTTTAGACTCACCTGTCTATGGTGGCTTTGAGTTTTGCCCCTCAGAATTAGGCTCGACGGGCTCAGGCGAGGTGACCGTCCCAAGTGTGCCAGTCAGTGGGAGCTTGATCAGTGTCAGGTCACCTGCTCAGACCACTTCTGATCAGYGCTGCCCATTGTGCCCAAGTTTGTCTTGTCCTTCTTTTTGTTTTTAACTTAAAAACAGGAACACAGTACTAAGGGAGGTTATGGTCTCRTGTTTAGGAGTAAATCAGTGCCTAAAGACTGAGAATCGTGCATGTTTAACATGCCCTTTGCTGACTGCAGACTTCTCAAGATGTTTCTCTTTAAGGGTGGTTGCAGAAGATTCATTTTCCAGTGATACCATTTCCTGTTTCAGAATGATCAGAAATGTTCTGTGTACTGAATTGGTCACAAGTCAACTTTACAGGTCTTGCCTATTTGATGGTACCATTAACATAGTTTGTATGTTTTTAATTACACAACATTGCAATACAGTGCCATTTTGCAATTTCTTTGCGTTGTACTTGAAAATAAATTGAATTGCAGACTATTTAAAACCGCTTTCCTGCGCTTTCAGTAGCAGTGAGAGCTTACCTTACGTGAAGCCTTTATGTAAAAATATATTTTGTAACAACCTCATAGATCTTTAACAAAACCAAGATTTGTATTAGCTTTGTATAAATGTTTGTGGCTTACAATTTTATATGTTTAACTTTTTATAAACTTTCCAGGGACTACTTTTTATTGTAAATTTTTTTTTCTCTTTGCTTTAGTTTAAGATTGGCAATAAATTATTTCTAAAGGAGGTCATAGAAGAAAAAGCATCACTTCCTTTTTATAAAATGGTTAAATTGACTAATAGTTTAAAACCTCTTAAATTTGCTTGTACATTGCTCTGTACATACTCTGCAAAAATGTTGCCTTTCAGCTATTAATATTTGCCTTGTGTACAAAAATTACTGACGATGAATAAACATATATGGTCTCACAYTGGTATTATGAAATTATTTTAAAATTAGTATTTAGAGGAAARTCAGCTAAGTTGTTGCTGTTGTTCAGCTAAGGATAAGTCCTTAAACAAAGTATGTGTGAGATCTTGCACCTCTGCTCTTGGGGAAGCTCCATGTTAAAAGGTCTCGTGCAGGTTTTTATGTTCACCCTGATATTTTTGTTTTGTTTCCTCTAGTTGAGAGGCAAAGTAAAAATGCAAAAGTTGCAATTTAGTCCTCAGTATTTAAAATATTGATGGTGCTTTTGCTGTGTTCTGGCATAACTGGCAAACCTCTGTATAAATTATGCATCTCTGTATTGCAGAGGTGGGTTTTATGCTGCTGCACGGATCTCTGGCTGTTTTGCAGCCAGCTGCAATATGGAATAGTGTTTTACAGAAAAACATTACAATATTTTGCAGAAAAGCATGGATTTATCCTTGTTGGCTTTCYTAGGTTTGCAATGCACGCTTTGTTCTCCCCAAGGAGACTGACTTGCTTGGCCTCTTGTGGGCCCCTAATCTCGGAAAACGCTCAGGATAGGTGGAAAGGCCTCCTTGCATAGCTGCTTCTCCACACTAATATTTGTCTGGATAATCCCGATAGGTAAATAACAGTCCTCAGGCTCTCTTGATCGTCACGTGGAGGAACAGGAAGCGGCTCGCGCGGCCTCCCCCGCKCTGTGAAGAGCTGGTGTTGGCACGGAAGAGGAGGCACCTCCGCTCCCTGACGAGGTAATGGGGCTGGGGGCCTCGCGCAGCTCTCCTCGACAGCGTGGTTTAAATTCTTCCCTTTGCTAAAACTCTTAACGAAATGCCGAGGGGTCCGGGTGCCGCCGGGGGGTCCGCGTGTTGGAGCCAGGCGGTGGTTGCGCCATGACCCACGTGGGGTGAGAGGCACGTGGAGCCTCCCTGTCGCACGGCGGGGATAGAGCCCGACTGCTCCCGCTGCAAAGGGAGAGCTGCCCTGGGCCAGCAGCGTTATCCGTGGAGGAAATCAATAAGGAGGGACCAGAAAGATGGAGCCCTAAAAGGCTCTGTAGTAGTGTTGGAATTTTGCCTACTTTTAGACAGCATTGGATTCCTTTCAGTTTCTCTGCCGTCTTGTGTTTTTAATGCACACCTCAAAATGAGAGACAAAACTTCACGTYCAATGAATGCGGTGCCCAAGAGGAGCAGTTTTTTGGACAGCCAAGGCTAATATTTCAAGTCTGTGTCATCCCAGGTACCGTCGGTAGCCGTCAAAATCACTGCATGCTGCTGTTTTGCAGGCAGCAAGGACAGGAAGGCATTGGAAAAGAAGGCTGGAACACATTTGTTCGCATGCCTGATGCATAGGGAAAAAATCCTTTCTGTGGCTGGATAGCTCAAAAGTTTGTCTGCATTGGTGATGCTGAACAGCACAGACTGGTTGTGATTAATTTAGGYCTTAGCAAGGAGGAGGAAGTCCAAGCGTGCATTTAGCAACGTTGGACGCGAGTTTTCCCCTTTCTGTTACTCTGTTCCTTGGGACGGGTCTTGTTTCTGGACTGCAGAAGGTGATGAAAGTCTTCCCAGGCCCTTTCCACCCATAGGTAGCAGCACTTAGAACCAAAATCCCAATTGGATTTTCGTTTCTCTTGCTCTCCTGCTCCGTGCCAGGAGCCTGAAAGATGGTCAACATCTGCTTAAAAGAAAGCCCTCATTTATGGGATTCAGAGGGGAACCAGTAGTGGGTCCCACACACTTCAAGTAGCCTCCGGTGCTCACTGACTGTTTCT
Source organism: Eudromia elegans (assembly GCA_003342815.1). Classification (NCBI taxonomy): domain Eukaryota; kingdom Metazoa; phylum Chordata; class Aves; order Tinamiformes; family Tinamidae; genus Eudromia; species Eudromia elegans. Next base: position 3,811,113 of record PTEX01000049.1, read on the forward strand.
GTGCGGAAGCTGCACCGAGCAAATGGTGCTTGTGAAGCGACACCAGCTTTGAATAATTAATCTGCAGCAATTTGCCCCGTCAGGCTGCTCTGGCAGGAAGCACTTCCCCAATTAACACGGACGGCAATCGGCTCGACCACGTAGTAGGGACTGAGTGCTCTGAGCACCCACAGGCTTTGCTTTGCAGTAATTGCTGCTTTTCAGCTGATAGGCACAGAAAAGATAAAATCTTAAAAAGACATAGATCTTTATGGGGTGCCTTGGCTTACTATTTATGTCTGAATATTTATATTTAATATTTGGCCCTCTTTCCATATGAGCTTGATTGTTGTGCATTGATCCAAAATCTAATCATGGCCATGGCTGTGAATTGATGCCCATTTCCTGGTGTTACCCCCCTTTTTACCTAGAGAAAAAGGAAACAAACAAACAAAAAGCTCTTTAACGAAACCAGCGATTTCAAAGAGTCGGTATTGGGATTTTGCAGGCTGCAGGTTGAGCAAGCTCGCAGCAGTAACAGCCCTGTTACATCATGTCTGGCATGTGCTAAAAACTGTCTAGAATGAAGGGGAGAACTTCCCCTTTTGCTGGGATGAACCGGGCAGCCTCTCCTTCCCCTGCGTCCGCTCCCTCCCCTTCCCCGCTTACAAAACGCCCTAGAAAAGGGGATGTGATTCTGGCCCTCGGGAGACTGCCCCGGCACACAGAGCAATGCTGCCCGCCTGGTAGGGCAGCCATGCTCTAAAGGGCACCCCTAAAGCTCTGATTTAAGTTAGGGCCTTTCAACACCAGGGCCCTGTGAGCGGCAGCGCTGCACGAGGCCGGCTCGGGACGGGAGYGCCGTCCTGCTGTGACTCATGGAGCTTCGCCGCCGGAGAAATGCAAGTTCCCCTTCCCCTTCTCTTACCTCCCGCTTTCTGGGGATGGCATTGAAGTTGTGTGCCCGCAATAGGAAACTTGTCTGTTCCCTTTCCCAGCTGCACGCTACTCGGGGAGAAATATCACTAAACACCTTTTCAGAACACGGCATTGTAGGAGGTTGGCAGTGGGGTAGGAAACACCCAATGTTTTACAGCTCCTTAGAAGCAAAATAATCATATCAAAAACAAAAAATCCAAAGCAACAATAAAAATCCCTCACTGACATTCATGCTTCCTTAGCCGGCGCGCTTTGGATCCCTTCTTCCTGAAGCACAGGCTATTTTTTGCCCCCGCTTCCCTCGGGCAGGATTTTGGTTTGTGCAGACCTGGCAGGTCTAAATGTCACCCTAGGTGTCCCGCATGGGCACAGGCCAGGCCAGGCTGCCCTGGAGAGCGCCCAGCGCGGTGCCTGTGGACGAGCCCAGGGCTGGAAACGCCAAGCAGGGAAGCGGCGAGGCTGTAACGTGCGGCTGGGCACCGGGTACAGCCGGATACAGAGCAGCAGCGTGGGTATGTGGGGAGCACGGGCTCAATTCTTCCCCTGTCTGACCGTAGTATCTCCCAGCAAGCCTTACTAATGCTCGTGAAAGCTCTTGAACACAAAAGAAAACATCAAATGAGTTTTAAATATTAGAGCTATGTATGTCTGTGGCTCCAGCCCTGTCTCCAGCCTGACGTGCGGGAGATGCTCTCGAGCTGCAGCTCCTGTTCGGATCCTGCCTCCCTGTGCAGGGATCATCCCTTGGGGATCAGTGCGGCCGCTGCCCTTGCCCCCTCCTGCAGTGCCTTGCTTCTATGTAAAAATAATCCTATGTATTCCCAGCTTTCCTGTGTGCTTCTCAATTCATCTCCTGAAAATGGTCTGCTCAGGGGTGTTTTTTTTTATTACAGGATTTATTGAAATATCCAGAGAAGGAAAAACCCAGAGATGCTCCTGTGTTGTGGGAACAACCTGACAGACCTTCATCCAGATGAGCCTGGGATTGTTGTCCTTGGAACAGCTTCTTTGGCACAAGGTATTTCTCTTTTACTGCACAACTTGATAAGGGGCAAAATAAATTGTTTGCAAGAGACCAGCAGTCAGCTTAATAATAGAAAAATGCCACGTGGGACCTGCTGTTGTTCTAAGTTAGATGGAGTCGTGGAGGGGAATTCCTGACGTGCAGACTGCCGCGTAGCCTCCAGTGGAGGCTTTGTGTTGCAAAGGGGAAAGAAAAAGTGTATTGATCGTTTCTACATGTGGAAAATCCTCACAACAGGTCAGTGACTGGATCCAAGCCTCATGTGAAAGCAAAGAGTGTGAAAAAATTATGTGAAAACACAGTTTCGATGGGGAACAGGGGCTGGGTCCTAGGGGACCGCACGCAGGCTCCGAGCGCGAGTTTGCCGCGTGGTTGCGGTGGGAGTCCCTGGGGTCTAAAGCACTGGTAACATCCCCCTTGCTGCTCCGCTCCTGAGAGGGTGTTCGCGTGGGTGTATTCGACTTCCCTAAAACCCTCGTGCTTGAAACATGAGGTGCCGCGGAGGCTGCGGGGCGTGCGGCGGCAGAGGGAGCCCGTGGGCCGTGCAGCGGAGCCGCCCGCCCCGGCTCGCCTTGACCAGCTCCACTCTGCCCGGCCTGGCCGCGTTCTGCACGGCTCTGCACGGCCCGGTTCTGCCCGGCCCGGCTGCGTTCTGCACGGCTCTGCACGGCCCGGTTCTGCCCGGCCTGGCTGCGTTCTGCACGGCTCTGCACGGCCCGGTTCTGCCCGGCCTGGCTGNTGCGGGGCGTGCGGCGGCAGAGGGAGCCCGTGGGCCGTGCAGCGGAGCCGCCCGCCCCGGCTCGCCTTGACCAGCTCCACTCTGCCCGGCCTGGCTGCGTTCTGCACGGCTCTGCACGGCCCGGTTCTGCCCGGCCCGGCTGTGTTCTGCACGGCCCGGTTCTGCCTGGCCTGGCTGCGTTCTGCACGGCTCTGCACGGCCCGGTTCTGCCCGGCCCGGCTGTGTTCTGCACGGCCCGGTTCTGCCCGGCCTGGTTGCATTTTGCACGGCCCGGTTCTGCCCGGCCCGGCTGCGTTCTGCACGGCTCTGCACAGCTCGGTTCTGCACGGACCTGTTCTGCCCGGCCTGGCTGCATTCTGCACAGCTTCACTCTACCCCCCGGCTCTGCCTGGGAGTGCCATTTCTAACACGAGAAGCACAGGGGCAAGGGAGCAATTCTGCAGTGAACATGGATCATTTAACATCCAAATCTTTTAATGTTGTCATTTCTTGCTGCTCGTGTAACGTGTCGTGTGTCAGAGACCTGTCAGGTGGGTGAGGACAGGAGCAAGATGCTGGTGGGACCCAGCAGGGAGCCAGGACACGTTCCCCAAAGCATCCGACAGTGTTTTGGGGGCCGCAGGTGGGTGCAGGGAGCTCACCRTGCTGCCGGCTTGAAAAGCGCATAGTGACCCCAAAAGCTCCTGGTTTTAGGGAGTTCCTTCCGGGATTTACTGTGGATTATCCCCAAACGTGCTGGGGGACAAAGGTCTGTCAGTGCATGACGAACTGGACGGCAAAGCCAGCGCTGGCATCACCTCTTTGGCTGACGCTGACTGCAGATGTGGGGATGCAGTTTGGGGCTGAGTGTGGGGTTTGGCTTCACACGCTCTGTCCTTCGCCCAAAGATCTGGAAAGTTTCCCTCCACAGTTCCCGGTTTTCAGAAACYGGCATCACGGATTTAATTGGAGCTTCAGGTGACAAGTTTAATTTCCCCTGTCAGGGCGCTGGTTCCAATCTCCGTCCCTGGGATCTAGCTGGGCTTCCTTCCCGTTTTTCCATGCCCAGGTGGGAAGCTTCCTCCTCCCAGCTGCCAAATTGTCGCGCCGGTGCCGCAGCACCCTGAGATCCCGCGGCGCCCAATTTCCAGGATTAATTTTTGCTGTCCGCTTGGCAAAGCGGCCCCGGCGCCGCCTTCCCGCTGCACGCAATTAGCTCGCAGCTATAATTGCTCTTCTGGCAATGGAAAAGCACCTACTCAAGTCGTATATCTATATATTTTTAAATACAGTTTTGAAATAACTACTTAGAAATACATTTGGATATTTATTGCAGCYATTCCATTCTCTATTGAAAATATAACTCCATATAAATATGCAGTTCACAGCTGGTTAGCACTTTACACCAGTTTGGCCCTCTCTTGGGTGCCAAAGGCGATTTTTTTTTTTATGGAAAAGTCCAACACATGGGGCTGACTGCAGGATTAGGGCCTAGTCCTTGAAGAACCCAGTCCAGGAAACACGTGAAATGCAGTAGATCCKGCAGGAATGGGTGCCCTGTGCAAGCCGGCATCCAGGCACCCTGGGAGGAGCAAGGGAACAAGTGTCCCCTGGGCGCCCGGCGATCCCGGGGTTCAGCCCGGATTGCCTTGACTATTCACAGCTAGCTCTGCACCTGAACAAAAAGGCAGCCGCTGGAATTCGTGTCTCACACCAAATGCAATGAATAAGGGAACTTAAGAGATGTCAAGAGGTCTCGCAAGGTCTGGAAAAGACAGGGGCCATCTCGGTGAAAATGTTCCAGCCGCTAAAGCTCAGGTGCATTTTTGCACGTACAAGCCCGGGCTGCCTGTGTGCATGGGGGGTGCCTGTGCTGGGGTGGAGGGAGAACGTTCTGGCTTCTCTTTGCTGCTGATTGCAGGATTGAAAGAAGCTGTGAAGGGCTCGCAGGGGCAGAAGGAAAAGGCARGCGAAAGGAGAGGGAGCAGAAACACTGCCTTTCTGGCCTGCAGACTCCTCCTGTCCGGGTACAGTTTGTGTGATTTCCTCTGGTGCAGAAGGAGTGTTTCAGCGAGCGGCTCACGCAGGGAGAGCCCAGCGAGGTGGTTTCCACGCGGGTGGACGTGGGCAGAGTTCTGCTACAGCCAGTTTTTGAGCTGGAATCGTTTGGGGGCAGCAACCTTGGGTGCCGGGGCTGTTTGCAAGGCCGGGGCTGTGCCCTTCGTGCTCGCTTTGCTCCCTGGGGATTCTGTTTGGGAGAGGGGACAGCGCGGGGCGGCTGCAGGTGCTCGTTGCTGATAAAGCGCCGCGGAGCAGATGGGTTCAGATAGGCAAGAATGTGGCTCTTGTGCTCCCTGYGCTGGGCGGCCACCGTGTCCTTCTCGTCCGTCATCTGCATGGGATTTTTGTGCCTTTTTGCACTCARACTTGTTGGCCAGGGACAGGTTTTCCAGCAGGAATGTGGCCATGGAAGCGCATGGCTACTGGACAGCGTCTCTGGGCTGCACCGAGTAATGCTGTGATCACGAGGAGGGACACAAGGAGGGACATGGACCTGCTAGGGGAACAGTTTTGGTAGCTTTGGTCAAACGCTGTGATCGCTGCTGTGCAAAACTAAMTGCAGGAGCAGGTCGCATGAGCGAGAGCATCCACACGTGTGCCGTGGGCAGCGGGAACGTCCGGGTGCTCCGTGTGCCCGTCCCCACCTATAACACACCAACCTTGCCATGCATTGAATACCCCCTTCTGAGAGTGCAGAGCAGAGATGAGTTAACGGAGTCGCTAAAGAGGAAGCGCAAAACCAGGAGCCACCTCCCAGTAACTCATCCCGGCTCCCGTTCCCGTGCCAGGCCGGCCGCGGCGGCGCTCACAGCACTAATGAAAGCTGTGACAAGAAGGCAGCGGAGGGGACTATTGTCTCGCCGGCCTCCTCCTCCTAACGCCTGCGTGTAATRAGGGCTTTTGGTTTTGCTTGTGGCTTCTGGGACAAAGCGGTGATTTAGGGGGCTGTCTGTGCCGAGGCAGAGCTGCTCGCCCAGGCCGGGCTGCTAGGGAGCAATATTTTACCACAAATTGTTGAGCCTGACAACGGCAGCGGGAAAGAGGGTGGGGGTTTRTGCTTGATTTATGAGGTGACTTATTGCAATTTGGGGAGGAAAAAAAAAAAATTTAAAAAGTGGATATTTTAATGCTAGCACAGCCCTAAATTTGCATGTCTTGCAAGTAAAAGTCTTTATTAGTGAAATAGAGCAGGGGAGAACAGTCCTTGTTCTTCCGCCAGGAACCCCGGAGGTCATTTGGAGCGGTAGGAGGCACACGCATTACGGCTGRAAATAGGGGGGTTTTAATTGCCGGAGCCTCTGCACGCCCAGAGCCTTTCCCAGGCCTCCTGCAGCAGGGCTACACTAGAGGGAACTGTTCCCTCTCCAGCCAGCAGCCCAAACCTGGTGTCTSGAGTTCCCTCCGCTCCGCACTTGAAAGAGAAGGTCTCACGGTGGTGAGTGGCCACAACGGAGGAGTCTGTGCAAAATTTCACTAACCAACAGGAAAACGCTTGTCGTCAATGTGGTATTCCAGTAAAAACTCGGGATTCTGTCTTTTGATGTTATTAAGCTGACCTAAGTGCAAAATAATTATACTGGAAAATAGTGTATTCTCTTTGTCAGTCTGTAAACCGAGCCAAAAGCTAAAGGAATGTGTTTGTAAAGCGGTGCTCTGAGAAATCGTAAAGATCATCTTTAAAGAGGGAGGAAAAAAAATGTTTTTTTGTCCTTGTATCATTGTAAAAAATTCAGGTCATGTTTACTATGGGCAGCTGGAAAATGATGATCTCAGATACTAACAAGTAACATCTGAAAGGAATCATTAAAACACTTGTGCTGTTTTGTAAGCACCTACTTAACTTTTTTTTTTTTCGAAACCAGTTTAGCTATTTTTAAAGATTCCTTTGTCCTTTCAAGTCCCTGACTTTGGCTTATCTGAAATAAGTGAAAAAGAACACGAGGTTGCTATTGCTTTTCTTTTTCAAAGGGGAAAATTACTTGAAAGGAAGCCCTCTCCCCCCAGCCCTGTGCGGGCTCCGTTCCAAGGGAGCCATGGCTTGAGGGTTATTTTTTGTGTGTCCTTCTGCAGTCTGCCCTTACGTCCTTTTCATTCAGCTGGCGTTGGAATCCCGGAGCCTGCAGGAGCAAGGATCTCTTTTGCCCTGTGTCTTATTTACAGTATTGCAGTGTCACTGCATTAAAAGCCACTGTTTTTATCCTATTTTGCTCTGATATTAATGCCTCCACGTAAGAGGAACAAAGAATTGGTCCCAGGGGGTTGTGGGCAATTAATGTGAACCAGGTGGGAAAAATTACTCCGCAATTGCTTGCGTGCAGGAAGACATCAGGTAGAGCTATGGCTTTATGGGCTTTTACTTGCACCTGTGTGCAAAGTGTGGCCACTTTGTCATGTTTTGTTTTAGCTGTTGCAAATAATGTTTGTTTGGTGCTGTAATTGAGCCAGAGTCAAATTGGGAGACAGATTAGCTTCCTGGGAATTTGGTATTTGCATTAAGYCTGGTGTGCTTGTACATGTGATCACCTCTGTTCTAGGACTTTTGCAACCGGAATGAAAACAAGCTGCAATCACTGTGTGTCGGTGGCATAACGCTTCCTTCAACAAGTGCTTAATTTGCAGATCTAATATATGCATTACGCTGCTATCAGGAATGGGGTAGCAGAGCAGGGTTACTGCTCGCAGGGCTCCGCAATGCCAGGAGTCCCAGGCGACGCAGGGAAGGACACGGTGTAAGAAATAATGTTKTGAGGACAAGCCCCATTCAGTGCCACTCTCCGCTGCTCTGTGTTACTAGTTTGATTTCCGATACGTCTGCCCTCCAGCCTGGCCTGCAGAAAGTATCCGCAGTTCTGAGATGATAAAATAATTACATGATTGCTGCTGCTTGAAGACAYGAGGATAATGTTCCTAAGTGCCAGCCCTTAGCTACTGCTCAGGAAAAGCTTGCTTATAATCCTTATAATAATATAAGAGATGGATATCTGACCTGGGGGTTGTAAGAGGACCCTTGAGGTCAGCGCTAACCTGCCCCCGTCCACGTGGGTCACAGAGGAGAATGTGGGGCTGCCCCAGCTGTGGGGTAAACGTGGGGTTTCACGAGGTGAAAGTCCCCTGGGATCAGAGCCTTTTCCTTCATTTTCTTATAAGGCGAAGAAAAAAAGGAAGGAGAGAGGAGAAAAAAAAAAAAAAAAAGAGAAAGTTTATTGCAAAACTCAGTGTTTCAGCGTATTTCCAGAGTCCGCTAGGTCCATGACAAACACACCAGTAAGTCCTGCTTGGAGCACGTTAAAGCCCGAGCCGCACGCACACACTCACTCGCTCACCTGCTCGTGCCGCCACGTCCACAGAAACACACACGGACTGTGAGGTCAGTGACTAACGTGGTGCTGGATCTGTATTGGAAATCGTTGTGTTTTTAAAAAAAAAAAAAATTACAGTAGAACCTCGTAGATGTGCAGAACAGGGAGCTTTCACACACACACAAAACCTGGAGGCCTTATTCCACTTCTAAGCAGAKTTGTGATAGCAAAGTGCTGTAGTGAGGTCTCTTCTTACAAAGACTTCCATAATTTTACAATTATATGCTACAGAACGTTTACCAAAATGCTTGAAGTATCATAAATTAACAATAAATAAAAGTACACTTGAACGCAACGGTGCCTTTGTTCAGGGACTCGGCGATCCGCAGAGCTCGGGGTGGCTCTCGGGGTCTCTTCCAGTCCTTGGCGCGACGGAGCGAGGTTCTGCTGTACGTGATAAAGTGCTGAGGCGGTTGAAGGACACGGAACTGCAGCATGGTCACAACAGGTCGCAGGCAGTGACAATGAATTGCTTGAGCCACTTTGTTGCAAGAGTGCCTGTTTTCTTTTTTTCTTTTTTTTTTTTTTGGGACATCTAAGACAACTAGAAAAACAAATCAAGCACCTTCCCAAAGAGGAGTTTGTGTTTGCTGTTCTTATGGATTGTCCCATGTTTCTATGGCTGGTAGAACACACAGACATGTCAGTGTAGCAGTTAATGCATGATGCCACTTTCACTTAAATACACAGAGTTTTTTTTTTTTTTTTTTCCAAAAGCATGTGTTCTTTGAACCAAAACAGACTTTTTATTTGTCCCCCTGAGTTGCCTAGAGGCATGAAGATGCATATAGGTGGGGTAAGCAAGCTTGTGTCACYGGGAGGAGGAATCTCTCCACTTAAGCCTAAAGGAACAGCCAGGATGTTGTTTTTTAGAGTTTTCTTTCCATATTMAAAGGRGCCCAGGGGCTGGGCGGTTTCTCCYGGGATAGGGCAGGGAAACCTGAGCCAGGAGGGCCATATGGGGCATTCACAGACACCCTGGGCAGACCCCGAGGACCCAGCTCAGGGCAGGGGGTTGCACATTCGTTCAATGCAGCAAAGACTCCCTTGTGCCCCTCCAAGGGAGCCTTTAGTATTAAGACAAACTGTGTCACATCGGGGCTGCAGGCTGCTCTGGTCACAGCAGTTGAGCTAGGTCCAAATACATGAGCTGAGGCCTTATGGAGAGAGATGCTTTATCTGTAGTTTGTTTTATCTCTTTCTTTTCTTTTTTTTTTCTTTTTAAACAGCATTTGAGTTATTTTAAGACCTACCTATTAAAAACAGCTACACTCTATGCTGTAAAAATAAAAGTTTCCCAACAATTTCACAAGCTAGCAATACAAGATAGGTATTGAAAGGATYGATGGAAAGATAACTTTGTTATTTTAAAAGATTATTTTTCCTCTCCAGTTATTTAACCTATCAGCCTTTAGCAATCTGAGAATAAGTTAATAAATACTAGTTAAATTAGAAACAGTACATCAGGTCTGACCCTCCATAGAAAACAGTTTGAAGGATACTAATTGGGAGAAGAAAAATGATCTCGTAGTGAAGTATGTGCAGTAATAACTGGCCATAAAGATGCGTGGAACCTCCAGTTTCCCAGCATTTGTGACATTCAAGTTAAGTAGATGAACACTAGCACTTTTAAGCCAGCTACCCAGGCTYGCCTCTTCCTCCCAAATCCGTGTTTTTCTGAAAGGAAAGTCACTTTGTTACTGGTGCCTCGTGAAACCCTCATCGTTAGTGGGTGTCCTGTGTTCGCTGGTTGTGCGGGAGTTGCAGGGTGGGATGAAGGCAGAAGGCAGAGACTGAGCTCAGAGTTCCACGGGCTGCTCCGGGGGTTCCCCGGTCTTGGTTTTTCCATTGGAATCAGTCAACCCTTTACCTATGCTTGTCACTTAAGAGGAAAGCGGGAGTGTGAATCACATCTTCATGCTAGGCGGAGTTTATTCTTATGTGGCTATCCGTATTTTCTGTGGAGCTTTCCATTGTTGGTTTAAAAAAAAGTGTTTCTCTAATGATAAAAAAAAAAATGTTGTTGGTAGCAACTGTTCACATTTAAAACGTTGCATTCCCTTTCGAATGTAGTTCTAAAAGTTGGAGCAGAGCTGACCCGTTCCCAGGAACGCTGGATGGAGAAGGAACAGCCTTTTCACGCGGCGTTGTCGGCGCCTTTTCCTGAACTCTCTGCTTTTCCAATGTCCATTTCTATGAAGTCCTCGGGCAGCTCCTGCGGGGCCCCGGCCGCGGCTGCAGCCTCCTCCGTGCGCTGCTCCCGCCCGCGGCACAGCCCGGCCTTGCACGGCCGCACCAGCGCCAGGAACGCGGCGCCCAGCACCATGCCAGCAGCGCACGAGTAGAAGGCCGAGCTGTAGTTCCGTGTTGTATCCACTAAGACACCTGCGGGAGAAACGTTTACGCCCGTTAGTCACCACCGGCTGCTGCCCTGCCCATCCCTCCGAGGGGATTTTTCATCTAGTTACCAACGAGGTGGGGAAAAAGAGAGTGACAAACGCATGCTCCCTTAAGCAAAGTGCTAAGGCAGCATTTCCAGGGAGAAACGCTGTCATCTTAGGCAAGTCAGAACCCTTTAGTCACTGCAGGGACTTTAAGCCCGAGACGCATCAGGCGCCTGCTGATTACGTTAGCGGCTTCAGCCGTCTGCAGAGCGGCTGGCTCGGACCCGCACGGCGAAGGCGGCTCGTGTGCATCTCACACCGGAGCCTGAACCGATGCCAGGCCGGGCTCCCAGCAGGATGAGGCCAGCACTGCGGTGCTTTTCCTCACGCYGAGGTTCCTCGCTGGAGGCTGCCTCATCTCTGGGGCTCTGCAGAGCTGYACTGCAGCAACCCTGGGGCTCCAGGAGGCTCCTCATACCAGCTGCAGAGCTTTATGGACCGTCCTACCAGGACGCTTGCACAGCAGGAACCTGCACTAGCAGCTCATGTCAAACATACAAGAAGGACACGGATGTTTTAGAGGTACCTGCAAGGGGTGGTCCAGCCAACCCAGCTAGGCTCTGAATGAAGACGTAGACTCCAGCTGCGGAGGACATCTTCGTGATGCCAACCACGTCGTCTTCGGCCAGCAGCGGGATGTGCGTGCCCGCCACCGTCCCGAGCATGAACCCAAAGAATACGCTACATGTCATCAACCCCCAGAATTCAGAGGCAAAAGGGAAGGCAAACAGTGCTACAGACAGCAGAACGACACAGATGAGTTCAATGTAGATCTTGCGGATGGGCTTCTTGTTGAGGACCCAGCCGGCGGAGATGCGCCCGAAGACCTCCGCGATGGCCATCGCGGACAGGATGTACGCGGAGTGGTCCTTGCTGATGCCGAGGCTGAGGCTCAGGGGGATGATGTACAGCGAGGGCGCRAAGAAGCCCAAGGTGGCAAACAGACCAAAGAGCGCGTAGCAGATAAAGCTATAGTCTTTCATCACAGAGAAGTCCAGTAGTTGGGTTTTTGGTTCTGTAGGGGTGCTGTTATTGTCAACAAGGATCTGTACRTTTTCCTTTGGTTCTTCACTTTTCGGCTCTGCTTTGGTTTTTCCAGGCACATTGCTGGGTGAGGTAGTGATTTCTACTCCTGAGTCGATGGACTCGATTGAGGTGCGCGTTTGCTCGTTTTCAAGCATGTACTTGGTCTCCACGGGCTCTTCCGCGGGCTGGACTGGCGCTTCCTCCTGCTCCTTGACGATGAGGAGGGGTCGCAGCAGCGAGCCGCAGATGACGATGCTCAGCTGCAGCACCCCCACGGCCAGGAGGCTGTAGCGCCAGCCCATCTGCTCCTTCAGAGCCGTGATGGCTGCGGGGAGAGGGCACACGGTAACTACACGCGCCACGGAGCTGCTCGAGTTGACAGCAAAGCAACCAAAACTGCGCTGCTCTSCACCCCAGCTAAGGAGGGTGCCCAGCCCCTCGGCTCCCACGGCAGGGAGCAAGCAGGGGGTGCTGCCCCCAGGGCACCCAAGGGTGTCCTGTCCAGCACCCACCTGGACTAGCGTCCACCTGGCCCCATGTGGGCGCCTAGCTGCAGCAGGTGGACCCTGCAGAGCGGGTCTGAAGCCTGGCCAGCACAACGACCCCGTGGGTCACCCCTGCGGGGGCCGCGGCCCGGAGCGGAGGCACCAGGAGCAAGGGGGGGTTATTTTTAGTGAATGGGAGCGAGCAGCGTCTGCGCTTCCTCTTTGAGGCGACCGCACCCTGCGCGCGGCTGCGAGCGGAAGCCGGAGCTGCGCTCYGAGGTGCACCCCGTGCCGGGCATGAACGGGGAGCACGCTGCCCCTCGGGGACAGAGCAGCAGCCTGTGAGCTCCCCCCAAGCTCTGCCATGTACTATTAACCTATGCTATTAACCAGGAACAAGCTGCTCTCAGGGGCAGAGCACCCAGCCGCCCACACAGAGGGAACCTGCTGCCTTCGGGGCCRGGACGCTCCGTGAAGGGTTCAGCTGCCCTGGGACCCGGCTCATCCGGCACGTGCTGCRCGCTGCCCCGCTAACCCACAGGAGCGGTTCTATCTGCAGCGCCGGCCTGGAAGAGCTGACGCTCCTCGGGCGTATTTTTAGCCTGCTAGACCCGTCCAGGGAGCGCGGATTGGGTATCCATGCGGTGCGCCCCGTCCTGCCCGGAGATGCTGGGAATGACCCCAAACGCCTCCTTGCCCAGGGGCTGCCAGGCGCGGGTTGCGCCTCTGCCCCTGCCCGGGGCCAACTTTCCTTGTACGGCCTCGGAGCTGGGGCGGCCGAGGGTCCCCTCGGGTCAGGGCCTCGGCACCCGTCACAGCTGCGGGGACGGAGAAGGGTGCCAAGGATTGCGACACCGGTCCCTGCTGCGCCCGTAACCCGGCCTGCGGGACACGGGGCCAGCTCCGCGCGACAGTGACACAAGCGCTGGGCCCGTAGGTGGGGCCCAGGGGTCCCGGGAGGTTGGGAGGGGGTCCGAGGGCCCTCGTGCTTTTGGCATGTGTCTGGGTACGGGMTGTGGTCTGTACCTGGCGCGAAGGAGAAGACGGCAAAGCATTCTCCTGTAGATGCCACCGCTGTGACCAGCGAGCGTCTTTTGTCAAAATACTGTGATAAAATGGTGACAGTCGGGAGGAAAGAGAGGCAGTATCCGAGGCCTGTGAATAAATGCCAAAAATTGCCATAACAACAAGCAAGGGAGAAGGAAACACCGATGCGAGACCCCGTTAAGTCAGCTTTCCCGGTGGCGACACTAGAGGGTCATTTCGGCCAACTCAGCGAGTCACCCTGGAAGAGAATCATTGGGGAAACCAGGAGGTTATTTGTTTGGTCTAAAGCCAAAAGAATCTTAGCTTTTTTTTTTTTTTTTTAGGGGTGAGGGGAAGAGAGCCCAGAACCCCAAAGCGTGAGCTAGAGCCGCGTGCTCCCAAGCAGGCAGCAGGGCCGGCCCGAGGCCCCCGCGCGCTCRCTTGAGCCGGGAGCTCTCGTCCCTCGGGGCTGAGGGACCCCCGGAGCAGCGAAGGGAGAGCTGGGGGGCCGCGAGCCCAGGCGAGGCGAGCGGATGTGGTCCCGGGAAGTGCTCTCGTCTCCCGCAGGGAAGCAGGAGCAACGTGAGCGTCCGCAAGAGCCTCCGGCCCCACGCGGAGCTGAATCCCTAGGGCTCTGCCCCGCGTGACACGGGAAACTGGGACAGGAAAGAGCAGCGGAGCCTCGCGTCCCCCGCGCCACCGCTGCGCGGGGAGAGCGGGACCGTCCCGTGCACCGGCTGCACGTGCGCCGGGACGGCCGCAGGRAAGCGGCTGCGCTCCAAGCGACTGTGCCAAGGGGGAAACCGCAGCCATCCTCCTGCAGCCAGCTCTGTGGGAAAAGCTACCGAGCAGGGAGTTGAGGTCGCAGAGTGACTAATACCCCCAAATAAACAAATACACCCGAGCGTGGAGGGAGAGAGCAGAGGCAGAGGCAGCCCTTGTGGCTGGGGCCRCGCGCGCTGGAGGCTTCGCGAGCGGGAAGCGGCACGGAGGCGATGGGACAACTCACCAGAAACGACCCCAATGGCGACGTACATGTCGACCACGGTGCGGGCGAAGGAGGCGGCCACCATGCCGCCGCTGATGAGCGCCCCGCCGGCCATCACCACGAGGCGGTGGCCGAAGCGGTTGCTGAGCACCGTGGAGAGAGGAGCTGCAAGGGKAGAGCCCATCGTCACGCCGGGACCCCCGGGGCTTGGCCGCCCTCGGGAGCGCCCACCCCGCACGCCCACCTGTGAAGGTCTGCACGAACACGCAGATGGAGATGATCCACGAGATCCTGCTGTTGGTTTCGTCAAAGCTCTCCATGAGGTCGTTGAAGAAGACCCCGAACGACTTGATGATGCCGTACGTGAGAGCTTCCACAAAGAAGAAAGCGAACGCGACCGTCCAGCCCCATCCTCCGTCAGGCACTTTAGTGTAGACATTGGGAGCGGCGCACGACATCTTCACCGCTTTGACCGTCATGCTGGATCTGCAAGAGGCGGGAGGAAGAGCGAGGTGTGAGCTGAGGAAGAGCCTGGGTCCCGGGCACCCCACTCGGCACCTGCGGCATCACCCGGGCCAGCCCCGCGAGTGGCTCTGCTGCCACCGGAGCGACTGCGGGGGCCAGGGAGAAGTTTCCCTCCCGCTGCCCCGGTGGCCTCTGAGCCAAGGMGCAGCCCCGGGCTCGGCGGGCGCTGCTGCGGCGCTGTCACCTGAGCGYGGGGACACCCTTCCCGAAACATCCACCGGCTCTGGTGCAGAGTCCCGCACCCGCCAGACCAAACCACCCTAATCCCCCCACCCAGCGGCATTCCCGAAATCCCGACCTGGGCCGGGACCTCCGGGCATCCTCCCTGCGGGGCCGGGCGCTTGGAGCGGCCGCCGCTGCAGCTCTTTCCGCACACGGGAGTTTCCCAAGCGGCTGCGGGGATGCAGGGGGACGGATAACTTGCCGGGAAGGTGCCGGCTGCCAAAATGGCGTGTGCGGCACCGGCTCCCGTCCCCGCAGGGCGGCCCGGTCCCCGCCACCGAGCCCGGCTCGGGGCCTCGCTCCCCGCTGCCATCCCGGGTGATGCGGCTGCGCCAGGCGGGGGATGCTCCGCCGGGCTCGGGAGCCGCTCGTGGCGCGGGGGTCCCGCCGSTCCCCGCGGCCCCCCGCGCTCTCCGCTCCTCCATCCGCTGCCCGCGSCGCGGAGCAACTTCGCGCCGGGCACGTGCGGGGTCCCCGCGACCCCCCGGCGCGAGCGGCGACCGCGATAGGAAACAGAGACAAAAATCACGTAAAAGAAAAAGAATACGGTTAAAAAAAAATAATAAAACCACAGCACATGATATGAATTGGGAAAAA